>CM075855.1:70822843-71285343 GCA_037975125.1 Latrodectus hesperus | reverse complement strand
CAGTACAAAACTTGTTTTATATAATCTCTTTAGTAATTTATAAATTATAGGTTGGAAAAACATGTATTTCCGTACAAGCAAAATTTGTTTAAATATGCTATAATATCAAATTAAAGAAAACAATTTAATATAATTTAAGAGATTAACATAGAATCTTCAATAGAATTATACGCAGACCAGTGTCAATAATGTAACCATTTACCAAAAGGTAGAATAGCCACCTTTCACACAGCGGACTGCTGCGAGACGTACAGAAAGAGAATCAATTAGGTTCCTGAAGGTATTCGCTGAGACGTTGAACTATGCCCACTCCATGCCGTGGCCAGCTGCTCTAAATTACGCGCTTGAGGATTCGAGCCGTGAACCGCTTGATCATAATGGTCCTACATATTCTCGATTGGATTTAAGTCATGAAAATTTGCTGGCGTGAGGTGAACGGTGAACTCCTCCTGGTGCTCTTTGAAGCACGCACGTACACAGTCATCTGTATGACATCTTGCATTATCCTGCTGGTAGATGACATCATCCTGAGGAAAAGCAATGCACAAATAGGGGTGGATATAGTCTTCAAGAACAGATGTATACACTTATTGATCCATCGTGCTTTCCACAAGATTGAGGGAATCCAGAGAATCCCAGGAAAACATTTCCGATACCATAATGCTCCCATCTCCAATCTGGACCGTTCCCGTAATGGCTACCGGATGTTTTCTTGCAGAGGTTTCACTCCGTATATGCCAATGTCCATTTTTCTGATGGAGCATAAAACGTGATTTATAGGAAAACGCTATCTGTCACCACTCAGTGGACATTCAGTTTCAGTACTCGAGTGCAAATTCCAGTCTCCGTCGCCTATGAACAGCAGTCAGCATAGGAACATGAACCATATATCATCTGCTTCGGAGGCCTAGATGCAACAATGTTCACTGAATAGTAGTTTGGGAGACACTATTGGTAGCCCCTTGGTTCATCTGGGCGATTAGTTGCTCAACAATAACATGTCTGTTCACCTGAACGCATCTCCGAGACGTTGTTCATCTCTCTCACCTATGCGGCTTGCGGTGCTCTACATTCACCACGTCGCTGATTTTAGACAATCCCATTTTGCCATGCAGGGTATCCTTTTACCATGGCTTTTTTTGTTTGTTTGTTTGTCGCTCAACGGTCATTTTTTTGCACACGAGGGCTAATTAGACCGGGACTTACGGTTTAAAGTGGATTCCGAACCACTACAAACATCCATGCCCAAGGTGGGATTCGAACCCACGAACTGTTGAACCGAAGGCAAGAGCGCTAACCATTCGGCTGCCAGCTCGGCCCTTTTACCATGGCGGCTTGCGAACAGTTCACATACTTAGCCGTTTTGAAAATGCTTCCACTCTCGGTCCGAAAGCCAATGATCATGCTCTTTTGGAAGTCGTTTATAAATCATTTCGTTTTCGCATAATGCCAACGATTGCAATGTTTTCCGAAGTTCTCACACAACCTTTATATACGTTTAATTGAACTGTGCTATGCTATCATCTGCCCTCTGTGATTGGTTATTTAACGTCGAAAGTACTTGGTGGTCCCAATAATATGACTGGATTGTGTATGCAGTTAAATATATTTCGAAAATTTAAATATCTATTTATTTTTTCATGGATTTCAAACTTAATGTAAAAATGTCTTAATTTTTTAAAACTTAATTTTTCTCTATATTAGAGGCATATAAACAATTATATACAAACAACATTATATTTCAATTTTATATAACTATCAATTTATCATTTAAAGCCCATTTTTATATTCATGTAGTTATCATTTATTCATTTTTAAATAGATTTGATAAGATAACACACTCCACATAACGTGAAAAGAAGATGTTTATTCGCTCAAGTCAATGCAAATATTTACATTAGTAATTAATAATTTAGTACATAAATACTGTGATTCTTATATACATGTAAAAATAAATTAGTGTCCATCGTCTTAATTGCAAAAAGAAATTCTTAAAACACTTTTATTGTTCACATTTTAAAAAAATGTTTGAAAATTAACAGTTGGAAGACATTTACGTGAAGTGAAAAACTGTAAAAAGTCATTAAAAGCTCAGATTCTTACGAAAAGCACCACAGTTTTCTCCAACCTCTTTTCTTCCTACGATTTTGACTAGTCTTACAGTCCCAGTTGTCATTTATCACAGCAGCTTTGTTTGACTTGGCTTGAGAATCCAGGGATAAAGATTCTAGTTTGGATCCTGCTCTTAAAACAGCAAGAAGAGCGGTATCGAACACTTCTTTTAAGTTTCTTTGCGTCAACGCTGAGCATTCCACGTACGACACGGCACCTATACTAGCGGCTAGAGCTTTGGCTTGTTGCACAGTGATTGGCTGCTCTTTGTATTCGGCAAGTTCTATAAGCACATTGATATCTGTCCTTAAATCACTCTGGGTCCCAACTAATAACACTGGCACTTTAGGGCAATAGTGTTTTATTTCGTAAATCCACTTTTCTGCAATGTTGTAGAAGGAAGTGGGATAAACGACGCTAAAACACAGCAGAAATACATCTGTACGAGGATAACATAGTGGCCGCAGAGCATCGAAGTCATCCTGAAAATAAAATAAATGTCATTTAAAATGATTTGTCAAAATACGAAATTATTATATACATATATAAGTTAGAGTTTGTCATTTTAGTAGCATTAGTGCCAATGTGAATATCATTTACTTGATAGCTTTACTACAGGAATATTAAAATGTACCGAATTAAAACACAGTTTATAACAAACTTAGTTTTTTTTCCCACACGAGAGCTAATTAGATCGAGACATATGGTTTTAAGTGAATTCCGAACCAATACATTCATGCCCAAAGGGGGTTGGTTGTTGATTGGGTTTTCTGACGCAAGGTCCAAACGACAAGCTGCATCACATGCCCAATGTGGGATTCGAACCCACGAACTGTTGAATCGAGGGTAACAGCGTTAACCATTCGGCTGCCAGCTCGGCGAATAACACTGCAGATATACATTGAGTTACCCACTCATAATTTATGTTGAATGTGCTGCAGAAGATCAAGAGAAATGAAATTTTTATAACAAAATATGTATGTCTTGCTATTACACAAAGAAAGAAAGATTAATAAATTTCATGAATTTTCTAAATTCGTCGAAATAAAAGGCAAAATTATTTGCACACTTGAAAATAAAATGCATTTCATTTTATTACAGCATTAATCTTTATTTATGCAACCGAATCCATGTATAAGCTTAAAGTGATCATTTATCTTTTTTTATTGATTCACAGCATATTTATACTTTTCATTGGAGAGGATACCCTTCCAAATAATCTAAATTCCATGTTTTAAGTTAGTAAAATTTTTCAAAATGTTTCTCCCTAAAAAATTGGCCGGAATTTATAGATAAGGATTATTAAACTTATTGTAAACCATAATAAGCTGTGAAGTTAATATAGTCGTAATTTGTAATCTAAATCAAAAAAAATTTATAGATAACACTTCATATATATATCTCAATATTCTATTTTCACTTACTTCTCAGCACTTTTAGATGCCAAACAGAATAAAAGAAATGGAATTGGATATTTGCTACATACAACTTAATAGTTTTAGAATCTGCTTGCACTCGGTTTTGTTTCTTTTCAAATTCGTTAAAAATACTTGTAGTTAAAATAGTGAATAATTAATTTTTCAAAGAATCACTTTTATTAAAAAATTTTGTATTAGAAGTTTTCACTTTCTGCATCTGTCAACAGATTTCTGAAATGAGAACGTTAAAATATTCTGCTATTAAACTTTGTTTTGATCTGTTTCCAATTAACCATTTCTGCCAACTGAAACTATTAAATTAACTAAGTAATTATTTAACTCGTAATTTTGAATGGTGATCATGTGACAAGGATGACATCCAAGTTTACTTACTGTCCAATTTTTCGTTTTATACTAAAGCATGGATACATGGAGCATGGGCAAAATTTTAGTGAGCAACATTTATATCAAAATATGCTAGAGGGCGTTGGCGTAAGCCTTCTCGTGCTTTCATTTGTGTCAAATATCAAACTCTTTACCTTCTTTTAAGAGAACGCCACCATCCTTCTATTCAATCTAGCACAAACCTTGCTCTTATTTATCAAGTTGCTGATTGAAATGTATTCAAATACAGGGTTATTACAAAAGAACCATCGGGTTTCCGAAGCGTTGTTGTTGTTATTTATGACACTTGGACAAGCCAAGCTCGCAAACCGTCAGGTAAGCGAAATTAAGTCAGTAGGGTGCGTCTTCCGTTTAACCACAGAGCAACATGAAGGTGAAAGTAAGTCTTTACTCTAAGATTCCTCCGATAGATGGCACTGCCAAAGGATCCACTCCCTCAATGTTGATTTTGAAATGGAGGGGGAGAAACTTTTCTCCAGACCATCCATCACACCCATGGTAACTGGACTACGACTGACCGCAGGACTTTCGATTCCACATGTATAACAAACACCTAGATCGCATGTACTCGGTGGTTCTTTGGCAGCAATGGGAATTGAGCCCAGCCTTCCGGACGAAAAACCGGTGCCCTAACCACTAGGCTGCCACGGCCCTTCTGAAGCATTTATTTTTGGAACATAATTGGTTTACAACAGTGAATTATATACGAAAAGAAACCGAAAGTATCCAAGATTGACATATATAATATAAATGTTCAATATGTGATCCTTTAGTGATACGGTAGACGTCAAAGCCATAATTCAGTTCGCTCCACACATTGCTCAGATTGGTCACGTCCAGGGTAGAGAATGCAGTCATGAAGCGGCTCCACAACTCAGTCAAAGTGGTAAATAACGGTGGTATATAGACAAAGTCTTAAACATGTCTCCAAATGAAGAGGTCACATGGTGAAAGGATATGAGAGAGTCACACTTTGAAAATTCTTGCACACATATCGTTTTCTCCTTTTCGAACATAACGTTCTTGCAGTAACCATGTCAATCACAAGCACATTACACTTACGCAGCTTGAAACTAATCAATATCCCCTCATTTTCATTGTCAATGAAACATGTACGTTTCAAAGTTCGGACAAAGTAATGCATCAATACCGATGATTCATTTGTAATAACTTTGTATTTGTCATTAAGACCATATTTTTTCAATTCCCTTGTTAATGCAATAAGTGAATTTTCTAAAAAAAAAATCTAAGACAATGATTAAAAAACATTTATATATGTTTTCTTATAGAAATTATAAATATTTATTAATATTTAAAAATTTTTTTAGTATAGGTTATAAATATGTTTCCTAGCTCTATTTTTCCTAGCTCTACCAATTTTTAATGTATTTCTTAATATTTCTGATACTTATTATTTCTTTATGTTTTAAGTGTTTAAATATATATGCAGCCGAAATAGCCTGAAATCGTTTTATAAAATGATTAATTTATAAATTTTATTTTGCAAACTGATTTACAATAATGAGTTCGAAGAAAAGATTATTCTAACTAGTTTTTTTTTCAGTAAAGGTGCTACATGTGACTTGAATTAAAAACTTTTATTTTTAAAGATTTTGAATAATATAAATCTGCACATCAAAAGACAAGAATTAAAGAGAATTTATCACAATTGAATGGATTAAAACAAAGCGATATGTCTTGGCTCTTTTCCTTTTTTTATTTCTATTGTGTTCTGGAAGAAGAGATAGAAATGCAAACTTCAAATCTAGAGGAACTATATTTACCAAATTTGTATAGATACTTGTATTTGCTGATGATGTCGATGCAATAGTCATCTGAAGCATTTAAACAGACATTAATTTCTCTGGAAACTGAAGCTTTCAAAATGAATAAATATTAATCAAAGTAAAATCAAAAAAATGTATGCTTTCTTGAAAATCAGAATATACCCTTACTTTCTTAGAAACACGCAGTTACAAATTTGAAGTCGTGAAAAATTAATATATCTAAATTCTGAAATTGATATACAAAGTAATATATTTACTAAGAAATCCACAGAAAAACTTCTGTTGATAATCGATGTTTTTTGGATAAAAGAAATATTTAAGTTCAATTTCCTTAACAAAACAAACAAATTAACTGTATGTAACTGTTTAATATATAAGACCTTTTTTTAACTTATCCGACTAAATTATGAACTGACAGAAAAGTACAGATATCCTGGCAGCTTTTGAGACAAAACTCTTAAAAAGCATTTTTAGGGTATCCTAGTAAATGGTACACGAAGAACAAATATTGAATTATAGAGAATCTATAAAAATTCGCATGATTATAATTTTATTATAAGACAAAGTTTAAAATCTGAGGGACACCTAATTAGAATTAATGACCCCTACAGACCACAGAAAAAAATTAAACTATTTATAATAAATTTATTTTTTTATTTATTTATTTTTTTTTTTTTTAGAAATTGAGAAAAAATGAATGAAGTATTATTCTTTAATAATCTAAAAACATATTTTCTAAAGAATGTTTTACACTTATTAAATTGGTAACATTTATAAATTAAGAATATATCCTTACTGACTTAGTATTGTTAGATTTGCATTTAACAATACTAACTCAAACAACTAATTCAATCTATAATAATTGCACAGGGTAATTTATTGAAAAATTAGAAAACTGTTTCTTAAAGTTTTTTAATCAATTTAACTAATTAAGTTAGGTTTTATTTTTTATTACTTACACAAGTTTCAGTGAAATATCTTAGATTATATTATCATGCCTAAAATTTACTTCATTATCTGAATCAAATATTAATAAAGTATCAAAATTTAGCTAGAATCAACATATCTATTATAGATTTCGCCTGGTTATGTATTTCAACTTCTGCCACTTAAATAAATTAAGTTACTATGAAAGAATTTCCTTTCATATGTAATATTCAATACACAATGCAGTATCAAAGGATTTAGTTTTGTCTGTTTCACATTTTTTACACACGAAGGTTAATTCGGTCGTCAGATCTGTTTTTTTCGATGCTGTTGTAATATTTTACATTTCCCCTGTAACGTAAGAGAACTAATGTGATTTGCAATTCTATGGTCTCTTTTGGGCTATCACAACCGGAAATTATAGTTTGAAATGTATTAGGAACTACTGCAAATAACTATATCTGAGCTGTAAACTGATGGCTTGGTTTGTTTGTCACTAAACGGTCATTTTTTGCACACAAGGGCTAATTAGACCGGGACCTACGGTTTAAAGTGGATTCCGAACCACTACAAACATCCATACCCAAGGTGGGATTCGAACCCACGAACTGTTGAACCGAAGGCAAGAGCGTAACTATTCGGCTGCCAGCTCAGCGAGCTGTAAACTGAAATAACTCGAAGTGATCAAAACTATAGGCCCGAGCAGTAATAATTCAGAAGGTAGACTGACATTTCATCAGGAAAGGTAATCATTTTAAGTTTTTAAAATAAACAAAAAATTAATTGTAATCATTTTAGCTCTGCGACAATAGCTCAATTGAATCAAGTTCTTATCATTCAAAAACAAAGACTCGGTCAAATAAAATTGTAATATTTGAATGAAAAGTCCTAAGAAAGATTTTTGGTACTGTAAATGAGAATGGAGTTTGGAGGAACAGATATAATTTCGAACTCGGCAGACTTTTTAAGGAAGCTGACATCGTCAATTATATTAAAATATGTCGTTGAGATTTGCGGGCCAATACTGTCGAATGGATTTTTGACTTCAAAAATTTTTAATTATAGGCCCGTTGCAAACAGATCTAGGGGTCGGCCCAAACTTAGATGGACTGATTGTGTAGAGGAGAACTTTAAAGTGCTGAAAGTGACAAATTGGAGAACTGTCGCCTCCCGGAGAACAAAATGGAGGAGTGTTCTGAAGAAAGTCTTGACCCACCCCGGGCTGTCATTCTGAAGAAGATCATTCAAAAAAAAATTTTAATCACAAATTGTTAAGTTTTATTAATAGTACATATTTTTAAAGGTGTGTAAAATAAATTTAGAAGAACATTAGCATGTCCAAATAAAATAAAAGTAGTTTACTGATTCCATTTGCTCTGTTGAATGTTTATATTTACATGTTTGATTCTATTTTTATAATAAGTTTGTTGTTGTTTCAGTCAATAATTGCCTTTATGACGCAAGAAGAGAGAAACGAGTGCCTCACATTTTACACAGCTAAGTCTAGTTACGTCAGTTATTGTAGGCCATTTCAGATTAAATCCTCAGAAAATAGGAGAAAATTTTAGACTCAAGTAAAAAAAAAAAAAAAAAAAAAAAAATTTAATGCTTCCAAGATCACCACTTCCAAAGAACGAACATTTAAAGAATTTGGCACGAAATGTGTTACTATCTCTGAAATTCGCTGACCGTAAATAACTAAAGAGATTACGAGAAAAATTTGTTTGGAAGATCACCACATAATTTAAAACGGCTATTCTGATATTATGAAGTGAACTCGAAAATAGGAACTTCCTACTTCCTGTCAATTTAAAAACTTGAAAAAATCTCTTAAACCTCTGAATGAACTGAAGTATTTTCTTATCTGAGTAACTAATGGAATGCACAGAAATATCCTTAATGATGTAAAACACCGAAAATCTCAAAATAGTTAACCTAAAACTCAAAATCAATTTATAATACATAATAAAAAGAATATATTCACAAACCTTGTAACATATGATAAATGGGAGTCATAAATATCCAAAAATGTTTCACATAAATTGAAGTGTTACTGACATTTATGTAAGAATTCATTTATGAAAAAAATAATAAATAAAGAAACAATAAGAAAAAAAATTGAGATTTGCTAAACTATACCATATCTTGATTTGTTCGTTGCAACGTAAAATTTTTGGATAAGACAAATGTGTACTTGAATTGTGAAAGTATGAACGCCTTAGCACAAATTAATGATATTTTAAGTGAAACAAATTCAAGTTCATAAGTTAAATGAATATTAATTTAATCTAAGTATCATAAGTTAAATGAATATTAACTTAATAGTATTAACAATGTATGCTTTTATATAAAATACTCAATTGAAAACGAAAAAAAAAATGGAATTAACTAAGTATTATGTTTTATAATTATTTTTCTAAATTATATATGCTAATATTCTGCTTATTAATTGAATAATTAAAATACATGAAAATAATAATTTATCAAAAGAATAGAAGTCACTATGAATACGTATATTTCGTAAATGGGCTTTATTTCATTGCAAAACTAATAGCAATATTTTCGGAAAAAAATTGAAAATAAAATTCTTCTGTTAAGTACTTTGTATACCTAAAATTTGCAAGTTATTACTGCAATATATATTCGGCTTTAAAATGCAATTTGTGTACTTCAATTGGGGAAATCTTAGAGATGTTTTTTCAAATTAATTTTTGAAGCTACAATACTGAAAAACATAATCACTTGTAAAGGAGAATAGCCCTATTAACTTTGAAGTTACATTAATTTGGAATAAAATTGCAGAATGTATTCATTATCCAGAGAAACTCTAAGAGATAGCAGGGGGAAACTTTAGATATGATAGAGAAAATCGCAATATTATTCAATATTAAAATATCTCTCCCGAAATTCAAACCTCGGGGAACTCATCACTATCAGATGATGCATTTAGCCCGCTGCCAAATACATCATTAAACAAAAAGTAGTTTTGTGAAAGAGACTGTCTGATGTTGAAATTTGTGGCATTCAGAAAGACGATGCTTCCAAAGTGACCTTGGCGTTCAGCCAGCATTTGCAGATCCAGGTACCGTACAGTTGTTATTGTTCGAAGAGAATGCCGAGTAAATTTATCACGCTTAAAATTGTGAAACAACTTCTTACGAATTCAAATCCTAAAATCACAGTTTCAAGTGTACGAACATCAAAATGCTTTATGGGATAAAGTTTGAAGAAAGTAAGTCTGAAAATCATTAATCCTATGGAACGATGCACATGATTTGATGAAAAAATCGTATTTTTTTCCAACTGTAAAGAACGAAGATGGATCTACCTTTAGTGATTACATAGTTTTCTTCCGGTTGTTATTAGCTTAATAAGATAATTATTTGAAAACGTCATGTATACTTCTCAAACAACCAAATGCAGTCAAAGGTACATATATCGGATTAAAAAAATCTATCTTTAAGTATTAACTCTACAATTCATTTATATTTATCAACATCATACACTTTGATAAGCATAAAGATGAAGTAATTTATTTCATTTGATGATTAATGGGTTTATTTGATACTATTGAACTCTAGAGAACTAATTTATAGAAAAGCAAATGATATTTATTCGCGTTTGGTAAATGAAATAGCAGCGATTTTTTCTGATACTGACAAAACATTTTCATTAAATAACTTATTTAATCTGGGTAATTCGATTACTTTTATTCCTGCAGTATAGTGTGGCCCATATATTCAAAATTATTATCTGTATTCCTTTGTTTTTTCCATTATTTTGATAACCATCAGTATTTTTTAAATCTACTTGGTGGTAAAAAAAACACGACTTACTTGTCCAGCAGTATCACATATTTGCAATCTTATAGGTTTGTTGTTTACATTTACAACCACTGAAAAGAAAACAAAATTCAAATTAAGGAATAAAAGTCAAATTATTCAGAGACTATCGTCTCTTGAAGAAAAACAAATTCAATACTATTAATTATTGGTTTTAAAACAGTCATTTTAATATTGTTTGAATGTCTACTTCTTGTATTTTACAACTGACAACGAAATTTTATATGTTCTTTGAATACACACACATCATTTTAATTTACATTACTTAAATTCAATGGCATTACCATCGCTTTTTTCGAATGGATTTGGAATTCAAAAAATAACATTTGGAGGTAACCTGAGAGTTTATTAACATAATCATTAATTGTTATTTGATACATGCAACTCCTGTAAAAAATGTATATTCAGAGAAGTATTGTGTAATCATATTCTTACAAACTATTAAATGAATTCAAATTAAAATATTTGAAGATCGTTTGAAAATTTTTTAAACATAGACATTTCAAACTTTGCCTTTGGATGTTTTATAAAAATACATAGATGAGCACTTTATAGAACCTTGACTTTAACAGCGGATCAATATAATAGAACTTTATATTTTTCGAGTCCTAACAAAAGTTCTATAGGCAAAATGAATACTCAAAATATGAAATTTTCTTTGAACACATTAAATATTAATTATTTTAATGTATTTTGTGCAATAGTTTCCTTTCTAATAGAAAATAATTTTGATGTAGAAGCTTCCTATACAGTTAGAAATTTTGAATGAATTCATTATAGGAGTTTCCCAAAAGCGTAGGCTGAGCACTTTGGGGCCCCAGAAGAAATTTTTAAAAAGATATTTAACAGTCCATGGGTGTATTGAAGGTCAATGATTAATTTTTTAGTTTTAAGATTAACCTTTTGGCGCAGTTTATCCATTTTTGGACTTTTCGCCACTAAACCCAACCAACCAAGATTTAATCTTTTGAAATGTAAAAATTAAATGTATATAAAAAAACTCTGGATTAAATTTTTTTCTCGGAAAAAATGGATTTGCTTATTTCCACTTTAAATCGATACTTTCTATTTAATTGAGATTTTTGCTGTTAAAAAGATAAGATTAATGGTAACGACACACAATATTACACAGATTTTGAAACAATTTAAATAAGATATCAATGTCCATTGTAAAAGTTTATAGAGAGCAGATATCCCATCGTAGTTTATTAATGAATTTAAAAGTGCAAAATCAATATTAATTTTTCGTTACAAGATTTATTTAAGTAAACTATGTTTTATTTTTATGTTACTCACTGAGATTATATAGTAAGCGAATTTAGGCTAAGCATAAATTGTTTCAATACTTCAAAAAGAATAATTATATTAATTGAAATCAATTGTTGTGCAATTACAATCCATGTTTCTGAAGTTTTGTTTATATTTTTGAAATTAAAAATGAAAATAGTAAACGAAGTATCAACCTAATGAAACACATTTTTCGAATTTTTTTATTCCTATTCTTAATCAGTAATCAAGTTCTTATGCGCAATTGCTCCATATTATAGAAAAAAGTGAGTTTCCGTTTGTCACTCAACGTTAATTTTTATACACAAGGGCTAATTAGACCGGTACCTACATTTTGAAGTGAATTCCAAAACACCATAAACATCCAAATTTCTATCTTACATATCCGCTATTTTCCAAAAGCTTTCATGGCCCATTAAAAACATTCATATTGCAATTGGCTAAAATTTAATTAAATATTATAATCAAAGAGTTCTTGAGCAACTTAAACTATTGTTCTTAAATTATGACCATACACTAGCATAAAGTGTCATTATCTAAGTGACATAAGTGTCAAATACACAATCACAATCTAAGTGTGTGACAATACACACTTAGACTATACAGAAGCTTAATTTTTTGATTTTGAAATTAGGTAGGGTATTTTTTAAATTTTCACTTGAAAAGGAGAGACGATATTTGGACTAATTATTAAAAAATAATAATTAAACTTTTTCACTTAAGGTTCAAAGATATACGGAGGAACTTTTTATTCATCTTTAGTGAAAATAAATGCTGTCATTATTTGTTTGCAAGAAAATTTACTTAAAATGAATTAATTTTTATTATTGATATAGTTAGTTATGAAAAAAATAAACATGAGGTCAACTATTAGAAGACAATTAAAACACAATTTGTAATAATGTTACGTGTTTAGACCCCATTACTGCATTTTAAGCCGTCGGAATACTCAGTCAATGGAGCAGTAAAAGTAAGTAAGCGTGACCTCGAAGAGCTGTTCCCGTTTCTCAAAATAAACTTTCATATAAAAATATCACAAAAAAATGTCCACCACAATTTTTCAAATTATTTAATCAATAAGCAAGTTAAAAATAAACTTTAGAAGATGGATTCTTTTGACTGATTTATATTGTTTAAGTCAATGATTTGCTTCTCTAATGAGATTTCAATGCGGCAAGACATACTCAAAATAGATGCGTGACAAATGTTATTCTTAAATTCATCAATTTTAAAGCATTTTGTGAACACTATCATATATTTTCTTACAAATTTTCTTACCAAATATGGCATATTTATTCACTTGGTTTTAACGTCAGTAAGAAAACCACAAAAAGCTCACACCTGCTTCCTTTTGTCAGACCGATTTCCATTTGCGGGAAGGAATTTGTCTGGATAAAGTGATTTCTTCAGTTGGTAAATAGGAAAAAGCTGCCAGTGTTAGCAGCTGTTCTTTATATAATTATATCATTTTACAGTTAAATTTACTTCCTCGGGTCATTACCTTTATTCTCAAATTATTGTACCCTTATACACAAATTATCATTTATTGTTGAAATACAGTTTTCGTCCAAAGTTAACAAAAATTATGAAATTAAATTCTAAGATATTGCGCACAAGAGGATATTACCATACATAGAAATTATGATGCAACAAAAGTAAAGTAGTTATTAAGATTCTATTGTACTTTGGTACAATTTAAAATTTTAATATAATAGTAAAAATTTAAGTAATTTTCGAACTCATTTTAAAATAATGTAAGTAGGGACAGACTTGGAGAAATCAGGTAGTTATTGTTTCTGATGGATGACAAATAACATAAAATTTAAGATTACACTTTAAAAAGCTTCATATAGAATAAGATTTTGGCTTAAACTATTACTACATTAAGGCCAAAATTAGACTCCACACATAAATTATTCAGGCTAATTAAGTTGTTCTAGTCTAACTTATAAAGTGATAGCTCCATGTGAAGCTTGTTACAACTATAATTGGATAGTTCCAATCAAAAAATTTTTAAAAACTTAGGTATCAAAATTAAAAATAAATAAGATAAATGCGTTGAGAACCTTAAGATCTTGTATACCAGTGTATAAATAACTATCAATGCAAATAATAATATTCACTTTGAAATTAATAAAATAATTCTTTCAATTTGTGTGACATATAATTATATACCAAATTTCAGTCATAAAAGGTGCAAAATAAAAAATATAAAGTTAGAGCAGAATAATTTAGATTGTTACAAATTCTTATAGAATTTTCTCTGCAATATAAGGTTAACGTACTTTTTAATATTGTTTGATAAAATAATTAATTTTGTTTTAAAATATTAACACCTTATTTTAAACTAATAATACCCTGTTTATCAGGAAAAGAGGATATTATAGTATAGAATCTCTTATAGAGGAGTCTAGAAGATGGCACTGCTGCGTGTGTGATTTTTTTTTTTTCGCACGTGTGACAAAATTATGAGTCTGGATTTCCCTTTAAAAGTTCCCCTACCTATAGACAGCTGCGCTGACTCATGCTTCCGTATCACGCTCTGATGATTCTCTACAAGTTTTTATACGCTCGAATTTCTCCTCAAGTCTCATTCAGATGACCTAATGCGATGTCTGTTAGAAATAAATTCAAATTTGGAATTAGCAGAATAAGAACTTGAACTGTTTCTTATTATGTACAATTTACGTACAAATGATTTGTGTTATTCACTGTAAACTTTGAATGAAGGCAAGTTTTAACTAATTCGTGTATATAAAATTTTAAAGAAATTAAAGTTTTTAATATATTGAAAATTTTTAAAGTATATACATTAAAGTAAATAATTAAGGAATTTTCTTAAATGATATGCATATGTCAATAAAAGCTTCATGCCTTTTTTATATGGCTGATGGACAATAAAATAGATGAATACTGCTGTAAAACTTTAACATCCTACACATATTCCTAGTTTCCTAGAAAGCAATTTATATGTAGTAGACCCTATTTAGGGGTATCGCATGCTAAAGAAACTCAAAAAAACTTCTAGACACTCACATCAATACATGTACATGCAAAAAATCATTGCGTATTACCAATTTCCCGTTGTTCAACAGTAACTGGTATTGAACGCAGCTACATCCATTATGAAGAACACGATCATTCGACAAAGTTACGGTAAATTTCTAATAGTGGAATGTAACGAAATTCCATAGCTTCTAGCAAGATGTCTATTGATACTCAGGAATTGAATACCGAATAGAAACAATGAGCCCGATCTTGGCATCTTAATTTATTTTTTAATCAACTACCGCTTAGACAGTTTAACTATTTTATTTTACTTAATTTCATTAATATATTTCATCAGCAATTGAGTATATAAAAATGAGATATTTTCAAATACCTCGTTTATCCTTAAATATTTTGAGTAAAAAATGCATTTAAAAATTTTAAAACCATAATGAGTAACATTTACACACTCCATGGAAAAATATCTATTTCCGGAATAAATTTAATATTTGATTTTTAAAATGCTTTTGTTTTGTGATATAATAGATTTTTTAAATTTTAAATTTTATTTATGAATGATTTTAGAAAAGTATTTTCTCAGATATTTTTAATACTAGCAGCTTTGTCAGGTATTTTTGGTGCTCCAAAACCAAAATGTGTAAATCCTTGACAAATGAGAAAATGCTGAGTCAAAGTTGTAATGGAAATTAGAATGAGTCAACAAACACTTGTTTTGCGGTAAAGTTAAATGATAACCTTGTATTTTCATGCAGTAATACATGTATTGCAGTAAAAGTAAATGGTAAGGGAAATGTGAATATGTTGTTTCATTTTTATGAAATACCAAAGCTTATAAGCAACTAATATGTAGAAATTAATATATTTACCGATACAGAAATTTTCTGGAGAAACAAAACAAAAAAAAAAAGCTGTAACATCATGTATATAAGCTTTCCATTTATATATACTGCCCACATTTTAACATTACAGATTTCTAAGAAATCATGTTCTAATACAAGTTTAATTAGTTTTTGACTTCACTATGAAGAAAATCTTTAATTATAAAATTCATATGTAATGTTAGTTTTAAGTTATCTCAAATCAGATATATATCTGATTTGAGATATCTGATTTAAGAATAATTACTGAAAATAAATAATTTTAACTTTTTTTGTTACATTTTATAGTACGTCAAGATTTATTGTTTCTTTGAAATTTGAGGATTAATGAAAACTACATATAACATTTCTCGTTTGTAAAATATTTTCAAAAATTCTTTATTATGTAACAATAATTTAATTTTAGTTTATATTAGAATTGTATTTAAAAAAAGAATTTTTTTAAAAAATTTAATACTAAAAGCTAATAAATGTAAAGGATAAATTATTGTAAGTTCTACTGAACATTACTAATGTTAGGAATTAAATTATACATAAAATATATAGGTTTTAAATTTCAGTTTATTCCTAACACTAATTTTTACAATTATTTAACACATTTAGTCTTACTTCTACTGTTAGAATCTTTAAGGAAGTCAGTAACAATATCCTAGGTACACAGAAGCATTTCCAGTTTTCCATTTCTTTTATTAAATCGTTAAATATATTTATTCCGAGCTTTTTTTTTAATATGACATTTATTTTATCCAACATAAAATATTTAGAGTAATTTTATAATGTAGGCAAACAAAGGATTTTAATGAAAAATTAATGATGCCCTCCCTGTCTAGTGGTCAGAGTGTCTGACTCCGGATATGGAGGTCCCGGGTTCGAATCCCAGTTCAGGCATATATGTATTTTCTCTCTGTGTGTAACTTGCCTTTGCCTTTCTTTGTATGAATGAGTTGTGAATGGTTGCCTACCCAATAAACGGGTACCTATAGCATGTGTGTACTGAGGAAGTTGGACTCCACACCAAAATATGATTCAGTTGAAAAAGTGGAACAGCACACCCCATATTGCCAGCTTAGCTGGCACAAGACAACAACAATGAAAAATTAAAGCTTTTGGAGATTTTATTATAGTCTGTATTTTTAATCTTTAAAGTAATTTTTAATGAATAATCATTAAAAATAAAGGATTTTAATGAAAAATTAACGCGAATATATTCGTAAAATTAAGATATAAAAATTTCACCAGTTTTTCTTACACTTATTTACAGGCATTCATAATGCCGAGGTTCTTAAATAGCAGTTTTGTCAACTTGTTTAACATTTTATATATCATTTTACTAAGAAAAATTCTTTCTTAGAATATTAACTGCTACAATTTTATATTCAATAATTGGTTATTACACAAAAAATATTGCTCAGTGCTTCAGAAAAATAATGTTCTTGAGTTCTAAAATGTCTTATTTTTTCTGTAATGTATTTAAAAGAAATGAAATTGTGATTTAAAAAATTTGTTAAGCCGTCTTTAACAGCAAGTATGGGGCGTAATACTTGCTGTAACTATTAGTTATTGTATTGTATTTTATTTTGATTACAGAGGGTGGATGATATTGTAATATCTGAAAGCTGTCCTAGGATATTTATCAATTTTGAGCGTATTCCCTTCAGGGAGAACGTTTGATAGTGGGACTTATTTGTGTCACATTTTGAAACCTAAAAAAATAGCCTAGCATTTATGAGCATATTATGAGAAAACCTGGAGGCTAGCCTAGCAGGCTCACCAACAGACATTCACTCAGGGAGCTAAAATGCAACACCTATCATCCGCAGATTCAAAATTTTCTGGGATCAAACCCAGTACTTTTCAATGGAAGAGTGTGCTTCTGTAACTAGTCACATCATATAGTATTTAGACATTAAACTCTCGAGGAATTTCTGTCTACAAAGGATGTTAATAGCATGGCATAAGGTCAATCAATTATGTAAGATAATCAGCTTAGTTCACCACGTAACTTTTATAAATGCTCAATGAAATTTAAATCCGGAATCTAAAGTGGGCATAGAACGAAACAGTTATTTTTTCGATGTGATATTTTTATCATTCATTTGTATTGATAAAATCAACATGCACCGGAATTCTCGATTGATTCTAATTTCTTGGTGTTGTAATTTTGATGCTAAGCAACGTAATATAACCATTCGAGACTATTAAACAATATATCCGCGCGTTTTGCCTTTTTATATAATTTAAATAGCTCTTTAGCAACAATGCGACTTAATATTTTAGATCTCGATTTTAAAGACCTTATGTGTAGATTGTTTGTATCGCATGATTCCAGATGTGAAGCACTGAGATTAAATTATTTTCACCTACATTCCCATACATACATACATAAGAGAATTTTAAGAGAGAAACTCTTAATCTTAAAGGAGAAATTTTTAAATTTTAATCAGTATGTAGAAAAATGTTTGCTGTTCAAGTATTTTTATATTCCTTGAATCTACTTTTATTTTTCATCTAATCTAAATATATTAAATATTCCATTATCTGAGAACTTAAAAATCTGTACGTAGATAATTCTTGCAGTAAAACACAGAAAATCGAATTCAAAATATCAGCTATCCATAATATAAGTAGATCATTAATATATGTATTAAATACACATCCCTTATACCAATTACGATTTATATTAAAAACATATTCAATTTCAGTCTATTGCAAAACATATTTTGATATATTTAAATAACGTATACCCTTGATTTCATTGGTCAACATTTATAAAATCAAGCAGCTTCTCTCAATGGTTAAATTAAAAATGAGTTAATTAAGACGAAATCTCTACATTAAAACAATCTGTTTCAATTTAAGGCTTATTTATCACGTTTCTAGTGGCATGGAAAAACATAAATGAACTATTTAGACATTTTAATATAGTACCTAAATAATTAAATATTAGATTGAGAATATAAGTTTCAAATTAATAAAGGTAATCCAAGGACTGATTTATGTTCATTGCACTTATCAACAGGAGGATCTTTAGTAAAATCAAGGACTGGCGACAATTTCTAGAGAAGCATTCAAAAGCTGCATTGTTTCGTAGGATCTTTTCCTCTTCCTCTTCTATGTATGTATTTATTTATTTCACATAGACTGCTAAGCTATGTAGTGTGTAAATATTTAAATAACCTAATTTGTTTGCTTACTGTGATTTAAAGCTAAATGATTAAAAAAATTGAGAAAATAAACCATTCATAAAAATTTTTCAAAAGCAAAAAACTCATGATTATGTAATAAAAACATTAAATATTTATAGCATGCATATATATCTGTATAATACTGAGAAAATAAAATAGAATTTTTGTCATTAATAAAAAATATATGGCTTATAAACATGTGATATAAATTTTCATTGTTGAGGTTTAGAAACGGATCTTAAGAAAATCATTTCCTGATCAGTGTTATAATTTACACTTTGTGTACATAAGAAATATAGGAAGTATGCAGAATGAGTCACATGACACAACGTAACTCTTTTGTACTGGGATGAATGCTAATTTTATGATCGAAATATTAAATATAATGCCCATCTATGAATAAAACATGCTTGAATGTTTGACTTTCATTTATTATCTTTTTACTAGTTATGGAGCAACATAATTTTTTTGACATCTATAATTTTTGTTTCTGCCTTTTTTTAAATGCCCACAAATACAGACATCAAGGTCATCTAAATTTACAAAGAATCTTCACTAACAATAGAATGATGCAATACTTGCTTACCTCTGTATTTGTCGTAAGCAGTAGGCATGTATTCTTTCGGATAAGCGTTTGTTGTGTATCCGTGTATCAAGCTCGTTTTACCAACAGCACCATCTCCAACTAAAACACACTTCACTTGGCGAATACAATCTTTGGCGGCACTGTCAAAGGCAGGTGTAAAATTCGAATTTTGTCGGTCTATTAAAGGCGGCATCGTACTTTCTTCTTCCGCGAAACGAATCAAACATCAAACTCAGAAAATAACACCAAAAACAGGCACTGAATGTTTGCACTGTACAGAAATTTACGCCGAAGTCACGGATGCATTCAAGCAGATCGGTTCCGAACGCCCGTCATGGAAATACCTGTAGACAGCAGACGGTAAAAGCACACCTTGCTGGCTAAGGTGGAAGTTGTGAATGCTCCTCTCTCTCTACTTCACTGGAAACTACGCATAACCGGTTTGTGACGTCTTTTTTTTTTTCTTTCACCTTTACATGATGCACCAGGTGTTGTTCAATGTGTGTGAGTCACCTTTATTTTTTTATTCTTAAAAAAGGAAAAAGAATAAGGATAAAAATAAAGTTGGACAGAAGTAAAAAAGAAAAGAAAAAAAGTTTTCCGTATGTAGAACGCGTCGGTTTTAAAATTGTCATCTTATTCGCAACTTAGCGGTATTGACGTTAACAGAAAATAAGAAAGAAAAAAAACTGTTGGAAATATTTTTTTTCTTCCCAAATTTCAAAACAGTGGGCGACACTTGGCAAGTGTACTTACATGCCTTGTTTTCAATGGAATTGCAGAGTGAGAAATAAAAACTTAAAAATAGTAAACACTTCTGGCTGAAAAAAGTGTTAGTCGAATTTCTGAAGTTTTACTTGTTGAATGAGAGCATACAGCGGTTTCTTTTATTTCTTTATTTTTATGAAGCATTAGACTTTGAAAATAAAGTTTCCTGTTAAATTCAGAAATTAATCATGCAGTTTGTATTCTTTGTTTTTACACTGTTATTTTTTTATATTTCCACTGTTTTTTCATGGTTACTTGATACAATTTACCTTTTTGCGTGAAAAGAATTACAGAATCTGAAAATAGATATAATAAAGCTGATTAAGTTTTGTTAAATAATAATAGAAAATGATTCAATTTAAAATTTTCCTTTGATTCAGTTCTATAAGATTCTAACCAATGAAATAGTATTTTTATATACCGACACTTTTTTTTTAATTTAAGAAAAAATATTAACATTAATGATTTTCTATTTAGATGAAAAACTTCATATTGAACTCAATAATATAATACACTTACTGCCAAAAGTCTGCGTACAAACGATTAATGCTTGGTGTTAATGTGGTGATTCGTAATTAAATTCTTATTAAATAAGAGCAAGTTAGATACCCCAAGTAAAACAGATTTTAATAGTAGTTAGTAGCATTTATTTGAAAGCAACAATATGAAATAAAAAAAAATATACTTAAATTAAAAAGGAGAAATCACATGCACCAGAGAAGTCAACGTACGTTTAAAAAATGTTGAAATTAATCCTAGTTTTCGGAAATTTAATACTAGGTTGGGGATAGCCTTTTCTTTTTTAAAAACTTCTCTGACAATCTATTTGGCATCGATTGAAGAAGTTCTAACGTCTCATCTGAAGTTATTTTTTTCCATTCTTTTATAGCAGATATTAGCATTTCTTTCGATGTTATGTGAGGTTCTCTGATTCTTCGTTCAAGCAAATCCCACAAATGTTCAATGGGATTTAGGTCTGAGGACTAGGGAGGTGTATGCAGTTAATTTGGCGCATGATACAGAAGCCATAACCGCACAATATGTGCCGCATGTTTTAGTCATTGTTCTGCTGGAAGAAATAATATTCATTCAATCCAAGTTTGTGGGTATTTTTGTAAGATTTCCTTATATTATGTTCAAGTAATCAATTTTATTCATTGTAGTTTCAATAAACTCAAGGTTGCTGACCCCACTGCTTCCCATACACCCCTAAACCATAATACCTCCTCCTCCATGTTTCACAGTCGAATTTGTTTGTTTGTCGCTCAACGCTCATTTTTTGCACACGAGGGCTAATTAGACCGGAACTTACGGCTTAAAGTGGATTCCGAACCACTACAAACATCCATGCCCAAGGTGGGATTCGAACCCACGAACTGTTGAACCGAAGGCAACAGCGCTAACCATTCGGCTGCCAGCTCGGCGTTTCACAGTCGAAAGAAGGTATTGTTTCTTGACTTCTTTACCAAGTTTCCTGCAGACATATTACCTTTCTTTTATTCCAAAAAATGCAAAATTTGCTTCCACCTGAAAAAGTTACTTTGTTTCAGAAATCCTGAGTCTTATCCAAATGTTTTTCAGCAAACACAAAACTTTTTTGCTCTGTTCACTGTGGGAATGTATGGTTTCTTCCTTGCAACCCTATCACTAAAATCTTGCTTTTTCAATACTCTTCGAACTGTAGTTAAAAACACCTTTCTGGAATATCTCAGCAACTTTTTTTTACTATTTTTGATGTTGACAATCAAGGATCTTTTTTTTTTACAGACCGAATTACAAAGCGAGTCTCTCGAAGTGTTGGTGCAGTTGAACGGCTAGTTCTAGGTTTTAATTTTAAAAACCTGTTGATTTATAATTGTTATAGTAACTTTTTGGATCGAGGAAAGCCTCCTATTAGCTGTCTCAGTATTTGCTCTAAGTGTTTTCCCACATTTCCAAAGATTTACTTCAATCTTTCTTTCGTTAATAATTATCCCTCTTCTTTTTCCTGCCATGTTGTTTAGAAAAAGCCCTACAGCAAAAATCGAACATAAGACTTGGGAAGAATTCAAACTTTCTTTTAAATCGTGCTTTGAAAAAATAAACTCACAACAAATGATAGGAGAAAGCTATTTTTCTTAAGTGTACGCTGATTTTTGGCAAAACTTTTGAATGTCATTTGGCAAGTATTCTTAAATTTTGGGACAAATTGGCTTATTTGTTTTGTTAGTTGAAATGCATATGTTTAGTGAATCAATTGGAGGTGTATTGCCTTTTTTTTAACTCTTGAAATTAGTGGATATTTTAGCGTGAATAAAGAATGCTCTCTGTACGCAGACTTTTGGTGGAAAGTGTATAAATATTTAAGAATGAATAACATTTATACTTATTTTAATAGTATTTAACCAATTTAAATAATCACTTTAAATGCGAAACATTTTACAAAATGATTTTGCAGTTCTCATTTTGTTTATTAAAATGGTACATTTAAAAGCAATATTTCCAAATAAAAATTGGGAATATTGAAACAGAATTTAATTTTCAGTCGGAAATTTTATTGAGGATTTAGCATATTTTTGTTTTGTCTATTTTATTCATAAAAACCTATCCGCATATGCCTACTCTCCCCCTCTCTGAAATCTGTGGTGCTAGAATCTTTATGAAATTAGGATACAGTAAATAATTTGCATTTTTTTAAACTATAATTTAAGAATAATATGTTTACGAGTTCAATTCCCACTTCGAGGGTATATGATCGTAATAATTCAGAATTCACGTTAAACTGTAGGTCCCAATATAATTTAAATTCATGTGCAAAAATTGAAGACCGAGGAGCGAGAAGCAAACAAATTTAATATTTCTTACAAACTGAATTATAATGTAAAAGGAACACATATTCACAAATCTAAATTTTAAAAACATAGTTTGAAATTCAAGAATTAAAATCTTGATTAAACTATTTTTAATGGGAATGTGTTTGACTAAGAAACCATTCTTTACCACAAAATTTAAATAAGCATCTGTTCCTTGTGCATAAAAAAATACATTTGTGTCATGCAAGAATATCAACGAGGAAATTGAATGATACAGGAAAGTCTACATTTAACATTACAAAAAAATCTTCATTCTATGAAAAATGCTTCAAATATTTATTAAAATCCACTTTAAAGTTTGAAACATGAAATTTAACTTATTTTCCCTTAAATTAATTTCGCCAAAACTATGGATAATCTAATTTGTAGGCTCATAAAAAAGAAAAATTTGGTAAACATTTTTTAGTAGAATTTTTGATATTTTAAACTGCCTATGATGATTGTAAATGCAAATATTTTAGAGATCAAATAAAGAAGAATAACAAGTAATTTAGCTAGCTGCTATTTGAATATATACTAAATTAGTTATTAGATAAGCTATTCAATACCAAATGAATTAGCAGCTCGAATTGTTAAATTCAATCTAAAGTTTGCAGATGATAAAATTAGTAAATTGAAAATATTAAATTTAGCAGTAACATGTGAAGATTACTCGATTAATTTTTAATATACTTCTTAACAATAAATTAATAAGTTATTATATAGTTTTCTCAAACCATTAATTGATTTTAATTTTAGAGACGAATAATTATTTTTGATTAGTATTCTGATTACATAAACTTTTACTTAACTTTAATTTTAAATAACTTTTCATTCTCATCTAAAATTTCTTCCCTCTATTATATTTTTTATTTTTACTATATATACTTAATTATTTTATTAAATTTTTTTTCCCTTCTTAATTTCATTAATTTAGATTCTGTTAAAAATATTCATTTAAGCTATATACTTTAAAATACAGTGTCATTATCTTATTACAATTGATTACCACAATGAAATTTAAAAAGTGTGAATGAAATATTTATTTAAATATATATCTTAAAACATCGATCCAGAACTATCAAACTTTACATTCAAGTATACAAACAATTAAAACTTCAGCTTCAATCTCAACTTAAAGTCAAGTTCCTAGGGTGAAGCGCATTTAAAATATACAGCCAATATTTAAGAGAGTTGCTGTTATGCCTGCGAGCGCAGCGCCCCCTTTGAGTCATAAAGAGAAACCGGCAGTAGCCATTGTGAGTCGGAGAAATAAAGAGTGTGTTTTTATACAGTCCTTGAGTGAGTGTTTATTGAGTTAAAACTGAGCTATTAACATTGGTCATAGTCTCACCGGAGAAAATAAGCAACCTATGGATCTATATAATGGCTATGAGTGATAATTTACGCCTCTGCTGAGTATCGTCAACGTAATAGAGGTATGTGACTGAGTAATTTTTCTTGTTCTGAGAATAGATATTTATATATATATTGAAGTATTAATAACTATCCAAAATGTTTAAAGGCGTAAAAAAAGAGGATTTAATATTAATTGCTATTGAGTTAGGAGAAGATGTCAATGAGAAAATGACTGTTTCAGAATTAAGCAGGATTATAAAACAAAACCAGAAGTACGTGACAGAGAAAGATTCCGTTGTAGAATTAGCAAATACGATAATTGAAGAGCGAAAGTCCGATGAGTTGCGGCAACTAGAGTTAGAGAAAATTAAGCTCGAACAGAGAAAATCTGAAGAGCTTCAACAATTAGAATTAGAAAAACTTAAACTTGAAAGAACGAAAATGGAATTAGAAATTGCTCGCGTGAAAGCGGAATCTAAGTCAAATTCAGAAGGTGAAAATGTTGAAAATAATCAGACTGAATCTTTAGACTCTCTCATAAAAAGTGTCCGTACTTTAACTATTAAAACTCCGAGTAGACCTGAGGGTTGGAGTTATTTTTTTGCATCTTTAGAAAGGGCCTTTATTTCAAAAAACGTCCCTGATAAATACAAAGCGGAGATTTTGTTAAATTTGCTAGGGGAAAGGGCGACTAATGTAATAACTTACATAAAGGATGACGAGTTAAATGAGTACTCTAAAGTAAAAACAATAGTACTTCGAGAATTTGAGCCTACCCCTCAATCATGTTTAGAACATTTTAGGAAAGCCTACCGCCAACCAAGTGAAACATACGTACAATTTGCATCGCGATTAACGACGAGCTGGGAATATTATTTACAATTGAGGAAGGTAACAGATTTCGAAACTATCAAAGATTTAATTGTGTCGGATAAAATATGCCAGACCTTAGATAGAGAAACTACGTGTCATATTAATATGAGACAGGCTGACACATGGTTTAAACCCTCTGAATTAGGGAAAGAAATTGATTTATATTTTACTTCCCGAGGTAAGACTTTGGTGGAAAACTCGAAGTTTAATAAATTGTACGAGTCAAAATACACATCGAGAGTTTTCCTTTCGGAAGTTAAAAATAATAAATGTGTTTTATCATGTAATGAGAATCACCCCATATATAAATGCCCTAATTATAGAAATATGTCAGTAAATGAGCGTATTGAGTTTGTAAAATCAAATAACTTATGTTTTAATTGCTTGGGGAATAATCATAGAGTAACAACTTGTAGATCAAAACATTCGTGCAATATCTGTAGGCGGCGTCATCATGCCACACTTCACTTTCAGTCAGAGCAAAAACAAGAACGTTTTTCGGCGCCTGTTGAGAATGAGAATATAAATACTCTCAATGCGAAAGTGAGATCCTTCCCCTCCCCCACAGCTTTAGAATTCGTTCCTACTGGCAATAAACAAGAGTCAAGTGGTCAGGATCAAAATTGCTTAGCGGCGGCTAGTTATACTTCGTCAGCAAATTCGAAGTCTGTACTACTTAGCACTTTTATTTGTTTTTTAACCGATGACTTGGGAAATGTTTTACGCGTTCGTGGTTTATTAGACGTTGGAGCCAGCGCTAATTTTTTGAGTAAAAGTTGCGCTGACAAGCTTAATTTAAGAAAGGAAAAAATAAATATTGGAGTTTCAGGTTTAAATGGAATGTCTATGACAATTAAATCTAAAGTTAATGCTACGATTGTTAATGATATAAGAAATTTCAAATTAGATTTAGAATTTTTAGTTGTTCCCAGTGTTACAAATATGACCCCTTTAAGGCAAATTGATATTTGCGTTCCGGAATTAAAAAACATTAAGTTAGCGGATTCGGGATTTAATGTTCCAGGTCCAATCGATTTAATTCTGGGAGCAGAGAATTTTTATGGACTATTAAAGCCTGATAGAATTTACCCTACTAATACTAATTTAATTTTACAAAACACGGTATTCGGATTTGTAGTGAGTGGTAGTGTACCAATAGAAACTGAGACTAAAGTACACTGTGGGCTTATAAACGAGGGTGCCGACTTAAATAAAATTATGCGGAATTTTTGGGAAATAGAACAAATTGAAGAAACACAGAAATTTGAAACTGCAGAGAGAATTGAAGCTAATAATCATTTTATAAAAACTCATAAAAGGGATAAATCGGGAAAATTTGTGGTACAGATGCCATTTAAAAAAGATCCGAAATTGTTGGGAGAGTCTAGAGAGATTGCAGTCAAAAGATTAAATTCCTTGTGGAATAAGTTAGAAGGGAATCCAGAACTTCTGTCATTATATCGTCAATTTATGAGTGAATACGAGTGCTTGAATCATATGCAAGAAGTTTCTATGACGCAAGAACCTGAAGTGGTCTACTATTTACCTCATCATGCAGTTTATAGACCACAGAAAACGAGTACGAAATGTAGAGTTGTGTTCAACGCTTCACAAATTACTTCAACTGGTGAGTCATTAAATTCCATACAGCTAAATGGTGGTGTAATTCAAGATGATTTATTTGCTATATTATTGAGGTTTAGAAAACATCTTTTTGCTTTTACTACCGACATTCAAAAAATGTATAGAATGATTTGGATTGATCCTGCACAAAGAGATTTGCTAAGAATTGTATGGAAAGATAGTAAGGAAGCGAATATTAAAACGTATCAATTATGCACACTGACGTATGGAACCACTAGTGCTCCATATTTGGCTCAGAGATGTCTTCAACAGTTAGGTACTGATGAACAACTGAAATTTCCATTGGCTTCTCAAGTAATACAGAAGGATATGTACATGGATGATATATTGAGTGGAGGTTCAAATTTAGAAAGTGTAAAGTGTCTAAAACAAGAATTAACTCAAATATTTAAAACTTGTGGTATGGAACTACATAAATGGCAAAGTAACTGTCCAGAGTTAAGAGAAATTTCTGAAGATTCAAATGACTATAGCTTTGATGAAACAAAAACATTAGGGTTGCTATGGAAGGCCAAGAGTGATGAGTTTTCCTACAATATGCCTAAAAAAGATTCTTCTATGGTTACAAAGAGAGAAATTTTGTCCATAATTGCCCGCATTTTTGACCCACTTGGTTTGATAGGACCTGTACTTACAAAGGCTAAGGTTTTTATGCAACGTCTGTGGAGGTTATCAATAGACTGGGATGAAAGACTGCCATCAGATGTCGTACAAGAATGGTTACAGTTTTTTGATGCGTTGTGTGACATTAACAGTATTAAAATAAAGCGATGTATGCTTCCAGAGAATGTTGTAAAAATTGAACTCTTTGGATTCTCGGATGCATCGGAGGACTATTATGGTGCAGCAGTCTATCTAAGATGCGAATCAGCGAGTGGTGAATTAACTTCACATCTAGTGTGCAGCAAAGGAAGAGTTGCACCAATCAAAACACTTTCGATTCCACGACTTGAACTGTGTGCAGGTGTATTGCTATCTAAATTGATGAAAAAGATTAGCACTTCCCTAGAACTTAAGATAGATAAAATTTGGTATTTTTCGGACAGCAAAATTGTTTTGTCCTGGATTCAGAAGTCTCCAGCAGAATTGAAAACCTTTGTTGCTACCAGAGTGGCTAAAATACAAGTTCTGACAGATGTATCACAATGGAGGCATATATCATCGGAGCGAAATCCTGCAGACATCGTTTCTCGTGGCTGCAAGCCAGCACAACTGAGAAATAATTCCTTGTGGTGGCATGGACCACAACTTATCATCGAGGAAGTAGAGACGCTTAACAACTGTGAAGAGCTGATTAACGTGGACTTAGAACATTTTAATACAGAACTGGTTAAGAGTGAACGAAGGTTCAAGAGACCTGTTTTCTTAGTGACTTTTAATTTAACTGAGGAGTTACTTAGTATTACTAACAATTATACTAAACTTGTTCGTGTTTTAGCTTTTCTTTATAGGTTCCTGAATAATTGCAAATCACAGCCAAGGATAACTGGGCCCCTGAAATGTAAAGAAATTAAAGATGCTGAATTTGTCTTAGTGAAATTAGTTCAACAAGAGTGTTTTAAAAGGGAAATTTCAGGCCTTCAGAAGGATGGTAATGTGCCTGTAGATAGTAAGTTAAAAAATCTTTTCCCATTTTTAGATGAAAGGGGTGTTGTAAGAGTTGGTGGAAGACTAGCTAACAGTAAGTTTAACTTTGATAAAAGGTTCCCTATAATTTTACCTGCCAATCATAAATTGACTGTGATGATTGCGGAAATGTTTCATAAGAACTATTTACATATTGGACCGCAAGGGTTATTGTTTCTTATTAGACGTAGGTTTTGGCCTTTAAGTGGACGTAACCTTTGTAGAAAACTAGTGCACGATTGTGTTGTTTGCTTTAAAGCAAAACCAGTACCTTGTCAACAGCTCATGGGACATTTACCTGAAGAGAGAGTAACCCCAAACTTTCCATTCAATTGTGTAGGGGTAGATTTTTTTGGTCCTTTTTATATAAAATATCCCAATCAAAGAATGGGGTTTTTAAAAGGAGCATTAATAAAATTTGCATTTTGCCATTGCCTAATTAAGGAGTAAGAACTCTATCAAATATATCTGTGTATCATTATGTATTTTGTGTAGTTTATTATTAATAGTGTGTATCATTGTACTCATATTTTATATTGTGTATTATATTGTGTGTTAATATTTTTCTTGAGATTTCAATTGTTGAATGTACCATGTCAACGCCGGGCGGAATGTTGGCGCCTGCGAGCGCAGCGCCCCCTTTGAGTCATAAAGAGAAACCGGCAGTAGCCATTGTGAGTCGGAGAAATAAAGAGTGTGTTTTTATACAGTCCTTGAGTGAGTGTTTATTGAGTTAAAACTGAGCTATTAACAGTTGCTTTAAAATTATAGATTACTTACGAAGCTTATGATTATTAAAAAAGGGTGATTATAAGATGTATTTGATATAGCAATAATCATTCGCCTCACTTCCAAACGTGTGCATGATAGACTCGGAAGAGCAATATGGCAATTGTAAGGTTTTTAGCAACAATAAACCATAAAAAGCACTCTCAGCCATTGCAAGTGCATTCAAACGTCGATGAATGCCAAAAAATCAGCAGATCAGGACAGTAATTTTATCTACTTTAAAAATATCGTTATCATCTATTCAGTCATTTGCTATTTCACAGGCCAGTAAAATCGAGCTTTATTATCTATAGCAATATTCTAACTCTGACCGCTGACCCCAATGTCTATCAAATCAATTGCTACTGATTCCTGGGCGCTCCGTGGCTGAGTGGTCTAAAGCATCACCGCTAATCGCTTGAGAGCGTAGGAGTGTGGGTTCGATTCCCACCGTGGCCCTGGGTGTTTTCTTCGTTATTTCTTCTGTGGTTGTACATCTGTCATTGTGCTATTTGTCCTATTATCGACGAAGACTTACAAGCGGATCTCAAGAATCAAGCATACAAGTCTGAATATATGTAATGTAATAAAATAAATACTGATTCCTCAACATAATTGCCATCTAGACAGCAGTCCTCCTCGAGCGCAGTTATATAATAAATGGAGAAATTTATCAATGAATTTTACGCTATTCTCAATATTGTTCACTACTGCATATGCATGTAGTTGCAGAAAGGTCAGAGGTCTAATCCAAACATTTGTTACTAAGCGACATACTATTGTAATACTTGGTGTGAAAGTATAGAGATTGATATGCTGGAAACACCAAGCACGTTTAGTCAACATCCAAACTATTCCCATATCTACCAGTTACACTGACAGATATTTGTCAGCCGCTAGTACTACCTATGTTATCAATTTTCTAAGATGAAATTTATATATCATTTTACAACAACACTTCATTACATACTGCACAACTCTTACAGCCTTATTTTCAAGGATATACTATACTTCCTGGGTCTTCTAGGTCACCGTATTTTGCTGTAATAAAATATTTGCATCATTTTTCGAAAACAACTGTCGTAGAAAATCATGGAACAATGTAGTCTTACTAGATTTATTGCGGAGTCTACACAAAAGCGATTCGATAACTTAATAGATACCATAACAGCTAAAATATCAAATTGTTTAGTTGAAAAGAGATCGTTCATTCAGGCAAACACTACATACGTTAAATTTCATGATTATAAATCAATTGTTTCGGTTGGATACAATTAACAAAATATATTTACATGCTTTTCCGGAAATTTATAAAGTAAATTATTCTGAAACTATGTGCATATTTGTTAATAAAAAAAATTACAGTTTATGTATAAAATTGATATTTTTAATAGGAAATATAGTTGTCATAAAATATTTGCTTTAATAATTATTTTTAAACTGTTTAAATTAATAAAAAAATAAATTGAACCAATATTGTTTCCATTAAAGGAAACATTTCACTCAGTATTTTATTTTATATTTGCAGTTGTTGTTGAATTTAAGAGTAGGAGATACTCTCTATGTCATAATTATTATTATCCTCTCATCTTCTAGATTAAAAATAGTAGTGTGCGACAACGACCATTCACTTACATCTACAGTTGAGTAGATCAAATTTTATATATGGATTTGGAAAATGGAACAGATATGAAGTGCAAAATCAGTAAAGTGATTTAACAAGTCCCTAAAACAACTATTAGTGCAGTTGACACTACTATTCTAAAATGGTCAAAACCATTCAAGCGTTGTAAATCTTGGTGGAATATAAGAGGCTGAGACATCTACAAGAAATTCGAGTACTTTCTTTAGCATCTAACTGGTTGAGCCCAACTCAGGGTTAAGCACCGGGAAGCATGTTGGTGCAAAAACAGCTTCCTTTAGCCAAGTTAGTTGATGAAACTTGCTAATGTTCCATACTCCATTCTTTCCATCTTACACTTTTAAGGAAAAATATTCAATTGGAATAAACACCCATTAAATTTCCTACTAAAACTCTGTCTAAATTAGAATTTATGGTTTGAAGAAAACGAAAAAGTAATGAGAATGGTATTGGATCACACAGTCTATCACAAACATCAAAGTCAAAATTCCTTAATTTATGTTGCGTCTTTAATGAAATCTAGATTAAAAACATTTCCAACTCTGGAAAGCAGTTATAATGATTCTGGTCCTAAAGATTGGCAAATACTCTAAAGCCCTTATAAATTATATAGACATATAGCTCTCATAAGTGACGTGTCTCATTATAACTAGTAAGCTTTTGAACACATGGTCAGAGACCGTCTCGTGTATTTTAAAACAAATAAAAGCATCTGTGTCCTCCAGCGTGGCTTTTGCGTTAAAGAAAATCTACTCTTGATAACATTAATTATCAAGAAATACGAATTTATCAATGGAAGTCATTTTTCTCATTTTCTTCGATGTTGGGAAGCCGCATGATTGATACTAACAGCTTCTTCGTATCAAGTATATTTTTGAATTTTAGAGTAGTTACTTGAGATAATTTTATTCAGAAATTTTTTTAACTCCGTGTTTCTAAGCTCCATATCAAATTTACTTATAACTTAACTACTTAACTCTGTGGCGCGACAACCTATGTGGGCCAAGGCCTACAGTGCCCATCTCTGTTTCCTTGATTGAGAGGCCCTGGGGTGCGAACCATAAGTCATGATTAGATGGTCAGTCTAACTCGAAACCCCCAATGTTTAGTTCCCAAACTTTATCGACCCACTGAAGAGATGAAAGGCTGAGTCGACCTTACCCAGCCAGAGGATCGAACCTCGGATTTGTGCTTTGGGAGGGTGAAACGCTACCATTAAGCCACCGAGCTTCATCAAATTTACATACTTTAGTCAATTTATTTAAGTTATTGGTACTCTTCACACTATATAGTACGTAAATATTTTAAATATAGCTATTAACATTCTTATCTCGTAATCCTTTCTAACATTCTTCATTTCTCGTTAATCTTCTGTTTATGTATTTATGTTGATGACACCAAATATCTTGGCAGAGATCAAACGTGCTTAATCAAGAAAAAAAATCTGTTATAAATTCGGTCAAGAGTGTATGGACAAATACAATTCCCTATCTCACAGCAAGAGTAAATGTGTATATTTCTAAAAGAAAAATATTATGAATTTGTAGTTTTAATAATGGTTCCGATAATTTTAATTATGATCTTATAATTTATATAATGTTCTTATATCTATAATCTCTGACATAAAACTCTTGGGAATAATTTCGGACAAAAATTAACTTCTTATTTTAGTTTATGTCCAAAATCATTCCCAGATGGAAACGTCTTATATTCACGGAAAAGTTAAATAATTTCTTAATATCCTCAAGGAATATATTATGTGATGCAGACGGTACTTCATTATTTTGATTTTATTCGATGTGTTAATTAATTACTATTTATATACTCAACCAGTTGACTTCAGATATGTTTCTTATAGATTTTATAAGTTTCTTGTATTGCTCTGATTGGAAACTGTCCATTCTGCTTCAAGATTATGCTATGACGCATTTTGCACATTATTTCCCACAGTCTATACTTACTGTATATACAGTTACAATTAGACCCAGGACGAATGTCTTTCATTTATTATTCTATGATCATTCTTGTCTATAGTTATACTTTAAACATTCTGGTTTCTACTTCTACGTTTAGGAGAATGTATAGAGCTCATCCAATTAATATTCCCACTTTCCTAATCTTATTAATTATAGTTTGACCTGTGAGTGCTTCATGTTTTTACTGTCAAAATTGACTTATTTGCATATTCGCCATCATGTGATTCAACAAATGATAGTAATCAATTCCTTTGCACAGGACATAAAATTAAATACGATTCCTGGTGTTTATCAATAGTTCTCTTCTTATCGTTGTTAGCAACCAGTATTCGTGGATAGCTTTTAAATAGTATCTGTATAGTATTTTTTAATAAATAACATCATTCTAAATTTAAGTCTCAACACTTTCTGTGGCTCATTTTAACTGCTAAAACTATGAAAAGTTATGCACTTCAAAAGTGTATACAAGAATAATTGTGTGTATACAATATAAAAGTGTATATTTATCAGAATGTTTCTGCGTGTATATTAACAATCTGATTATTTTAGAAGCTTCGGAAATTTTTTAATTTTAATAGTTCTTTATAATGTTCTAAAATTTTTGGAACATTAGATTCCCATTTTAACATGGAATTTGAGATCTACATTGCTAAATTCCAAATTAAGAATGCGTTGCAGTGAAAAGAATGATTCAACTGCTTAGACTGCTACTTACCTTCAACAATTCCACGTTTACTGATATATATTATTGATATTTAAAAAAATGACCAGTTATAAGTCCAAGAATTAGTTGTTTAAAAAATGAAAAATATCAATAACAAATTCTATTTAACTGCGTTATCACTTCATTCGCAATTTTACCGCCAGGAAGTATTTATATATATATATATATATATATATATATATATATATATATATATATATATATATATATATATATATATATATATATTAAACTAACTCAATAAATCACATTTCATTCAGAAACATTCGTTTTAAGGATAACATTCTTTGGGGTGAAACACACACACAAGAGATAAATCCTGCACTATTTATAATATTGTAAATTATGTTTTGGTTTTAACTATCGTCGCACTGTATTTTTTAATAAATAGTACAATTTTAACATTTCATAAGTTGATTTTTAAAACCCATCCGATTTTTTCAATCTCCTCGAGTAAATTTTCATAAAAATATAAATTAAAAATCATTAAATGCTTCAAATATTTTGCATTTCAAAAGCTTTAAATGGTTTTATATTTTCTTAATTTCATAAACATTTTAACGAAAATTAATAATTTTGTATGAATTTGTCCTTTTAATTGTATAAATTTTTATTTTGAAAATTTATATTTTACTTTATCAGTTTTTAATATTTTTCGTTATTATATTTTGAACCTGGCGTAGGTTGTTTCTTGCAAAAAATGTAATCATTTGACAGGTACCTGTACCTGTGCGCTAGAAGTTAAAATTTTCAATGCTTTCAGTGTCAGTGGTAAGGACAGTATGCATTAATTTCCAAAATTGGGAAACAAAAACATTCGGCTGTCAAATTTAACCTAAAATAAAAATTTACGATTCACTGAACGCATCCTTGCATGCGTTAAGGATTGATTTGTCCATGGAACCACTCCGTGAAACAATAAAAATTTGCATTGTTATGAAACTATAAGTAATATTATTTTAAGGAATGATCAAAAAGCAGCAATGCAATTCATTTATTGACGTCTAATAATTTTTACCCTAAATAATATCATTAAGATATAATTGATGAGTGGTATTCAGAATATTTCTTTTTGAGTTGTAGAATTCTTTCATAAATTGTGAATCATCTAAATTATCAATGAACTCAAACTCTCAACTCCTCATATATCGAGACGTGATAATCTTGTTCGCAAATAATTCTTGATTATATTTTAATTTGATGAAGATGTGTGTGCGATCCCAAGATACATTTACAAGAAAAATTAAACATTTAAGTTTGGAGCAAAATTCATTTCTATTATCAATTTTGAAACTTCCAAAGCTTGTAAGTATTCTTCTAATCGAGTACACACCACGGTTACTTCCTCACAAAGTACCAGGATCTTTATATTCAATGATTTATAACCTGTTAAAATGGTTTCAAAACTTTTACAGTAAACCAAAATTATGAAATAACTAATATATTTTTGTTCATATACATGATATAAAAAATAGAAATAACTATTGTTATGATGCAACTGATGAAATTTAGTTGGAAGGAATTTATTGCTGTGTCAATAAGGTGGTAAAAAATTCATATTTGTAGTTTTCCATGGGCTTATTCGCATTTATATGATCAATATTTTTTCCGCGATAAACACAATGACTATAAATCGATTAAAAACTTTTATTTGCCTCTATTTTGGATATTATTTCGTCAGAAGTAACAAGGATGGGATTAAGGTGATTGTTAAAATCCCACACACACAAATTATTAAAAATACCAGTGCAATATTATAATTCTTTCTCTTTATGAATTTATAAACGGGACTGATGTGATACAATAATTCATACTACATCCTTACAGAACACAAAAATTCTAGTTGTTATATTTGCGTGAGTAGTCCCGATATTTTATATCTTATCGAATGTTATATTACGCATTGTTTGCCAAAGGCTATATCTTCTTGTCGTAAAGGCTAAACAATACACAATGGTCGATTTAATTCCTGAACAATTTATTAGCATTGATTCGACTTTTCCTTCCAGTATAACTAGAAGGTTTTGAGGTGGAATCTTTTGAGTGCTTCAAAAACTGGCCCATCCAAAAGTTGCCAAAAAAAAGTATAATTTTTGCCCGATGTTAAAGAAATTGACTTTTTCGTGCATATTTCATACTGTTTGGTATTATAAATCGAGCAATTGTTACTAGCTGAATTCATCTAATGCTGAAGTAATTTTTAAAGCTTTTTGTGGCTAGGTTAGCTTGTAATATTAGATTATTTACTGTCTTTAAATATTCTTCATAGAATTTTTTAATTCTGTCAGAAACTCTAAATACCTATTTTCACACTAGACAATTTTTTTACTCTATGCTGGAGTTGACGCTATGAGGAAGTGTGCGGCTGGCTGTGCATATATATTAAGCCGTAACCAATAGCACTAGGGATCGTACAGCCACGTCACGAACCCTGAGTCGAGAAATGGAGTCATTTGCAAGGCAACAAGTTTCTGCTCGAACAGTTCGACGACGTTTGCAGCAGCATGGATTGTCTGCACGGCGACCATGGTTTCGGCTACCATTGACGCTGCGTTATAGACAGGAGCGCCTTCAATGGTGTGATCAGCGACGAACCTGGACGCGGGAATGGCATCACGTCATCTTTACAGATGAATCTCGGTTCTGTATACAGGATCATGATGGCCGCATCCGTGTTTGGAGGCATCGTGTAGAACGCGCATTGCCAGCTTGCATAGGACGTCGTCATACTGGCCCATCTGCTGGAGTGATGGTATGGGGTGCCATTGGACACACGTCTCGATCATCTCTTGTTCGCATTACCGGCAGTTTGAGCAGCAACCGTTGAATTTCCGACGTGGCTCTGCCCTATCTTCGAGGCCTCCCTAATGCTTTGTTTCAACAGGATAATGCACGACTGCATGTTGCCCTTACTGTTCTGAACTTCCTTGATACAGAACAGGTTCGACTGTTACCCTGGCCAGCACGTTCTCCTGATCTGTCACCTATTGAGAACGTGTGGTCAATGGTTGCCAAGCGATTGGCACGCCATCACTCACCATCCACTACTGTCGATGAACTGTGGCATAGTGTTGAAACTGCATGGACTGAGATCCCCGTACAAACCATACAATCTCTGTTTGACTCCATGCCTAGGCGGATAAATGCTGTTGTTGCAGCTAGAGGTGGCTGCTCTGGGTACTGATTTCTCAAGATCTATACATCCTAATTTCCTGTAAATCTAATAACTTGTTCTTTCCACTATAAAGTATGTGTCCAATAAATATCGTTCTGTTATTTGCATTCCTTCTTGGTGTAGCAATTTTAATGGCCAGTAGTGTGTGTGTGTGTGTGTGTGTGATATATATATATATATATATATATATATATATATATATATATATATATATATATATATATATATATATATATATATATATATATATATATAACAGCCACACTTGTGTGAGCGCGTTATCAATGCAATCGCCGGCGGGACATGTAAACAATGTCACTTCGTATTATAAGGACTGGTGATGAATATTGAATACATGCTTAAGATGCATTATTGTGTTTCACATATGACGTCCTGCGAATCCATCAATTCCATATTCTGTAAACATTCATGGGATCTCAACCAAAGCAAGCAGCAGTTGTACAATATAACAAACAGCAATCTTGGTAGGCAGTAGCTCGATCGCTATCAAATTTGAAACTTGCAGATAAGCATTTCTCCTTTTCAAGAGGAATCATCATATATTTTTATCATGCAACATTCTACGTATGGTTTGATTTACTTGCAGCCCAAACGTCATTTTTGCATAATAGTCTAATTAGAACGGGACCTACAGTTAAAATGGATTCCCCAAGCAATTATAAACATATAAATCTGAAGTGGACCCTCAGGGAACCCTCAAATTGACAGAACACTAAACAGTCGGCTATCTTCTCGGCACAATTTGTATATAAGAAACTTGTAGAGCAATTCCTTCATTTGAACACATAAAACTATCATTATAACATCCTATTTTACATAAACGCACTGTGACATTAATGAATAATGCATTGCAAGACTTGCTACCTGTTGTGTGAATTTCGTGAGATGATGTGTTTCCTTATTCGTATGGCTCCAAGCTTGCAGTCAAACGATTAGCGCTCTAGTCTTTAGTTCAACAGTTCGTGAGTTTGAATCCCACTTTAGGCAATGATGTTTGTAGTGGTTTGGTATCCACTTTAAACGATAGATCCTGGTTGTATGTGCAATAAATGACCGTTGAGTGAATGAAATTTCTTAGTGTGGCCATTTGATCACCAACAGAGATTTGTTTAAAGATTATGGTTCGCAAATAACGTTCATTTTATTTAATAAAAAAAGAAAATACGCATTTTTTTAATCTGATTTTCATAGCATTTATGAAGAGTAGTTTTTTTTCCATAAAAATTCTAAAAATACATAAAATAGTTCAAAATATTATCTTCCTAAACAGAGAATTTTTTTATCACTTAAGTACTTTAAATAATTTCTTAATATCGCAATTAAATTTTTATCGTTTAAAAATGAGAAAAGCACACAATTGTCAATAGTTCAAATTAACTGTAACTCACAATAAAATATTCCCTTTTATAATTTAATTTTTCATTGATAATTATAAAACAAGTATTGAAGAACATAAATAAGCAATGTTATAAAAAGTCTTACTAATGTTTAAAGTCGTTAGAAATTATATTTTGACTCAAATCATTACGTGATCACATCCCTTCTCTAAAAAATCTTTATAAAGTTAAGTAATAGAAAGAATGAAATCGCGCGCGCACACACACACATACAGAAATTAGGTTTTATATCAAAAACTACATCAGCAAGTATAGTCATGAAACCATACAAATCAGCAAAACAGACTTTAGCTTGAATGCATTAAAAAGTAATGCAAATTTAATACGTTTAAAGAATTTAATTCTCCGTAAAGAACACAACAGCCAAAATAATTAACAATAAAAGTTTGAAAAAGTATAAAAATATTGGTATTCTCTGAAAAATTGAAGTTTTAGAATTTCAACTGTACGCAGAATGAGAGAAAAATTTTCTGAAAAGAGAGAGTCGGAGTATAGTTTAATATAAAAAAAATATTTATGCTGTGGAAGCCAAATTGTTCACTGAAGATTTTCGGCGCAAATAATCTTCTAAATTACCGATTTGACATTTATGTATATTACTCCCTAGTGTGTCTCTCTCTCTCTTCCAAATTTTATGGAGCCCACTTTATTTTATGGCAAACGTATGATTAACGCTCTTGCCTTCGGTTCAACAGTTCTTGGGTTCAAATCCCACCTTAGGTTTAGATGTTTGCAGTGGTTTTGAATCCACTTTTAACCGTAGGTCCTTGTCTAATTAGCCCTCGTGTACAAAAAGATGACCATTGAGCGGCAAGCAAACCAAATTCCATGGATTGTTGCTACCAGTAGAAAATGTACTTATACCTGGATTTTGAGTAAAAATTACGAAATTAAAAAATATATTTACTATTTATATAACAATATTTACTATTTTTACAATAAGACTGTTTTTTTTAAACAATATTTCTTATTTACATAACCTTGTTAAAAATGCCGTCTTCATTAATGAAATAAAATGGCAAGTTTAGATCACCTAAAATATAAATAATAATTTTTTGAAGAGTTAAAAATTCCATTTATTTTTATAATTATAAAATATTGTTATCGTTATTCCTTTCATGTGCGTTGCAATATATTTTGATCAGTGGCTCATTGAAGAAAGAGTAAGCATATTCGCTGCAATAGTAAAAACAATAATACACTACTGGCCATTAAAATTGCTACACCAAGAAAAAATGCAAATAACAGAACGATATTTATTGGACTGATACATTATAGTGCAAATACGTAAGAAACGTCACGCCTGTTCACTTGAGACACTATAAAAGGACATCTTCTTGGGGCTGTAGTATGTTGATGCTGATGGTCATGGCTGAGTATTGTGAGATGGTTTTATTGTACGGTGAATGTCGACGCAAGACACGATCAGCAGAAAGGTTGTACCGCCAACGTTTCCCTGCAGGCTCATATCTTTCTCATCAAACTATCCTAACTGTTGTAAAACCAGATGAGGTATTAGCATATGCCCTCGCATATTCGAAATGCACCGTAAGAGAGATCAGTCAACATTGTGGTCTCTCCAAAAGTCATGTTTGGAAAATCCTAAGCGAATCAGGTGCTCATCCATACCGACCAACGCTTGAACAGTTTTAGTGGACGGGGATGCCGAGCGACGCTATGCATGGTGCAACTTCGTCATGAATCAGATACAGGTCCAACCAACGTTTTTAGCAGATATAATGTGGACGGATGAGGCATGCTTTTCACGGAATGGCATGTACAATAGGTAAAGCACTCATTACTGGGCTCTGGAAAATCCTAAATTTTTCGTCGACGTTCGACATCAAATGCAGTATGCTATTAACGTTTGGTGCGCAATTTACAATAACAAGCTGATAGGCCCAATATTTTACAATGGCACGTTAACGGGTGTATGATATTTACAATTGCTACAGAAGGTAATACCCGATTTAGTGGAGAACCTGCCGTTGTTTAATCTTAAAAATCTATTGATTCAAATATGACGGCGCGCCTGCTCAAAAGACATCTCCAGTGAAGCAGTATCTCTTCAAGGAATTTGGCAATCAAATACTAGGGTATGGCGGTTTCGAAGAGTGGACTCCACGTTCTCCTGGTCTGACTTCACTTTACTTTTTCCTGTGGGGATACTTGAAACAGCAGGTGTATGTGACCCATCCACAAAAATTGCAGGACCTTAAACGACGCATTACAGTCGCGTGTTCCAACGTGAGCAACGTGATCTTCAAGCGAGGATCCAAATGTGCATTGCAGCTGACGGTGAGAAGTTTGAACATCTTAAATAAAGTATATTGTTATAACTATATGTTTTTTTTTCTTTCTTTCTTAGATCATTTTGTCACGTCACAGCACGAAACAACAAATGCACGTTTTAACCGTTGTATTCTTCACATTAATGCCTACAAGGTATCTTTTCGTACTAAATCGAGGATGCTCTACAACTTTGTAAATCACTTTTTCTCTCTATCTCGTTCCGTTTTCGAGATAGAAATCTCCGCAGTTTTCCACCAGGTGGCGCAGTAATCTGTTTCATTCAATAGTGCATGGCTACTTTACTATACCTAGACACTACTTTTATAAATATAGTAGCAGCCGTTCCAAAGTTAAGAGGGTGGCAAGGGACTTTAGTGGACATACTGTATATTGGAAACAATATTGTGACAGAAATAAAATTTACATCTCCATCGAAATGTTAATATTAGTCATTGATTGAATAAAAACATATGGTCTTTAGAGCGTCCATAATGTTTGTTTATATATATATATATATATATATATATATATATATATATATATATATATATATATATATATATATATATATATATCAATAATGTTTGCGTTTTCTCAGAAAACTCAAAATCAATTCGAATCTCCGATTTGTTTTTAATTAGTAACCATCAGTGACTGATTTATAATAACCATCAGTGACTGAAAATAAATCGGTTAAAAAGATTTCATTTCATTAGTAACGACTTCTGTCAAAAATAAAAATGTTTATACACTGAATTCTAATTTTGCAGCCCTACTTATATTTAGTTTTCGTAAGTCATTTGCTTATTTTCAACAAATTCAGGAAGTATTTTTGGAATTTGTGATTCTATTTCTTCAAAATTTTGCTTTACATTTAAAATCTGCTAGTATTATATAAGCATTTTTCATTTAAAAAATTGGAAAAACAATCGTCTTCTAAATATATAAGAATAGTTTATATTTTTCTTCATTTATTTAAAAAAAATTTTTTTTTGGGGGGGGAGTTTTAGGAGAATGATTCATATTATAAATTCTACTGGTTAAGAAGGAGCTATTTACTTAATAAAAAAGCAGCTACATATAAATTTCTAGAATCTCGAATCTTTTCCAAAACGCATCATTATATTACATAATTATTGTTATTGCAAGCAAATCTGTTGACCATATCGATTTTTAACGGTTAACTAAAGATATTTTTCCATTGCCTGGCTACCCTTAGGATATACCTATTCAAGGCTACAAGGGGGAAGTGTGATGGCATTTTATACAGTGGAGCACCCAGTGGGTGTGCCATCTTCGTTTCTGAAAGTGGAAGGATAAAGAATCAGAGAAAGAGAGAGAGGGAAAAGAAGAGATCCATGTCCAAACCTGGGATCTAATGCTTCAAAGTTAGGGACATTAACCACTCCGCCATCGGTCGGTGCTAAAGAATTTAATTATAATAATTTTATGTATTGTAAAATTAATCGATTTTATTTTATAGATATTATTGTTATGAGGTTAGATAACACAACATTAGTTTCTTCCAACTATATGATTGATAGACGCTTGTAAATGAAATTAACTAAGTCTGGAATATATGAAATCCAATAAAAGATGAAAGATTGACATGTACCGTTGGTTAACTGATAATCACCATTGGTTGGTCGTATGTCATATAGAAACAAAAAATTTTGAATTTTATTGTTATAGGACCATTGAAAAATCAGTTCTGCAATTGAGAACGAGACCAAGTTTAATTCTCTTATTTGATATAACTATTATCTTATGTTATTTTTCAATCACTAAAGATTCCTGTATAATCAGAAATCCAAATGAACTGATTAGATTCAACATGTGTTCCCTGGCATCTCTCCTAGACATGTGTTTTATTATAATAGGAGGAAATTGAGAGCACTCTTTTTTTAACCATTCAAATACAAGGACTCAATTTCAATAGTTGAATAAGAGAATAACAAATGCAATTTGACTAAAAACTATACAAAACTTGAACATGAAGGAAAATTTAGCAAATATCTCATCTGAGGAAATTATTTAAATAACTGAGTAGATCTGAAATGAAATTTTACGATCGTGATGTAAATTCTAACTTCAAAATTATCAGTTTTAGATGAATAATATCAATACAGTGAACTACGGTGTAACTCAGAAAGCCTATTAACAGATTTTTCTATCTTGAATTATCAGGGAAGTTTTCCTAATAAAATAAAAGAACGTGAATTATAAATAGCAGTTTGAAAGAAAACTCTCAATACACGTCCAATTCATAAGTATTGTTTTTATTGCTATTTTTCTCGTTTTTCAAGGGTATAGAAAACGCACGAGTAATTCATTTGTATGAGATTTAATAATGCCCCTTTTGTCAATAATATAGAAAAAAAAAGAACTTTTATTGGAAAAAAATAATACTGTTAAATACAATAAAACTTCTATACGTAATCATCTCCTGCATTTTAACATGAGCTTCTTAGTTTGGAATCACTACCTGTTTTGAAAAAATTCTTACCTTTCCCTGGATCTCACTTATTATTATTTTTTTAAGTTTTATAAAAAGAATTTGCCTCTATCTTTTTGCATGACATGCAATAATTCGCCGAAATTGTAAAGCATCCGATTGATTAAACTCAACAAATGTTTAAATGAAGATAATGAATGTTCTGAAAAGTAAATGAAATTTAATTGTATGAAAATAATTGTTTTTCCCAATAGATATTGTATTTTTCAATTTTTATAAGACAATCATTATTTTCTTGATGAAGTATCATTTAACTTTTCCCACAGAGAACGGCATGGATACCGAGATGAAAACAAGCATTTTCAAATTTACACTCTAATAGACAAATTTTAGATTCTTAGCATCGAAGATACTTTGCGCGCCGATCACGTCTAAAAATCCTTCCGTATGATAAATATTTATATAAAAAAAAAAAAAAAAAAAAAAAGATATTGCAAGGTTAGTTTTTTAGTTTCAGAAATGAAACTATTTCCCGCGTTTCTTTATATGATTTTTCCTCTTAGACTGTCGTTAGTACTATTCTCCAAGTTTAGTACCGTGTTAATATATAAATTTAGTTTTATGTATAATTCATTTATTAATACTAAAACAATATATGAGATTAACTTTTTCATCGTTATTCGTTTTTGACAGCCTGCTTTTCTCAACAACATTGCTAAACACAGGTGAATATCTTGTAATTCAGAGCTGCTATCATGTGACGACACCGAAAGTTAGTTTTTCATGGAACTTTGAGGAGTTACCTTCAAAATTTCATGGAAAATTGTAGGAATTTTAAGCAATTTATAGGCATTTTCAGCACAATTATCTTTGGTTGTAACTAATATCGAAATAGCCATCTGTAAGTCATAAAGCCGATGTATTTTCCATACTAGGCTACTATGATAAGAAATTGTTATTGATTTCTTGTTATAATTGTATTAACAAATAGCAAACATTAGCGTAGCAACTGATTAATTATTAATATAAAAGATTTTAGCTTCCTTTGCGTGTGTTAAGCAATTTTCTTTAGAATAGCTCATAGGAAATAATGAGAAACTATTAAGAAATAAGCAAATATTATTTTATATAACTGATCACTTTTTAAATTAAAAGGATGCAATAACACTATTATTAATGAGAATGATGTGTTATAATACTATGTTAAGATTCAAATGCATTTTTTGATTATTCTAAAATACTTATTAAAATTTCAAATGTTCAATAAATTATTTAAAATGAAACAATGCGAATTTAAATTTATTAATTTAGTTATAATAATATTTAGTTATTAAATTAGTTATAATTACAATTATTTAAAATATTAATTTAGTTCGAAATTTTCATTTTCTAAACTCATGCAAAATCCTTAGACTTGACTGCCTTATTATAATAAGACGTGATAAATACTAATTTTGCTTGACGCATATCTTATCTAATATAAGAATTAAATATTGACTTGATTAAGTTATGTCATAACTTAATCAAGTTAATTACTTAGTTTTGAATAAAAGAGACATCACTTCTATAAATTATTTTACAAGTATATGTAAATTCCTTAATGAGTAAAATTATTATTTACCCGTATTTTTGTTTGCTATCGAAATTTTGACATAATTATTTCATTTTGTTGAATAGCCTTGAAGAACTGTGTCAAAATGCTTTTTCCTAATTACACTGAAACAGAATGAATTTAAGTTCAATGGAAAAATTAGTTCATATTATATTAATAAAACTAGATCAGATTCAATAGGGAGTTTACTTTCGTGACATCTTCTTTCTCAATTTAAGATCCTTTTTCTAGCAACTATGTTGTGAACAATGGTAGCGATAAAATCTCAGTTCATTAAGCGGATGTCTTTAGAAATGCAAGTAAATTCGATCTACGATATTTCCCAATAAATAAAAATATAATTGAAATCGTCTTTAGTATTACCCTGAATGCAATTAAATTATAATGAGGTGTACATGAAGACAAATCCCAGATTGTCACTAATAGCCGATTATGCAGCTCAAGTGCAATATAAATATTTAAGTGCAAAATATATACTTATTGGATAAGAAAGCTAAAAATACCTCCCCAAAAGGAGAAGTACTAATACCATCTATACAGTCATCAAATAAAAATATTAATTTTTAATTTTAAATTTGAAGGTCTCTTTTGTTTTTTACAAAAATTTTAAATAAGAACTAAAAATGGAATATATGATAGAATAATATGAAATTTTAAAAATATATATTAATATTTTAAAAAATGAAGTAATATTGCTAATATATTGACCTCCATAGAAAATACAATTTTATGTATTATGTGAAAAAAATTAACTTATTTAAATGTTTAAAAAATGTTTTTAAGAATTCATTTAGTTTCACACTCATTTTAATTCAAATCCATAATTCAATTCAAAATTATAAGATTTCGTTTAATAATACTGAGCAGGAAATAAGTATGAAAAACAACAAATAAACTTTTATAGCATTGATGAATCAGCTGTTCGTTAAATAAAAAAACACAGATAATACATATTTTACTTAAATCTAAAAATATGTATTATCTGTTTTTTTTTTTTTTTTTTTTTAACGAAAAGCTGATTTATCAATGTTATAAAAATGATATATTGATGACATATGACGTCATCGGATTCTTGCAGACGAAACTGTCTGCTTACTCCCTAGAAGGAATTTGAAAACAAAAAGGAGTTACGATTCATCTTGTGAAATGTATACAGTAATCCTTGATGAATTAGTATTAACGTTTGCATACTAAAATGAAGAGAAAAAGAAATTAGAATTGCACATGAGAGTATAGACTTAAGGTAAAAAATATTTCTATTTACGCATTCAATTTTTGTGGATCTCAAAAGCTCTGCTCTGGAACGTATAGAAAACTTTTAAACAACCACCAAGTTTTCTGTCGTCAGTAGTCTTTTTCTTCTTGAAGTGAAAGTATCTATAATTTTGAACTTTTTTTTTATTAATTACATATCTTGATATAAGTATACGAAAAATACAAAAGAAAGTTAAACTCTCTCTTCCCGCTAGGAGGCGTAAGTGTGATCGATTTCTTTCTTTTTCATAACGAAAAAGATGCTGAAAGCTAAATTTTCAAAATTATAAATCTCAAATTTCATACATAGTTCTGTAGCCATTTAACTAACGAAATAATCATATTTAGTCATATAGTAATTTAAATTAATGACGGAAGTATTATCAATTAAATGTTATGAAGAATAAATTGTATTATATGAATTGCTGTTAGTAAAGTTAATAAGATTTAATCTACTATGGAGTGTCTCTTATTTTTTATTTTATTTTTTATTTATTTATTTATTTATTTATTTTTCACAAAACGGATACATCTTTTCTCTTGACTTTTGAATCTAGCTAGTGATGTAGAGCAAGCATTTTTTCAAGAAGTATATTTTAAAAATAAGGAAGGTGTATGAAGACTCGTTTAATTTTTAAGATACATAAAATTTTTCCAATGATAATAACTTTTTTCTAATGAATATCTACAAAGCATTTTTCAAAAATATTTCTGTCAAATCAATGCATATCAGACAGATATAACTATAATTTTTCTCTCAATCTTTCTATCCTTTTTAAATATTTTCTCATAAAATCTAAACCACTTTGCAATGAAGTTGTTTAATTAATTTATTTATTAAAATTGATAATCATACCTATTGCTGTTTGTATTATTATGTAGACATTTTTATAAGAAAAAACAAACACACACAAATATATATATATATATATATATATATATATATATATATATATATATATATATATATATATATATATATATATATATATATATATTGCATACTTAATTGAAATTGTTTGGTTAACAGTAAAAAATTCAGGTTATAAATATTGATGAAAATAATAGAATTACATAATTTCTATTCACAAGCAGTCATCCAGAAAAGTTATTCAATTTTATGAATGAATTCTACCTTATGAGAAAATAATAGTATTTTTTATATATATTTCAAATAAGTTTCATTAGTTAAATAATTTGTAAATAGGATAAAAAAAATATTGTTAAATAATTTAAATATTTAGCAACTTAAAATTAGAATTATATATATTGAAATACTTTTCTCACTTCCCTTGTCTTTTAGACTAAAGAAAAAAATATTCATTTTTTTATTTTTATTTGTTATAAAAATTCTAAAAGAATTTACATTATTAATTTATTTATTACTTAATGTATGCTTTAATCAAAATTAATATTTTTCGGTTTTTTAAGCTTTATTTGAGATTGGATGATATTCATAAACTTGTATTGAACAAAAATCAGTAATTTCGAAAAAAATTTTAAATGTATAAAGTAGAGAAAATTAATCATACAATGAACATAAATGTTTTGAATTTTTCTATTCTTACTTTTGTTAAAGGTATTTTAAAATATAAGATCATACACATGTAAAAACTCATTCAAAACAAAAAACATCTTACAATAAAATCCATATAAATATAAACAATGTGTACTGAGTAATTTTTATTTAAGCACTTTTTTTATGAAAAAATTCAATCATCGTCGACACCTTATTCCCACTTAGAAACATCGAATAGAAAAATTAGAAGGATAAAAATTTAAAAGCTTGAGCAGCAAAATTAAAGAGGACATTTAAGAAATTTACTGTACTTTTCATTACTTCTAAATATTTGACATTAAAAGATTGTAAGGTTAATGAAAAAATCATTGTATATAGTCAAATTTTCACATTTAAATCCTAAATTTTGATTTCCTAAAATGATGTCGAATTTTGTTTGTTTCTCAAAAGCTCGTTTTTGTACACGAGAAACAATTTGATCTCGATCTACTGTTAAAAATATTTTACGGACCATGCAAGCATATACACTTGAAGTTGGAATCAAACCTAAAATTGTTGAGCAGCAGAGCTTTACCATTAGTTCAAAATATGGAATGAAATAATTTTGTACACAATATTAATTGGATAAGATTACATGAACAATGTGAATGAATGATATTTATGAAAATTAAATTGATATTATATAATTAGGTAGTAAAGGCATATAATTAAAATTACAAATATGGTATCTGAATACATTAAAATGTGGTGTGCATTATGTACTTATAGGTGCTACATATATAAATTTATAAAATTCATGAGAAAAATAAAATATAATTTGTATTGTTTATACTCCAAAATATTTTAAATATATAATGCGAAATAATCTATTACAATCTTATTGTTTTCCATTACATAACTAATTTAAATACATAGGATTAAAAAATATGACAAAATGTAGTTTTTATAATTAATAAAGTTGTAATAACTATTTAGTTTTATACACAACTAGCGTACACTGTTTGCATGCAATTTGCTACAATATTTCAAATTTATCAATTAATATGCTAGGTTAATTTATGACAAGTAGTATACACACTACGGGCCATTAAATTGCTACACCAGGAAAGCGGCACACCACACACGTGAAATTTGCATGACAGGTAGAACTTGCTGTGATATGCAAATGATTAGATTTTCAGCGCATTCATACAAAGCAGGCGACAGTAGCGACATCTACAATGTGTATAAGACCAGAGATTTGATAGCAGTTTTTTCATACTCAATTTCCGTTTCAACGTTGTTTTCGGCAAAGAAAGTGCGCCTCGTGTAAGAAGAAGAAATGCCTATCAGCACGTGTCTGACTTTGATGGATGAAAGATTATAGCCGACCGGAATTGCGGTTTATTGTACCGCAATATTGCTGCTCGTGTCGGTCGAGACCCCATGATTATTAGCAGAATATGGAATCGATGGGTTCAGGACAATCATACGGAACGTCATGCAGGATCTCAGCAACCCCCCATCACTAATAGCAGAGAAGACAGACATCTTATCCGCATCGTCACAAGGGATCGTACAGCCACGTCACGAACCCCACGTCACGAGTCGAGTCGTCACGAGCCACATCACGATTCGAGAAATGGAGTCATTTGCAAGGCAACAAGTTTCTGCTCGAACAGTTCGACAACGTTTGCAGCAGCATGGATTGTCTGCACGGCGACCATGGTTTCGGCTACCATTGACGCTGCGTTATAGATAGGAGCGCCTTCAATGGTGTGATCAGCGACGAACCTGGACGCGGGAATGGCATCACGTCATCTTTACAGATGAATCTCGGTTCTGTATACAGGACCATGATGGCCGCATCCGTGTTTGGAGGCATCGTGGAGAACGCGCATTGCCAGCTTGCATAGGACGTCGCCATACTGGCCCATCTGCTGGAGTGATGGTATGGGGTGCCATTGGACACACGTCTCGATCATCTCTTGTTCGCATTACCGGCAGTTTGAAAAGCAACCGTTGCATTTCCGACGTGTTAAGGCCCATGGCTCTGCCCTATCTTCGAGGCCTCCCTAATGCTTTGTTTCAACAGGATAATGCATGACCGCATGTTTCCCGTACTGTTCTCAACTTCCTTGATACAGAACAGGTTCGACTGTTACCCTGGCCAGCACGTTCTTCTGATCTTCACCAATTGAGAACGTGTGGTCAATGGTTGCCGAACGATTGGCACCCCATCACTCACCATCCACTACTGTCGATGAACTGTGGCATAGTGCTGAAGATGCATGGACTGAGATCCCCGTACATGCCATACAATCTCTGTTTGACTCCATGCCTAGGCGGATAAATGCTGTTGTTGCAGCCAGAGGTGGCTGCTCTGGGTACTGATTTCTCAAGGTCTATACATCCTAATTTCCTGTAAATATAATCACTTGTTCTTTCCACTATAATGTATGTGTCCAATAAATATCGTTCTGTTATTTGCATTCCTTCTTGGTGTAGCAATTTTAATGACCAGTAGTGTACTTCAGTTATTTAACTTATTTTCACAAGGAGTATATTTCACAAATAACAAAAAACTTTGTTTTCCCTTTTGTAGTCTAAAGTTCTGTTACTTTCTTTTTCTGTGCAGCTGCAGAAACATGATATGTCTATAAAAGCGATCCCTAATCAGTAGTGAATGTTGTGAGGTGTAATGGATAAATCCCGCCACACACGATAGAATTTTTCCTTAGGATTTGTTGGAGGGGGTAGAAAGTAACTAAGCACTCACTTCCCTCAAACTCTGCTGACCACAGTAGGGGAGGCACATCTGGAGTGGGAAGTTATTTTTAAGGGTGCCATTTTTCAATATTTATTGCTTTTGGCTTAAAATGTGTGGCTTGTAAATGGAAATCGAAAATCGCCAAAAATTTCCATCATTTAAAAAAGTTTTTCTGTCACTTTTATGACTTGATGTATTTATGTGTCTTTTTAGTTTTTATTGTTGTACTCATTTGTCTGCTTGTAACGTTTGCCATTAAATGTTATCATAGTTATCATAGAAAGTTAAGTAACATGAGTAAATTAGGCACAGAAGTATTATTGGCTGTTGCTTTGGACTGATGATGGTAAAAAGAAAACAAACAATAAAAAAAAAGAAATGGGCAAAAAAATTGGTTGCTCCAGCGTGAAACTTTTTCACATCTAAATTTGATTACAGAAATACAGTCAGAAGATAAAGATTTCTTTAATTGCATGAGAATGAATGAAAAATTGTATGCAAAGTTGTTGGATAAGGCAACATTTTTCATTATAAGAAAAGATACATCCATGCGCTCATCTTGAAGTTCTCATGAACCATAAAGTGCAACTTTGCACTTTCTGACAAGCGGTATTAATTAAAGAGCCCCATTTGTACATCAAAAAGTTTATCTATCGAGTATTAATTATTTTTATTTATTAGTAGATATAAAATCAATTATTAATTTGTTATTTATTATTTTATTTTTAGATTTTATAATATTTTCTTAAATGATTTTTAAATAAAGAAACAAATTAATATTTACCAAATGATAAATAATAACTGAAATTGCATTTAATTTCAATTTCGCTTAAAGGGTAATAATTTTTCTTTTGTTGTTGTTAATCAATTTATTATTTTTAATTATCTAATTTTATTATTGTTTAATTGTATAAATAATGTTTAAAGAAAACAACAGAATAATCGCAACTTATACCTTTATATTATTGTTTAAACTTAATTCATATTTAAAAATGTATAAAATTAAAATTTTAAAATGTTCATTTTGAATATTTGTAAGCATTCTGAAATAAAAAATATTGTTTTCTAATAAAGCTTATTATAAAATTTCGTAGTTAAATTTTACGTTAAATGTGTAATTATATATATTCATTCAGATAGAGAATAATTTTACAAAATAAATTATTTAACTTATTTCATCACCATTCTCAACAAAACTTGTGTCCAAATTCGTGGAATTGCAGTTTCGTCCAGAAATGATATATATTCAAAGTACCATAAAGTCGGCACACATATGCATCCTCCGTGCTTACACCACTTTTATTTCGATTCATTGCTTTTTCTCTTTTATAGGTTCCACGGAGGGCATTAATTTTTTCCTTTACTTCTTTAATTGAAGCCTTTCCATCTATCTTTTTGTATATTTTTAATAATTTTTCATAAGCTAACTTTCTTTTTATTTTATTTGTGTAATCGACACTCATTATTTGCCACAAACAAGGCTCATCTTTAGAGACTTCAATAAATTCCTGCAATATTTGCTTCATGGACATTTTTAAAAAAGGGATCTAATATTAATTTTCCCAAGTATCGTCAAGAAATAATTTGCAACCCTGCGAGACAGACACGCGACAACGGGAAGCAATTGCTTACTTCCTGTGTTGGAAGAAAAATCAGAGCTTGTTTGAATTTTCTTGAACCTGTCCAACTTCCCCACATACGGTACAACTTGTTCACGTACAACAAATCCATAGGAAAAATCCTATCGTGTGTGGCGGGCTTAAGCTAAGAATAATTGAAAATGTTTTAATCCATCAATTGCACTATAGCTTACTATAAGCCAAAGCTGTCTCAACAAGTTTCTTCCGATCAAGCATTAAAGTCCCCCAATTGTTAATTTTTCAATATTTTTAGATCTGCTTCTAAAAAATTCAACTGTTTAGAGCAAATCAAACAGTTGACTTGTTTTTATGTATGCTATAAATGACAGATACAGGGTCATGTGTCAATCCATGGCTTGGTGCTGACAATTACTACTACTGGAACAATGAATTGTTACTAGTATTGTTTTGAAATGAATGGAGAATTAATGGTCGTGGATTTATTGTTCTACCAGTAAACTTTCCTGTACCTAGTTCAGAGTTGGGCTCTACCAGATCTGTGGAAATATCAGGATGGGAGCCTTCATAATTTAGAAGCAAAGACAAAGCAGAACACCTCCACTACTTGACCTGCCACCCCCAAAGATATTAACACTTGGAGAACACTGCGACCGCGATGTATTTAACATGCTCCAGCTGCCTTTAATAAACACGACAGATGTTCCGTTAAATTGGGAAACACTATGTATCACCTAAAATGTTTAGATGTGACAAGAAGTGTTTTGATATTTCTTGGTTATAAAAGGTTTCAATATTATCACCCGTAGTTTTGCACTTCGCAAGGTATCAAAAGGCTGTAGGATACCTAAGACAAAGTATTTGTTAACGTTAACGGTGAAAGGCCTTACTATCATAGATGTTCGAAAATTGCTCTAGCTTGGATTTCTTTCTCTAAAATAGATTACAAACATATCCCAAGATTGTTGCATAAGAAAATTAACAACTTGTATAACACGATAGCGAGAATTGTCTAGCAACATGATGAGGAATTGTTCGTATATAAATATAAATGTTCGTGTCAATTAGCTAGGCGCAAATGGCACTGTAAAAATCAGCAAGATGTCTGCGTTTTATTTGTCCTAAGAAATGACATGTATAAAAATAACCATTTTCGTAACTGAATGGGTTTTTGAGGAAATGAACATAAACATGTGAGATTTTTTTTAGACCGTTGGTTGGGTTTTCTGGCGCAAGGTTTTTTTTCCACCTCTCTTATATCGCATGTAATCATCAGGGGCGAAAATGTGCTTCAGAAGTGCGGTATTAAGAACCAGTATATATGATACTATTTCTATTCTCGTATGACGCGGACATCAGCAAATCAAAATGGAACCCAGCAGGAAACACTTTTCACGCTTTCTTCAAAAGGTAAATTGTTTAATGGTTGACTAACTTAAGGGATAATTCCTATAAACAATCGATCGTTTTATAGAAATGATATACAATTTATGCGTGGTACAAATACACGCACACGGCTCCAGGCATATATGTATTTAATGCTTTGATTCTTCGCGAGTCTTATAATGATAACGCATTTTCGTTAAACTAAGAATAATTCTTTACAACCCACCTCTCCTATGAATAATCTACATTTTAATTCACGATTGGTTATCACACTTATTATAAATATGATTTCGAGGTAAAAAACGAGGCTGCCCATTCCAATACTATGCATGTGCAGCAACAATAGGATTACACTGGATTTTCGGTTTTATATACTTTCCATTTAAACAACAGAGCTACATTACTGCTCCATTGTCGTTTGCGCATGCTCGAAGATGAGGGACTTTCTGAGCATAATTATTACATTTACATCTTTAGTGTAAAAATATATAAAGATAATTAAATAAATATAAAATATTCTAACGAATAACAATTGTTTCTGTAGAGATTCGTTTTACACAAAGAATTTATTCTTTGGTGAGTAACATCCAAATCCTGCATTATGCTTATTAATATGATACAAGGAATCCGTACATTTCATTCATGATATCATAAAATCGGAATGGATTTTATCCCTCAAGGGGTTTACCTTCTTCAGGTAAACCGGGTGCTTCAATCCCGAGGTGACCTAGTCATCTGTACTCTGCTTTTTTCCTTTTCTCCCTCGTTGTGCTTGCCTCACAAGAGGTTAAGGGCTCCCCTTGAGCAGCTATCACCGCCCTGTTATTAATTTCTTTTGGGAACTAAATCCCCCACGCGTTTGCCGTGAGTAGAGACTCGTGTCCCTGGAAAGGAGGGTCCTAGTAATTAGGACTCCAGAGACCAACACATTACTTTGGCTTCTGCCTCAGGTAAATGGGAGGTGTACCATGGTCCTCAGCACATCAATCGCCTTTATGGATCAAGCGATCGGTACACCTGCTGGGTGACAAGACCACTTCAGGGATCTACTGTGGGTTATAAGGACTGACTAGCATAGGTGCAGTTGACCTGCATCCCCTTGTAGGAATCAGTGGTAGGTGATGCCGTCTGGTTTCCGAATTTTGATTCCTTTATGGATAAAAAAAAAACCCTCGGGAGCAACAAATGGTGATATTAGTGCAAAATGTTTTATCAAAAGAACTGCAGGTTCTCTTCAATGTTTCCCCTTTTCTCATTGAAAAGTATATTACTTCTAATCTTAGATAAGTATAATCCACTAAAAAACTACGATCTGGTGATCTTTTAATTGAAATTGCATCCGAGAAACAAGCCACTCAGATGCAAAGCATGAAGACAATAAGTGACTTTGCTGTTACCATTGAACCTTATGGAAATTTAAATTTTTCAATAGGTGTTATTTCTGTGGAAGACTTGTTTCACATGACGACAGATGAAATATTGGAAAATTTGAAAAGCCAAAAAGTCTGCGCTGCCAAAAGAATTACAATCAAGAGATGGTATTATTCTGAAAACAAAACATTTTGACTTTCGCGACACTAGATTATATCAAAGTTGCCTAAATGCGGTGTTCTGTTCGGCCTTTTATTCCCAGTCCTCTCAGATGTTTCCAGTGTCAACGATTTGGACATTAAGTTAGCTTGCATAGGTAAACTCACTTGCTGACGTTAGCCATGACAGCATTACCTGAAATGCTAAAGAAGTGTGTGTTAACTACAAAGGTGGTCATACTTCTTACCCTCGAAACTGTCCTGTTTGGCAACTGGAAAAAGAAATTACGACTATTAAAGTTAAAAAACAATATATCCTACCCAGAGACTAGACATTTAATTACTTCTCGGACTCCAGTAACAGGTGATAGCTACGAAGCTGCAGCCAAAAAGGTCACTCGGTCTTGTAGCACTCAAACGGAAGAAAGTTCTCCTTCATTTTGTTTGCCCCCTCATGTTAACAAAAACCAATCTACCTGTTTCAACAAAATTATCTGCAAAATCAAAAGCTAGGAAACTAAAGATTTCGAAGAAAGGTCATAGAATGCTTTCATTAACAACGAAAAAAATCCTTTCTTGCTTTGGATGCAGACATCGTTAAATTGCATCCTTCAGATGATGATTTCATTTCTGAAAATTCATCTGAGCTGACATTGAGTAACAGTGATAATGGTTAGCTTATATTCCGTTAATGTCTTCCCTTTTTTCCATGGAATTGTCATGGTTTTCGGCCTCGAATTGATGACAGCAAATCCATCATCTCGCACTATAATCTTGCATGTAAGGTTCTCCAGGAACATTCCTGAAGCCACTAGTTATCACCAAATTGTGTGGATTTCAGTGCTATAGAAAGGATTATGGTGGTAATTCTGCTGCACGTGGTGGAGTTTATATATTCACACCCAACAATTAAGCCAATACAGCACATCAGTTGAATATTACACTGCAGCCTGTGCTGTGAGAATTTATACAACATGCCTAATCACAGTTTGTAGCCTCTATTTACCACCAAATGATGTCATCCAATTAGAGGAACTAAACGACTTACTTGATCAACTCCCAGCTCCAATGATGATGCTCAAGTCATATCTTGCTTAAGGAATAAAGAACAGAGTAAAAGCGTTGAAGTGTAACAATGTTAAATTCATACATGTTATGTTAATGCTGATTTCACATGCATATTTAGACTAGAATTACAAAAGTGATTCAGTTTTAATGACACTGAATCTGATTCTACCGTCAAAATTTGAAAATGATAAAGTAATTGTAAAATAATTTATCATATGCGTTTTCAACTTCGAGAAGTAGTAATCAATGATGTTAGTTCTACTTTCTTTTATCAGACTTTCTCTACCCCTTGTGTAACATTAAGGATATGGATTTTCAGCACTTCCGAAGAGTCCTGCTCTTCCACTCATTTCCATATGGCAGTGAGTCACAGCCAGAGTTTAATGATTTACTGATATTGCCGCGTTTTTGATGTTTTAGTTGTCTTGCAACTCTGTCATTAAAAAAATAAATAGTAAATGTTACTTTCGCAAATGAATTCAAAATTGCATTTTCCCCACTTGAATGTGAAACTAAATTTTGTGTAATAGTGTTATGATAGTGAGCGTGATTAATGTTATTTTATTTTAAAAATTCAATATTGAGCTAAAAAAGCTTTAGCTTTAATAGATTGCATTAAATTTTTACTGATTTATAACAGGGCTCAGCAACTTTGCAGCTATGATGTGACAAACTAATCTAGCAGTGATTCAAGATGCCATATCGAAGGCAATATTTATAACAATTCAATTAATGCAGCTGTGCAAACAAAAGTAATGGATAGTAATCAAGAATACAAATTTATTATATATTAATTGAGTATCATTAAAAGTTATATATTACATTTCATTCTAGATATTTAATGTTGTACAGTACTATTGATATTCTAGTTTATAGTAAAGTTTTCTGTATCAGCAAAATATAGCTATGGTTTTCCATTCTACAAGTAAAAATGAACAAACTCCTCTGTTGTATTCTTCATGTTTACCTGAGGACTTCTCAGACTTAATATTTCTAATAAATGAAATAAAAGCAATATTTAAAGCTCTTATTAATGAACTGAAAGAAATTAAGTCCCCAATGGACAGCTCTTTAAACTGACACAATATTTTCAAGGTACAGAATAATATACTTTTATCTATTTAAGTACTAATTATAATTCTCTATTATCTTATTTAATTAAGTTCATTCTTGTTAATAAACTTATCCTTATTTTACTCAAAATTACTAGCATAATTCAATAATAAAAAACTAAAATTCTTAAAGATATTAACTAAGCTACTACCACTCAAGTTTTCAACCAATGATATGCCAGTCAGTTATAGCTATATTTCACCAGTTCATTTCCAGCTCCGGACGAGGGTGAGGGTCCTAGGACCCAGGTACCTCGAGAATCAGGCTGAGCCCAGCTGAAGAAGCATTCTACAAGTAATTAAATATTTTATTTTGGTGATTTAGAAGGAATTAAGGTTTCATAACTTCCCACATAACATCATGTGTTACTTTTTCTATAAAACTAAGATATTTAATGTTATCTTTATCATCATAGTAATTACAATACTATGTAAATGTTTGAAAATAATTTAAAATTCATATCCTTAATATCACTGAGTACACACATAAAATTATTATTATTAATCTTCATTAATGTAAATCGATTGCTAAATTTATTATAAACAGGATCATGATTAATTAAAAGTACATATGGAAATAGATTTTAAAAGCATAAGTGACTCAATTTAGGTCTTGATTGCATAGTTTTTGAAAAGAAATAGCCCCCACTTAAATCATTACATCTCTTCTTATATTTCATATAGGTATATATATATATATATATATATATATATATATATATATATATATATATATATATATATTTTACTATCTTGCAATAGTTATGGCCATAATCATTCATTGTGCAGCCTAACTTTACAAGTTGATAGCTGCAGACAACTAATCTACAAATCTGTACTGAAAGAATTTGAAGATCAATTAATCATCTTATCAGTGTTCTAGTAAACCACATTCATGACTAATATAGCAACATTTGTTATTAGTTATCATAACACTGATGTGATTGGGAAAAACAGTGCAAATAATGTAACACTTTAAAATGCAAGTTTTTACATGCCAAATGAAGCTGATAGGTAATATTTAAAAATGTTTCAGCTACTTTTTTAAAGATATAGCTTGTCTTAAGAGAAATTCCAAGGAACGTACTAAAAATAAGGAAATTTAGGAGGTTAGTATTTCCTGAATAAGAAGCATGCATTATAATTGATATACAGCAATCAAAAATTTATTTTGGAGGGAAATAACCAATACATATAGCATGACTTATATTTTGAAGAATATCAGAACAATTAATTTCATTTGATCTCCATCTATTCTATTGTTACCGCCCACTTAATGTAATCCATATGATTCCAACACAATTTTACGGTAAATATTCAATGTTATACACTAAGACTGATTGTAAAGTAGCCTATTATAGACAACATATAAACTGAATGTGCAATCTATTATAATTCTTTATTGTTAACCTATTTAATCCAACTACAACATATAAGATGAATGTATGTGAATAAAATGTTCTTATTCTAAACTAAAGCATTAGTCTTCTTATTTATCCCAAATACTAGAATTTTAAAGATCTTGGACATGCAAGAATTACAAACTATATGTAATTTAAATATCTTTAACTATATTGCATTAACATTACTTAAATCATGAGTTAGTAGCTATCAACTCACACTGTAATGAGTCATGATACAATGAAAAATAATGAAATCTCCTTTTGTTTATTTGAGATTTCTATAATATTTACAATGGGAAAAATTCATGATTTACCAAATTTATCCCAAATACTAGATTTTTAAAGATTTTTGACATACCAGAATTACAAACCGTATGTAATTTAAATATTTTCAATTACTTTTCTCTTTCTATACTTTATATATACTATTACTCTGTGTACTAAGAATCAAAATTGCCGAATAGCCAAGAATATTTACCCGACAATCTGACTTAAGATGAGCTACTCATTTAAGAAATTTGATAAAGAAATACTTGCTGCATAAAATTTCCTTTCAGGAATTCATTCCAAGGTTAATCTTTTTAAATGGGAATTCAGATTTAATGTGTACATGAGAAGTATTGGATGATTAAATAAGTGGGAACACATTGAATGAGAGCCAAAAAATATTATTAGATATTAAATAAGAAAATAATGTAAATGAACACAAGAAAACATCAAGCTGAAACTTAGCTGAGTATAAAACAAGATGACTGACAAGACTGAATAACTTTTTTTGACAAAAACAACAAAATGCTTTCTTGAATTAAAAAAAAAGTTTTTTTTTAAAATGTAGTTTTTAAAACTTTTACTTTTTCTGTGTGGTAAAATCATATTCTGCATATTTTTTATCAATAAAATAATGATTGAATATAGATGTTTCCAAGTATGAATTTTATTTTACATTTTTCTTATATTGTGCACATTGATAATGTTTCTGATAGTACTTTATTTATAAAGAAAGAAATTTGGTATAAAAATTTTCAATACCTATTTTTTATTTTAAGTCACTGCAAGTTCATAAAAACAAGTATTTTCTGTATATTTATTGTTGCAGACAACTGTGTTTGTTTAATAACATTATATAGTTTAAATATAAATTTAGATTAAATATTTTTCAATAAAAAAGTAAGTTATAGGACTAAATTCAAGGTCAAGACATTCAGTAATGAAAAAACAATATAACCCATGTTTTATTGTTTTTTAATGTACATAGGGTTTGTACATTGGTTTAAATGAAGTTTAAACTTATTAGCAGCCATTCATTTCTAACAAAAACAAAATTTCTCTTTTTATGAGTACATTTTGAAATAAAAAAGATTCATATTTTTATTCATTAAGACACCATAACATAAAAAACAATTTAAAAATATGAACATTAAGATGAAACTTAGCAATAAGTGATTAAAATACGTTAGAGAAACATATCAAACATAAAATGAAACTTTTAATACTTATATACAATAACACCCTACAAGTAACAACCGTTAGATTAATTTATGTAACTTAATAAAAATCATACAAAGTTTATCATTAAACTTTTCTATTTGCTTTATTTATTTTAAAAAATAAAAAACAAGAATAAAATTTGTTTTTAGATAAGAATATATAGGTGACAAATTTGATGACAATAGAAAATTGCATTGCTATAAAACATTTAATTTGCAAATATGAGACAAGAATAGCACAAAGATAATGAGTAATTATAGATTATAAAGCATTAAAATGTTATCAAATTTTTTGAGGTAATATATTCAATTATTAATTTCCACATTAGTTACAAAAATCATAGTGCAACACAATATTGAAGGAACATTTTTTTATAAAGAAATTTATAATATAGATATAAAGGAATGAGAAATCATTTAACTTTAATTAAAAATAAATACCTGAACTACTTCATGATAAAATTTTGTGACAAAGAATGCAATTTGAAAGTTTCTGCTTAAGGGTATATTATTATACACCATTTAACTGACAAATACATAATGAAATTACATTAATTTTTAATGAACCGAAAAATGTAGAATATTTCAATAAAAGTTTTAATAACAGCACAATACATATTAGTAACATATAATTTTTTAATATAAGTCCAAATAAAATTACTTTTTATGAAATGCAAATATAAAGGAATAATTTACTTGTAAAAATGTACTTATTGGCTTTCAAGACATAAAGAAAGCATCTTTTAAATTCAACTTCTTTCCAAAAAAATACTAGTTCTTGATAATTTATCACATCTTCATAGAAGATTGCACAGCTATTCAATGAGTTTCTTTGCTTTGAAAAATCGCCTTAAATACAAAACTTGCCATGTAGCTAAAGCTAAAAGGATTCCCATGGAAAATATACTGAAATAAAGCACTCTGGTATTTGTGGACTCTGTAAAAAAATTGTTGAAATAAAATTACATTTCCAATCACAATAAAATAAATAATTCAATAAAAAATAATTTTAATACTATTTTGTGATTTTATCATTTTTAAAAAAATTTTATAATAGTAAAAATAATTTGTTCCAATTAATTAAAAAACTTGTTAATCACAAAATGATTTCCAAAGATTTTTTTTTAATTTAGATTACTCAAAATTTCACTTATTCTTAGCAAGCAGTAAAGTAACACTTTCTCAACATTTTTTGCTAGTATTCTTTTTTGCTCAGAAAAATTACTAACTTAATTTTTACATTTTTTCCCTTCACATTCCAGAAATTTTACATTATTTACAAAATATTTGAATTATGTAAAATCAAAAGGAATTAAAAAGCAATAAAAGTATAATGCTAGATTTTAAACAGAAATGAAAAATAATGTAAATAAAGAAAATACTTATAAATTTCCAAATGCAATTTATAAATATTTTTAAAACATTACTTGAAAGCTTTCGTATTCAAACATACAGACAAAATTTCTTAAATGTGCAGATATTGCAGTAAAATTATGTCTTTAATTTTTATCAAATGATTTATAAAAAAACATTTAATTACTTAATTTTAAGCAACATGCAAGCTACCTACTAATATACTGCTTTAGAAATTATGAATAATAAGATAATAGTATAATATAACATTTTAATTTTCATTTTTTAGTTTTAAATATCCTAAATTTATATTAGTATAATAAAGTAACATTCATAAAAATATTATCTTTATATCATTATTGAGAAGCTGTCGAAATTGATCTACTAAAAACTGCAACATTTCTCAAATTGTATTTTTTTGGGGAAAAGGAGGTGAGTCCATCAAGCTACACAGTATTTTTCTGAGTATCAACTTAATTTCCGAAAAAACAGCTCATCACTAATAACTCCATTATTATTTTACAATTTTTTACACCTACAACTAGCTTTGAAAATGGCTTAGTGTTCAATGATTATCAGGCTGCTAACATTGGTATTTAAATTAGACTGAAATAATTTTATGAATTTCCCAAACATTCTCTATTTAGAATTCTTTTCACTATTTTTCTGTGGTAGTTTTTGCTACCTTTTTTGTGTGAAATGAAAAATAATTTGCAAATGACATCCATATTTCTTTAATTTTATATAACTTTGAAATTGTAACAATTAAAGACACAAGTTTTATTTTCTGTTTATTATTTTCTATTTTAGAGATCAGGAAGATATTTTAAGAAAAAGAGCCAAAAATTGTTAAAATGTATAACTTGATAAATTTTATATTTATCTGATTTAAATCACATAAAAAATACTTATACAGCTTTTACAACATATAAATATTAATAAAGATTAGTAAAATACAATGCAATTCAAAATCAAGAATGTAATGCATTACTAATAATTGATTTACTAATAACATGGTTAGTAAAAAATACCAAACAAAACAAAGAAAAAAATAACTGTCTCTCCATTTATATACTTATTTAAAGCATAATCATGTTTTGATTTATTTATTCAGCAAGCCAGCTGGCTAGCTTATAATATTTTTTTATTAACAACTTTTGTTTGGCTCAAACTTTCTAAGATACTTAAAACTAATATGTATTAGAATATAAATTAAGCAAAATCAAATGAAAAACGAAGACTTGTGCAGTTGGAACAATGATAATTTTAATTCTACACAGAAATAAGAGTTGGTACCCCTATAATGCAAAACGTGTGTGTGTGTGATTAATGATTTATCTACCCAAAAGTTAAAATTGAAATTTTTTTCTTTCTATAACATAAAACAAAAGCTTTAATACTTCTGATTTTTGGTCAAAAAGGTTGGTTAGCAAAAATTTTGCAATTTTTTGAATTGATAAATATTTTATAACATCAGATGAGATTTATAGCACAGCATTACACATGGTATGTTTTTAACATAATGGTTCCATAAACTAGTTTTACCCTGTTCTTATATCATTTTTCTAGTAAAAAGGTAACAAGTATCATGCTTTAGGACTATGTATGGGAAAACATGCTTGTGCAACATGTATCATGCAGCATAATGTGCAAAACTAAGTAAGAAGTAAATATAAATTTTTATTTGTACTTAAATGCTATCATGCATTGAAAAGTTGCTATTAATATGGGCTATTGGTTTTTTCTAATTACTATTTAAATAATTTTTCTGAAATACTAAAAATTATTTATGATAAAATCCCAAATTATGTCAACCAGTCTTAAACATCTGGAATCAAAATTTATATGTTGCCCTATGACAGTAAATGTTGTATTTAATAAAAACTTTAACCAGTTTTTTAGATATTGCAATCCAGATTGTCTGAATATCTTAATTTTTTTCAATAGGAAATTTTCACAATAATTTCTCTAGACAGAATGTTTTTAAGATATGCTAACCCTTATGACAATTTGATCACAAACCATTAAAAGATTAACAAGAGAGTAAAGATTTTAGAGTAAAAAGAAACTGTATGGAATGAAATATTCATATTTGTGATGCAATGTCAATTGAATTTGATGCTAAATTTTAATCATTACTTATTAAAAGCAGGGGTGCACAACCTTTTCAGAATGAGGGGCCAAAATATGAAAAATGATCAAGTCGAGGGCCAAAGCAGCACGTAAATGTTAAAACATGTTATAAACGTAAAAACACTTTTTTGTGGCAATACGCATGTGAATTACAATTATTAATTTACTTATTTTACTCATGCAAACATTATACAATGAAGGAATAAAACACAAACATTATAGATATGCTTAAAATACTTTATTTCTAGAAAAAAACTTGAAATTGAATAACAGGAGAAAACTTTTTGGTAATTATACAAAAAACACAATTTAAATTTTGAAAAAAATTAGTAAAATTTAATGTGATGGTTGTGACTGAATATTTGAAGTTATTGACATTATGTTGGGCTTAAGATTCATTGTGGCAATAAGTAAAACAAGAAAAGTTCTCATCTGCTATTCTATTTCTTATTTTCAATTTGTTTAAATTCATTAAAGAAAACATTTGCTCAACAATGTAAATACTGCCAAAGAAAGTTGCACATGCAGCTGCATTTTGAACTCCTATACGAACATTCATACTCTCGGGAAGCCATGAAAGGAACAAACTGAAAATCAGCGTTATAAAAAAATGAACTTAATGAACAGGTGTAAAATATTTATTCTGATGTAGAATCGTTTTCCTATCAGATTTTTTCTTTTGTTTATTTGAAAGAGTCTCATTTCTTTTTAAATTAGTCTTATTTTATTAACATTCGCGGGCCAACTTTAAAGGCGACGCGGGCCAATTTTCACCCGCGGGCCATAGGTTGTGCATCCCTGATTAAAAGCAAAAACTTAGTGCATTAAATTTTGTACACTGTATGCTCCAAATGGTCTGTTTAATTATGTCTTTCTTTTATTATATAGTAATAAACAAGATTTTATTATTTGCTCTTATTTTTCCTGTTATGCTTTTAATACCCAAAAATAATGAAAAAATTATAAAAGTTATTTACTTTCAACCCTTGAAATAATATAAAGGAAGAATAACACACACAATTCTTGTCTTCAGAAAGTTTTGAATTTATTTTTTACCAAGATTTAATAATGATTTATTTTCTTTCAATCCATGTCATCAAATTTTTTCATTGATATTCTCAAAATGTTAAAAACTGATAATAAAAATATTTATTATTAGTGACTCTTAACTTTAAAACTATCAATGTGGGGAGGGGGAATTGAAAGGCCAGCAAAAATAGCTTTGAAACATTCATGATGAGAAATACTCATTTAAAGAAATTAAAAGAACAAAGCTTAGTTTAGTTGTTATCCTTTATAATTAAAAGAAATAAAATTCCATAAGAAAACTTCTTCACTGCATAGAAAACATTTTCAGGTTTTCTCTTCCTATAAAAATTGAAGTTTACTAAACAAATTAGAATCTTTTGAATAAATTTATAAAGAGATATTTGGCATTATAAGCTTAAGGTTTGCATAACATGCCAAATAATGAGAATAATTTGTATGTTAATTAAAACTGTATATAATTAATTTTTAACATAATTAAACTTTTAAGTTCAATGACATTTGATTTTGTAATTTGTGATTCTTTAATAGCTGACACAGACATATAACACACTTAAACTTTTAAAATTGTTTAGCATTTATTTCAGTTACAAATAAAAAAATTACCATTTGTATCTCTCATTTCAGCTTCGCGTTGACGCATATATGCGAAATCTTTCACAATGGACACAGATAAATCCTCCAATTTCTGTAACTCTACTTCTAAAGGTTTCAAGCGACCCACTTCAGCTATCTGGTAACAAAAGTAAATTTCAAAATATTATATAGTGATTATAAAACCTAATATATAATAAGAAAATATTTTTTCATAGTTTAGTGTTTACTTTTTGATTAAAGTTAAATTATAATTTCAAATTTAAAAAATTTTGTATGTTACACATCAAAATAACTTTCTAGCAAAAAAAAAAAAAAAAAAAAAACATTTAATTTTTTAAAAAAGAAAGCTTTTTATAGACATTTTACAGGGAAATATTAATTTTATAGCTCATTCATTTTTCAATATACAAAAAATAAGGTAGAAATTTTGAAAAATTTTGATTTCATTAGAATTATTTAATTAATAAAAATGTAAACTCTGACCTATCATAAATTTACGATTGAAATAATACATTGCTTACACTGTCATAGTTTTTTGCTTCAACACCATGCTTTAAAGTCAAAATTACATCACGATCTTGAGCTCGTTGACCTATAAAAGATATTTAATAATCATTTTAAATTTTACACATTAAAATGATGTTAAATAAATCTAGATATACATATTTTTAAAAATAACCAAATTTATGCACACATAAAAATTAAAAAAAAAATTTGAAAACTTTTCATTTATATAAATTTTTTATTGATAAAAAACATACCAGCTGGAGTTTTTGAAACGAAACAAGCTTCAAATACATCATAATCATCAGTAACAAAAGCAAACTTTCCTTTGTCTACATTTTCCCTGGAGACTAGTATATGGCCTTTGGTATCTGTAACCTACATAAAATCAAAAAAAAGCTTTATTTATAAACTGAAAAAAAAATAAGTGGCAAAATTTTAAAAATTTTGCTGTTAATAAAGAAAAACTACATGTTCCAAATGTTATTTACATTAAGTAAATTTTATTAAAGCTTCTTGTATTCAAAAAACTTTAGAATATTGTAAATTAAAAATAATACTGAAATGCGACTAAGCTAAGGTATCAACAAATCATATTCACAGCCTTTCAAATTATTGTAATCATATGAAAAGAGAAAGATACTAAAATTAATAATAATACACATTAAGGAATATGAGTTCAAAAAGAATGTAAGTATTAATTTTATCATTTAATATTTAATTCACTGAATGTTTTTGTAAAAATTCTATATACTCTTCAAATAGCTGAAGTTTTCCACAATTTCTTCAAATTTTAAAATATTCTCTTATGTTTCTTCTATAGTATTTTTAATTTGTTTTACTATCAACCATTTCATTGAGCACTTTCAAAATAATTTTTATAAAAATTTAGAGAATATATGAGGTGTGAATATATATTTTGAGTAATTGGGACTTAGGATATAATTCATGTAAAATTCTTTATACTATTTTTTCTCAATAAAAAATTTTTCAAAAGCAAATTTTATAACAAGACATTTATTCTTTGACATTTGAATATAAAAAGCATTATTATACAATGGGTTTAAAATCATGATATTGATTGCCAAAATCTAGAAGAAAAAAAATCAAGTTTTGAAGGAAGTATGCATTTTTTTCAGAAGAAAACTTTTTAGAGCAGCTTGCACATCAGATAATAAATAAGAAAAATTCAGCTATTTTATGTAATGTTTCTTAGAAGTCTATTTATACTGTAGATTTAAACCTATTTGTATTTCTTTAATTATTTAAAAACTAAAACAACAAACCTAACTGGTAGAAAATAATTCACAGATATAATAAATAATTCTGAATTGTTTCGTATTTTAAAGGACTTAATACCAATATATATAATCATTTGTTTTTAAAACTTTAGCAATCCAAAATGAATTTATGGAAACTTAGTTTCAATCTAAACACCCTAATTACAAAATATTTTGATAATTGATACATAAATATTCCTTTAATGTATATGTATTGCTACAATTTTTATCTTAGTTAATATTTTGGTTACTTTTTCATTAAATATTTTATGTAAACAAGATCAAATCAGCTTGATTCCAATTCAAAATAGGAATCAATAATATTCATATTTGGGTAGTTTCCTTTAAATATATAAAGCTAAATTATTAGTGCGCATAAAAGTAGGTTTTAAAATATGTTAAGCTTTCAAAATATGAAAATAAACTCTGAAAGTTGTAAAATAATAAAAATCTAAATTTATAAAATACTAGACTTGCTAATACTTGAATAGAATACTAGAAGTAAATCATTCATCTTTATTGTATAAAATCAAAATACCAACTCATGTTTAAAATATATTTATGGAATTAAAAGTATTGACAATAACAAAAGAGTCCTTGCAATTATATTTTTTAAAATCTTTTAATGGTAATTAATAAAAATTTTGATATTCTGTAGACCAAATCAGAGTTTAAATTCAAACCAAATGTTATAAAATGTGACTGAAAATTTAATATGCACACATAAAATAACTATGGAATATGATAACACTGAAAAAATTAAATTTTGTTAAGAAAAAGTAAACATACAAATTTACATAATGAATGTCACACAAATGACAAGATATAAAGCTAAAAAGACTTTCTAAATTTTATATACATAAACTCCTTTTTTAAATAAAGTTTTCCTAGCTCATTACATTTATAAAATTTTCTGGACACAAAATGGATTTTTCATAGTTAGGATCCTATCAATGTCAGACACAATCCCGCATATCTATTCTTCCTTCCTAAATATCAAAAATTTTAAACATTTTACAAAAATAGTTGTTAAACTCAACAAATTAAAAATAAATACTAGATACTTAATTTTTTTAAGTGTTCACATAAAATTAATACAAAAAAACAATAAAAAATAAAAAAAAATTTATTTTTTTTTAAACATTAATAATTTTGATGTAAAAATGTTGCTAATAAAAATTTATTAGAACAGTCAAAAGTTAATGTATTACTTGTTAATGTGATATTAAAATGTTTATAAATAATAAATTAATAAAAATAAAAATATTCAAAAAATAACCAAAGAACTTTAAAATAAGTAATGCCTTCATAAGTTTAAAATTAATGAAATTTATAATTGTACATAAACATTAACCACACAGATGGAGTGTTTCTGACACTGACATTGGAGTTAATGTGGGGTGACATCCTTAATCAGTTTTATTAAAAATTTATAAATTTAAAAAAATAATTTCATTATAAACTACTAATTACACTGCTTAATTATGAACTTATAATTATATTCCTAAAAAAATTCATAAATTATAAAAGTTGAATTAATGCTTGAAATAAAGATTCTGAATTGACACATACTTCTAACATAAAAATGATTATTGCAAATAAAATTATTACATGTTGGGCTAGAAATTGTAGTTTTATTCCTTGGATCTTGTACAAGTAACACATCAGCCTTTGTTGGGATTTAACCTTTTTGTTGAAAATGGATTTTTTTTTCACTTAAATTGACTACATTGATTTTTTTAGTAGTATTCTCTAGAAAGCATTTGCATAATTTGTTTTCATATATAGTTCTATAAAAGAATGCTTAGTATTAAGGTAATTTTATTAACATACTGCTTGGGGGAGGGTTCTTCCTTGACATTAGAACAACTCTTGTATTTCTTTCTTTGATGTTCAATGTGCAATAAAAACAGCCATTTGCTGGTTTTTTTTACCTGTAGAACATGGCACAAAGACTTCATTTACACCTCCTTCTATTGCACCATTATAACAAATAATTTCTGGTTTATTTCCAACAGCTTTATCAATAATCAAATTTAGAGACTTTTTTTTGTTTTTCTTTATTTCCATTTTTTTATTTTTACTTACGTACACGTTTTTGTCTAATTCAGATTCTTCTTTACTTTCATCACTTGCTCAAATTTACTGTTACTATCATGAAAATTGTATAGTTCTCTAGCAGGTTCATCCTCACAGGTTTGATCAATATCTTCTATAGAAGATTCAACTTCATCTAATTAATTTCAAATATTTCATCTCTTTCATACTCAGTTGATTTGCATTTGTATAATAATGCTTAAAAATAAAATGCCAAAGAAACATACAAAAAATTATGCAACAGGAAATTGAGCTGCTTAGAAAGAAACGATTGTTTCAAACGAAGAAAGGAAAGGCAGGTGGAAAGTAACAAAGCCCATTCCAAGGAAGTGTCAGACAAAAAGGATACTGAATGGATGATTGATTATAGTTTTTCCCAGCTTGCTGATTTTTGAAGCATGGAGAGACTCAGAGCCCCAGATGACCTCCAATGGATTAATAGCCTTTAAGGACCATATTTAAACTTTTAAGATAAAAATTATGGAATTGAAAAAATTGCTTTAGATTTCAAAAACATTTTTTTTTTTTTGCTTTAGATAAAAAAAAAATTCCATAATGTGATAACTCTATCATAATCTACAAATAATGTAAATCTAAATGTAAACTTAAATGTCAAAAAAATTATTATTGAAAGAAAAATACAGAGCTTATTGTAAAAAGTATGATCTATCTTCCAAGCTTTAGTCAGATAATTCATTTACACTCATACAAATACATAAATAACAAAATCCTTTATAAAAAGCATCTTTAATAAAGGTCCATGGCTTTAAAACATCTTTATTAAAGCTGAATTTCTTGCATGTTATGAAATTTCAATAGTGTGCAAAAATTCAGTATTCTTCAATAATATTTCTATTGGGTTTTACAAATTAACACTGCAACACTATTTAAATATTTTGGATTTTTTTTCAAACAATGCATTGCTTCTAATTAATATACAATATATTTTTAAAACTTTGAGATCAAGAAATAAAATTGTTGAGCCAATTTACTCAGTCATTGAATACCAGAATGGGCAGGAATTAAATATCTTTTAAAACAATTTTGTGAATGATAAGATGCTAGTATTAAAAGCAGATTTGAAATTTATAGAAGTCTACCAAACATATTAAAAATTTTACTTAATAAATATGAATATTTCTGCTTCATTAATTTTTGTGCATATTTATTCTACTGAAGCAAATTTTACAGACCAAAAAGTAAACATTTCACAGTCTGAAAAATTAGGATTTTTCCAAAGCTCATGAAACATATCAAGAGGCTACAAACCAGCACTTATATATAGATACTTATTGAAATATTAAGATTTTTGAATAATTCTTTATTAGTATATATGCATTCTTTATCAGTATACTTAAACATGCAATTAAGCAAGGGAATTGATTCATACAAGAGCTAAATAAAATTTAGGAAATTTGCCTTCAACTTAATTAAAATACAGTATTTTAAATGGGTAAAAGTTGACGGAACTGTACAGGGTTGGTGCGATTTCCAATTTCCACACCAAGTGCTGCACAGCTATTTTGCCAACCTAAATTATGTCACTAATCCCATTATCCGCTTACTAAATACCGATGACATTTGAACTTCAACATTGGAACATGTGCTACTTTGAATTCCAAATATATAATATTTTATTATAATTACGAACTATAGAAGTATTAAAACGCTAAAGAGTAGAGAACTGTACAGAGAGTAAAATGCGCCAAGTGAGCGATAAAGTGCACTAAACTGGCTTAATGGTTTCGAATGCATTTTCATAAATGAGATTTTCGTTATAAGACTTAAGGTGATCATTTGACATGTGCGAAATTTGCTTGTGTGCAACCCTTGCATTTTTTTTTATTCTATTATAATTTTTTTTAGAATTTAAGAATATGCTACAATAACGTTCTCCTTATTGAACTTTGCCTTTTTTTAAAGTTAAATTATCTCGAATTTTTGGAAGATATATTGTTTATAATTTTTAAAATATTGTTTCAAAATTTTGAAAACTGTATTGTTTGAATTTTTTTAAAGTTTTTTTAGTTTGAATTTTTATGAAGTCAACCATTAAAAGATCTGTGCATGGTACTAATCATGTGCCTGGTCAGCTTGATTCATACAGTAGAAGATTTCTTTGAAGCCATTATAACTGTTTATTCTCTCAACGGGGGCAATGTTCTCAATGTAAGCAGTGAAGATTAGGTGAGTTATTTTGTTTTTCATTAAAATTTCATTCAGAGTAATAATAAGAAACTCTAGTTTTTATAAAAATGTATGTTTACAAAAGTAAATACATCTTTAAGTAAGCTTTATTGCGTATTTCATGTAAGTGTTAGATTGTGCCAGACTGAAATTTTTTAAGATAGACGTCACAGCCCGGTAAATTAAAATTCGAGTTTTAATAAAAAATACAATTTGTTAATGTTCAAAAATTAGCTTTATTGCTCGTTTATTATTGTAGTAGTGTGAGACTGAAGTTTTTTCAAAGTGGGTACCATAGTCCGCTAACTTAAAATTTGAATTTTAATAAAAATTTGTTTACAGTTATTAGTATTTTAATATTTCTATTATACATTATAATGAAATATTCAAAATTTTGATATTTGGAATACAAAATAGAGCCCAATTCCAAAGTTGAAGTTTGAACGCAATCGGTATTTTGTAGCCAGATATTGCGTCTAGTGAAGCAATTTAGGTCGGCGACACAGTTGTGCAGCGCTTGGCTTGAAAATTGGAAATTGCGTCAAAACTGTACAGTTCCATGGTTTTTTACCAAAAATTGATAGGTGTAAGTATGCTACCACCAAGTGATTTCTCGCCAAATTTACTATCCCTTATTTTGATTATAGTATTGACAATTTGAGTTTTTGCTACTTTTCAGATTTTTTGTTGCCAGATTTAGTTTCTCTGGTGTTTTACATTCATTTTACGTCATATATATGATTCTTTTCAGTGGCAATAGTATTTGAAATTTTTGTTTTAATTTCAATTCAAACTTTTTGTTATATGTTTGCTGTTGTGTTTCATTGTCGCCCGCGTCTAAACATCATAAACTGTTCTTTTTTCCAATTTCTTTTTATTTATTTATTATATTACATATATTTTAAAATTTATTATGTTTTTCTTTTATATTTTCATCATAAACTATTCTTTTTTTCTAATTTTTTGTTTATTTATTATTATCTTTTTCTTATATATTTTTGAGAATTTATTATTATATTTTCTTACATATTTTTCCATAATATCACCGAGCATATTTGACATGTAAGCCTGATGTCATACCAAGTAAGTCCTATTGTTATTTACTTATCCTTTTACAAGTTGTTTTGAAGAGAAGGCAAACCTAACAAAATAAGTTTTTCAGTAATACTTTCCAGTAATACTTTTTTAGATTTTTTATACCATTATGTGATTTAAAATATTATAAAATGCGGATGTTTTCTATTTTGGGAAAATTCCCACGTAAAAAACATACTTAATTCGGGCGACGAAAAAAGTGGCAATGAGGGGATATCAAACTAGTTCCAAATGATAATATATACAGGTAATGTTCAGAAATTATACAAGTATATTATTTGTGCAGTCTTTAAAAGTTAACATTTACATTAGTAAAGAAAGGAATAACTCCTTTCAATTCTAATAAAAAAAGAGTCTTATTTGATCATTCCTATATAATTACTTTTATACATAGGACACATTTCTGTTATAAGAGAGAATAAAAATCCTACCACCAGAACAATACATTTATGAATCTGAGCTGTCTCGAAAATTCTTCAATTAATGATTAGATGAGTAATTTTATTTTATGTGTTATTCAATTAAACTTGCTATTTTAAGTACTAAGTAATGTAACTCATTAAATATAATTTTAAAATATATAAATTTCTTATTGAATTGTACTCTGCTCGATTAATTAAAACTAGAATACTGTGTTCATACTCACTGGTTTATTATATAATTTGATGCAAAAGTTAGAAATCATGCTAAAATTATATCAAGGAAATGGATTTTACAGAGAATAAACCTACAAATTGATGATTCACTCCCCGCAGGAAATTAGGAAAGATAAAATATGCCAGGTAAAAAGTACATTATTTACTTTATACTTTTTATCCAAGCTTTAAATAATTAAATATTATAAAAGAAAATTGAGTAAATTTCTTTAATAATCAATTTACAGAAAAATTCATTTGTAACACATTCATTTAATGTTAGAATGTTCAAACTAATGATAACTTTAATAAATATTTTTAAATAATTGGTTTAAAAATTACTAGGAAATCTTTTCCTTAACCAAACTAAAATAAAAATTCACTATTGTTATAATCTAGTATTTAATGAATGTAGGCAAATTTATACTATAAAGTAAAATACATGGCACCATTATTTATGCACTAAGACACATTTTAACTATCAATTACAATAATTATATATACATATTATATTTTGACAGTCTTCCAAACCTTCTTTGATGCAATAATCATTGATAGTTTATATTAACAAAACAATGGATTGATGAGTCCGTCATTCGCTAAAGAGTAGAGAACTGTACAGAGGGTAAAATGTGCCAAGCAGGCGATAAAGTGGTGCGATAAGTTCGCCAAACTGGCTTAACGATTCAGATTACGTATATATTATATGCTTTTCGTTTATGAGGTAATGTGATCGCGTGATATGCTAGTTTTGTATGTAACGCTTGAAACAATTAAAGAATAATCTTGAAGTATTGAGTTTCGATATTCGATTTTTGGAGTTTGTGTGTTGCTTGTGAAAATTAATAAGTAAGGATGAGGATACATTGAATTTACATTATATTTTTCTTTTATTAATTTAGATTGTGATGGTAATAAGAAAGCTGTTGAATGGAGCATGAAAGTATGTTTGATTAGATCATGCACCATTTCAACAACTTTCTTATTACCATCGCGCTCTAAATTAAAAAAAAAAAACATAATAGAAGATTTTTTAGATGCCGAAAAGTAATGATTTGGAGAGTGATGAAGATTTATTTTGATTTTCATTAAAATTTTATTCCTATTTAGAAACCAAAGTTTTTATAAAAATGAATATTTCCATACCTAAATGAATGTTTAAATTGTGTGTATTGCATTTTTCATGTTAGTGTTAGAATGTGCTGTGTACCGAAATTTCTTTAATGTGGGCATAACTGCTCTATATATTAAAATTTGAGTTAAAACAAAAAGTGAAATTTGTTAACGTTAGAAATTTAGCTTTATTGCCTGGTTGGCACTATAGTAAGTAGAGCTACACTGATGTTTTTTAAGGAAGAAGCCATTGCTCGGTGCATTACAAATCAAATTTAAATAAAAAAATGAAATTTGTTAAAGTTAGAAATTTAGCTTTATTATCAATTGTCACTGTACTACATAGTGGTATATTCTTTTCTTTTTTTTAGGTGAGTGCAATTGCACTGTATATTAAAATTCGAGTTTTAAAATTTTAGTTTCTAGTTATTAGAATTTTAAAACTTCTACAATACTTAATTATAATGAAATATTCAAAATTTTTATATTTGGAATTCGAAAAAACGAATGATTTCAAGCTGAAGTTCGAACACGATCGGTATTGGTAGATGCGTAGTGATGTAATTTAGGTTGGCCACAGAGCTGTAGAGTGCTTGGCGTGAAAATTTGAAATCGCGCTAAGCCTATACAGCTCTGTTAACTTTTACCTTGTCATTTAATGGTCATTTTTTTACACATGAGATATAATTAGACTGGAACCTACACGGATTGATGAAAAATTATGCAGCAAGTTCAATGGGCTGGGCTTTTTTCAGGACTGTTTGAAAAAATAATAAAAAAAAATATTTGTTGTGTAAAGGATGTTCTTTTTTACTGAATCTATTCTTAGTAAATACTTCTTCTAAACACGTTGATGACACAATATATATTTCTAATAAAAAATATTACAGTAATTTCATATACAATACTTATGTAGTACTATATTCAACATAAAAATCAATTGTAATCTATTTTTTAAAGCTTTAATAAACCACTAATGGGGATTTAATCTGATTAATCGCAAAACTATCGATAGAAAAAAATTTATAATTATTGCTTAGTTTTTATCTTTAATAGATTTTTTGAAATACTGAAACATATCCCACATTATTAACAAGTAACGGTATTAAGTAAAGCATTCACTAAATACAAATGAATCAGTTATTTTGAATACTATCATCCTTTAATAAAAGGAATCTTATTTGAAAAATGAATTTTCACAAGAAAGATAAATTAGGCATTTACTAAGTAAAAATCTTTACATTACAACGAATGATTTAAATTAAATATAATAATAGAAAAAGTTAAGAACCGAAAACATCCTGTGATTTTAAGCTAATCGTAATTTTAAATACAAAGACCACGAATTCGAATTTATTATGCAAAAAATAAATTTACCAATAAATCTGTTATATGACCAGGAGCATCACTTAAATCGTATTCACCACTGACTAATACACCTTTGTGAATTTCTTCTTTCAAACACCGTCTGCTATTAGCGGGTAATCGAAACATCAAACACTGAACAGCAACACAAGTACATATTAAAATTAGAACCTGATGAAGATAATACATGACGAATTGCACGTATTTAACGAAGAACAATCTCTACGTATCATACAATGTAGAAAACAGATAAATGTACAACAATAAAATACTAAAACAATCAGACGTGGCAAAGACAACGAGCAAAAACAAGCACAAGCATCATCACCAATAACAAGAAGTTTGAGTTGAGAAAGCAGAGTAGCTGTCTTAACAATAATAAATTACATGATATTTAATTTTCTATATATTTAATATAACATTTGATAAAACATTTAAACTGTCAAATGGAAGGTGAAAATAGTAATTTGATTCTTTTAAAAATTATTGACTTTTGATTTTTCATTCAGAAAATTATATTAAAAAAAGAAAAATGTATGCTTCCTTGTATAGTTTTATGTTTCATGATATTACTTGATAAATTGATGCATATATTTAAATTTATCATAATTATTTTTGTTATTGTAAAAAAACATTTGTTGACGAGAGCGCCTTCTTCCAATTTTAATAATTATGTTGTATATGTTCGCATATACAAGCATACAATTTTGACTTCTTTCTGTGTGTATCACATATAAACTAACCGAACTGAACCTCGCCCGTCTGAACCGATGCGTTAAGTAATGGACCAGTCATTGACATTGGAGAGGTTGAAATTAATCCAAAATGATAAATAAAGAAATCCACATAACACTTAAGCTTAATTAAAGTACTAAGTACAATGTGTAAATTGTATTCAACAAATGAAATCCTGTATTGATGGATAAATGTAGCACAGGTACTGATCAAATTGTTTCTATTTGTATGTTTTCATTCTAATTTATTATTTTTTATAAATATACACTGAAAGATCTTAAATGTTACACTTAAGAATTCAAAAAGCTATAACTAATCTACTTTATATATATCGAATGAAGTTATTCTGTTCTATCTTTGAATACTGGCGTTATGCTATCTGTTCATAAGAAGGCGTGATTTTTTATTGTGATTTGTTGATGTAGATCATAAATACTGTAAGCGTCAGATTATATTTCATAAGTTAGATGTTAATTGCAATTTTGACTTAAAATGATGTTTTTGTGTGAAAAATTTTAATAGTCGTTTCTTGCATTTACATATTAATGCCATATGATTTTACATATGATGAAATCCCGGCTTTTGGAATATTGATTGTGTGATTAATTTTCTTATTGTATGTCCTGTAGATTAATTTATTTGTACTTGATAATATTTTATTCTTTAAAAACTAGCATTGTTTTAAATTCCTTAGAGTTTTAAATAAAAGCTTCCTACTCAAGCCCATCGCTAAATTCTGCCTAAACATTAAAAGTTATCATTTAAAATATTTATTTCATTAGATCTTTATTTAAAAAAGAAGTAAAAGAATATTTGTGTAATGAGAAAATGTGTAATTTTTAGTAATTGTTATTTTTAAAGTAAGTTTTAATGATAATTGTTTTTTATATACCACTGAATAATTATTAAAATTTTTGGAGATATAATTTATTTATATTAACAATAGAAAGTTTTTTGTACTAAAATAAAATAATAAATAATACTATTAATCTTTGGATCTATAGGAATCTGCTAAATTCTTCCACATTTTATTAAATTTCAGTGATTTTTTGTTAAATATTAAATTCCTAATTTTTAACATATATTTATTCAATATTGTAGAGAGAAAAAAAATTATCAAGAGTAAACATACAAGATATGAAAAACTTATTTCAGACAAATGCATTTACATAAAACTGTGAATTAAAATATCAAAAGGAAAATTTAAAATCATAAATATCTTATGTGTTTTATATATTAAGGTTTGTTATTTTTCAGATATTATTGTAACTTGATTCTTTGAAAATGGACAAAATGTTTTTAAAATGATAAAATAATAATAATATAACTCTAATCATCCAAATCGATTGGGGCTGAACCCCATTCGGATAGTCAAAAACTTGGTTGAATGGAATTTTTCAAAAAAGGGCTGTTTTAATTAGTAATTGTATATTAAAAATGGGTGTAAGAATTATATATTTTTAAAGAAAAATAAATTAATTAAATGAAAAAGCAACACTTCTGCATGTTAAGGTTCTTACCAGTGATGTACATTAATACAATATGTATGTATAGTGCTGTAAATGAAAGTCATTTCTTGATGAGCATCTTATTCAGAGTTAGCTGCTTAATTGCCTTCATCCATTTTTGGACAGCCTCACATATAAACTTCAGAATGAGAATTTTCACGTAGACATATTCAGACTGACGCTCCATCCACTTCAAAGTCAGCAAATGCTTCTCTAACTGATGGTCTCATGTCTGCTACAACTTGGACATTAAGGTCATCTTCCTGGACAATTTCAATAAGTTAACCATCATTTGTAATTTAAATTCCAGGGTCTGACTCATGATTCATACCGATATATCTTCAATACTAATTTTTAAACATCCAGTAAATTTTAAAAGACTGTGTGTGTATCTGAATTCCTCAAATGATGCATCATTCTTGTCTTCTCCATTTTCTGAAGCTTTTCTTATTTACCTTTCTTTTTTCAATTTAATTTATTTTTTCTGAAATTCAGAAAGCAATTTAGATAATCAGCAATCAGTATAGATGAAGTTTAGATAATTGGAGTTCTACTGTATTACGACTTAAATTGTACTGTTGTAAATTGTCTACATTTCATATTTTTTATCATTTAAAATTGTTTGCTAAATAAAATTAAAATTTAAGAACAATAAGTAGAACTAAAAATAGGCATACACATCCGAAAATTTTATGGGCTTCAAAATTTGTATTTGTTCCAGCTGATCCTAATTCTATATCTATTGTGATATTTGATATAATATCAAATTATTTTCACTTATTTTCATATGAATAAAATTACTTTAAATTAGCATGTTTCTATTATTGAAGTATTAATACTAGCAAAATATTAATGTGAAACTTTATATTTATGTAAAATTCTTACAAATTTTTTATCATATTTTATGATTGCATTTTCTGAATGATATGAAGTCCTTTTATTGAATTTTGATTGTTCTTATTTATAAATTGACAAATGAAGTAGCATTAGTGTTTATTTTTAAATGTTAACCTTTAAAATGTGAAACTAAAAAGTTCCCAGCATCAGACTGGTTGCATCTCTATACAAATGGTTCTGCTGTTGATGCTGATCGTAATGTTGGTGCAGGTGCTTACTCTTGTAACTTTAGCCATAGTTGTGCTGTTAGTGCAAATTGCACCAACTATGAGGCTGAAGTCGCTGTTGTGCAAATGGCTTTGACTAAAATTGGAAGAGGTGATGATCTAAATATTGTGATATTTGTTGATTCACAGTCTACTATAAAAGCTATCATGCCATCTAACAAGGAACCAGTCCTTAGCTGCAAACTTGCAATTGATGCTTTGATAAATATGTGACAAAATCTTGTGCATCAATGGAATCGAGTCACTGTGGAATCGCAGGAAATGAAATTGCTGACTCCCTGGCCAAGAATGACTCCAACCTCTCATCGCCTAACCCACCTGTTCACTATTACAGTGTTAACAGAATAATCAATGCTAGATTTAAAGTGCATCTTAAAGGGGTTTTTAGGGATTTGGTGGAGGGAAAGAGTTGGAGTGGCTTGATGGAAAATCCCATCTCTCGTGACTTGCGCAGAGCTGTTGGTGTTGCCACTTTTAGAATTAAAACAGGACATGACTACCTTTTAAAACATTAACACAGATTTAATTTGGCAGACACCCCAACTTGCCTACTATGTAGTGCCTTTGACGTGTCTGGAGATCACTTGTTCTGGACTTAATTACGTAGCAGCAGTCAACTCTGCTAAAAAAAAATTTCTCACTTTGTTTCTCTGTCAGAAGTTTATTGAGCTGCCCATCTCAGACTAATGTCAGTCATGCCAAGGTCTGTAGTAGGATAGAAAAAAAGTGTAATTTCCACATTTTTTTATTTTACTTTTTTAAAGAGAAAGTGGGGAAATTTTGTAAAAGAAAGATTGCCTAAAATAACTAGACTCTTTAAAATAAATTTAATGCTAGGAAAATTAAAGAGAATTTTTAACATTATTACCTAGCATTAGTTCTTCAATTACCATGTTTATTTTATCTCTGAAGATTATGTGAAGTTGCTTAAAGTTACATAGTAAGTACCAGTTCCTTTTAGACCACCAAATGAAATATTTGCTAGGGTAGAATTTTTGTGGTTGTTTACTTTTTTATGGATTGTGTTTTGTAAATCTGATTGGTATATGAGAAAACTTGCTTGACCATATTAAAGATCATCATGTGCATTAAATATTTATAAAACAGGATTTTCTTTTTATTACTGTACTATGATTTACTTTTCACTCTATTGTCATTTTTTTCATATGATTGCTAATTTGACCAATTTCTACAGATAAAAGTAATTTTTGAACAGCAATAAATATCCTCTTTTGATTTAGTAATTAAACCTCTAAACTAGATAAATTTAAAGAGGATTTAATAATCGACATCTATTCTGGGCAACAATATAATAATTGCAATCTTGATGGAATTATTTTGATGTACATTGGAGTTAATTATTTTGTTTCATTTGTGTTCTTATATAGAGCACTAATGAGCAAAGAAAAAATTAACTTTTAACAGAAACAATTTAGAAGTATTAAATGTAATAATTAAATCAGATGTGTAAATCTGAAAAATATTGAGTGGCATTAGTAATTAGATGCTAATCCTTCAGTTCATATGTTCAACTTTCATCTTGAGTATAGATTTTATATGAATGATTCAATATTCTCTTTCAATTCTAGATTTGTTCTTCTTATTCCTCATGATATATAAAGGCGGTCAAAACAGGCTTAATATAGCTTTAAGAAAATACTTATTTTTATAAATTTACAATTTGCTAAATTAATTTACGCAGTGCAATAAAGGTTTTTTGTTAAGATTTGTATTTTGTAAAAAAAATTCCTTATTTACTGTCCTTTTCTACTCAAAATGCAAATAATAACTTTAAATTCCTTATAATATTTAAGTCATTTTTCTGACTTATGTATATAAAAAACAGTTTTGCATTAGATTTTACATAAAAACTCTTTTATTGCCTTTTTTAAGTAACAAAACATATAGCAAAATCTTCAAGGATTATTAAAACTTTAATTAAATTTCATACATCAAGTTACATCAATTCATAGAATTTAGACATCTGTTTTTTAAAATAAATCATTATTAAACATAAAAAAAAATTCTAAAAAGTTTTTGATGAAACAATGTTACACAAAATTTAGTATAAATTGAAACTTTTTGAAAATATATCTTGTTTAAATTTAAGCAGTTTTAAAAACTGTAATTAAATTTTAAGTGAATAAATATATCAAATGATAACTTTTGCTGTAAAATATATTTATTTGTTGAATATTTATTTAAATTATAACTGTTTGGTTATTTTGACTATATTAATGTTAAATATGTTAAAGTTTTTATTTTATATAATATTTTAAATAAGTTTTTATTTAGAGTGATTTTAAATTGGCTTGATTATTTATTAATTCAGTTTATTTAAAATGTTTCAGGCAATTCCCAGGTGTTAGTCTTTATAAAGTTTGACAATATATATAAGATGCTCTTTTTTATGCTTTCGTAGGGATAGGTAAAATAATTCTTAAAAGTGAAACTAAAGTGAAATTGAGGTTTTATTTTATGAGCTTGAAACTTTGCCCAATTGCCTTTCATGAATAAAGTACTATTAAAAAAATTTTGATATGCACTGTATAGGAAACTTGTAAAATAAAACTCCTAATAAAACTTTTAAAAAAACTATCTTAACTTTTAATTTATTGATTAAAAAACTAAGTAATCTTTTTTTTTTGTTTCTAAACTTCATGACGAGATAATTATTTTTTGATGTTGGAAAACATTTCATCATTTTTTAAAAATATGTAGATCAATTTTTATTACACATTCATTTAAGATTTCTGATAAGTCAAAACACTATGTCATTTTTCTTTTTAATTGATATCTGAAAGTTCTTTTTCATTTCCATTTAGTTATCTGATACTTCTTAAGTACAAATTTAGACTGAATTCATTTTCAAAAAATCATAAAGTGAAAGTTTAGGCAGCGCTATAGGCTTTGTCAAAATTCATGGATGTGCAGCTCATTTTCAGTTGAGTCGGCAATTAAACATTTTCAGCTTTCTTCAGTCATGGTGGTTTGTTTAATAAAAATGACATGTCAAGAAAAATCATGAGATATGGATTTTTATGCAACATCATTCTAAATATAGGTTAATGAGTGTAATCTTAGATTTTTCAATTTCATAAAGTGGTTTTGAGTCCTAATTACTACAAAAGAGTGTCAACGATGCAATAGTCAAAAGAAAGGAATTAGATAAGGTGGGAGAAAATACACCCAAATTACATTAAAAAAGTCTTTGGTTTAAAAATCAGCAGTTCAATTAACTATCCACAATTTTAAGATTCTATTTGCATTTCTCCAATAAAATTTTTGATCCATATTTATCGATCGTAAAATAAAATAAACTTGAAAAGAAAATAGATAATAAAAAATTAACTAAATAAGAATAAAATGAAAATGAATTTGCAAAAATGTGGTTTTGCCTATAGTACCATTTTAGGACTAGCTACTAATTTGTAAATTAGAGACTCATAAAAATAAACATCTACTGTACATAGAAAAGTAATTATGAAACCTATATTGCTTGTAAACTAATAAATACTGTTTAAAAAATCATTACTAAAGTTTATATTTAAAATTTAAATTTTTATGAGCAATAGTTTTTTGTTAATTTCATTGAACTTAAAAATTAAAAATTTGCTGTTGTTTATTAACTATAATTTAACATTTCCAAGGACTGAAAACAAAAGTTTGCATTAAATTTACGTACTAAAGCTGCATTGCTTACAATTACTGATATTGTGTATTTCCTAGTTCAGATATTTTTTACTGTCACACCTATGTAAGGTTGAAAAAAGCACCCTAAAATAGGGTATATTTTCTGATTTTTTTTCTATTATTATTATTTTTATTGTCTGATATTTTTATTTGATTTTCTTTTTATATAACATGTTAGAATTTGATTAATTTTTCAACGACAAAACTACCTGTGCAATTGTTCCAGACATTGTAAGAATAATAGTTGAAGGTACTTGGATATGAGACATTTCATGGGGAAAAACTATGGCACTTAATTAGACTCTTGTCCAACATCGATAGGAGAAAATAATTTTCTTTTTCCTATATGTTAGTGCTTAGAAAATAAGCTAAAAGATGGAGCTCTGTTATTCTGTAGTTGGTTTTTTTTTTTCAACTACTTGTTTTATAAAGTTTTATTTGTCGAGAAAGACGCAAAATCAATTCCATTTAATGATTATGTCAAATTGAAGAAATGAATGTGTTTATCAATTGAAATAAAAAAATTTCTAAAAGAAATGTGTGAAAAAATATTAAATAAGACAAAAACTGCCAAAAATAGAGAATTTCATTGAACAGTCTCTTGCCAAATTTAAAAACTTGGGGAAAAAATTCTTGAGAAGAGGAAGCAGTGCTAGCAATAGTGCTCCCTCTCAAAAGTATTGTGGAGGCAAAACATCCTAAACTGGAAAAGATTTGCTTGCTTGAGAAAAAATGGGAGGAATAAACATTGCTGTTGATGGTAGTGTCATTAAAGAGAAATCCAACTACTTTGCTTTGAAGCTGAACGTTATTTCTTCTGCAGCATTTTAAATAATTCTTTCTAATAGTATTTTATTTACAAAGAAAAGTAATTTGGTGAAAAAAAATCAGATCATTTATTTCATTATTTTTCTGATTTTCGAACTTTCTATTTTAAGAACTGTTTTATCAGACCCCATGAATTCACAAAAATAAGTGTCTGCTGTATTACTTTAATGTAGAATTGATTTCAAAAAATAAGTGATTGAGCTTACTTTAGTAACTTACATAATTTTTATTATTTTTATTGTTGTTAATTTTGTATTACATTGCTTTATTTTATTTTTATGACACTTTTGGAACATGAGAGTTAAAATGTATTAAGAATACTTTTTTTATTCTTGTGTTTTGATTGTATATTTCAGCTGTATGACATTTTTATTAATAATATTATGAAAATAACTTATTTCAGTTAATTTCACTATTTTATTATATTACTTATAGAGCTTTTTCATGAAAATGATAAATACATTATTCCAACATAACACACACTCTCTCTAATAATGATTTAACTATCTGTTTATGAAATTTGTAAATACTTATAAAAATGTTTAATTATATTACCTTTTCTCAATTTTCGGATATTAAAAGTTGAGGGAAAATAGAATTGTACCATTTGATGCCTGTAATTAGTAATTATATCATTTATGTATTCTTTTGAATTAATTAAATACATTAAAAAATTTTATCCATGACTTTCTAGTTAAAATTTTTTTAATGAATTATAAAAATCTATATTTTAAAAAACTGTCAATTTAAAAAATAAAGTGCACACTGTATTTTAACTCTTAACAAATGGAAGGAAAACATGTAGCCATATTTGGATAAAGATAGGTGGCTAAGATTGTACGATATTAAGTAAATAAGTAATAAAAAATATTACTTTTTGTGAATTGTTTAATATTTTTAGAACCCAAAATTGAATTGCATTTAAATCAAGAAAGTAAAGGTTTTGATTCTGTTTGTTGTTTTTGTATAAATTACAAATTCCAAAATTATTAATTTTAATATTACCTTATATTATTTTTTTTAATTAGTTGACCTTTCTTTTAATTAATCATATTTTAAAATTTTCAAAAAAACTATTATTTAGAGTTTTATTGATAAAATTATAACTTTTTTAAAAATATCTCTGTCGTGTTATTAAACTTGCAATAGTTAACAATAAACTTGTTAAATATAACAATATTTTATTGGTTAGAAATGTCTTAAATTATTTGTTTTTTTTAATACATTTTATCATTATTAATTTATTATTATTATTATTATTTATTTATTTATTTTTTTTTTATTTTTTTTTTTTTTTACTTACCAGATGCTGAGTTTGATTCTTATTGGGATAATGAAGCTAAAAATCAGAATAGAAATAGAATAAGAGTTGGACGACAGTACCAGGCAACTATACCACCTCTTTTGAAGCCAGGTAATTTTACATTTTTTAATTTATATATCTATTGTTTTATATTATTGAAATTATTTTCTGTATAATTTACATTTTATTTTGTTTAATTATGATCAAATACCCAATGTATTTTTATTGAATTAAATTTCCAAGTATTTGTATATAAATATTTTGTATTGAATCCATCTATGTCCATAAATTTTATTATGAGAAAATATTCTGTTTCTCATATCTAAATATCAATATTTTAGCATATGAAAATTTCAGTATTAAGATATCTTTTTTTTCATTTCTTAAAAATCATAATTTAAAGTGATTATTTAGTTTTAAAATTGTTTTATATTCAAAATAGTAAACCTAGTAAAATGAAAAAAAATATGCATGCATTTATATGAGTTACTATAGATTCTAATACTTTATTATTATAGGTGAAAAAGATGGAAGGAAATGTGAAGACCTAGAAACATTAAAATGGAAGCCGGAACAATTAAGTGATCAAAAGCTTGAAGAGTATATGTCCATGGCAAAGTTAGTATACCTGATATAACATTTTTAATTTATTTCAAAATATTGGATGAGCAATTGCTTGAAGACAGATAATTTCTTTTGTTTAGCTTAAACATTTATAATTGCTTTATTAAAATTTTGCTGTAAAATTTTTTAGAAATCTTTTTATTTCCTTCCGAAAATTTGTTTTATAATTTTTGTACTCCCTAAAAATATTTTTTTTTGTATCGTAAAAGATTTAAATTTCTATTTATTTTAAATTCTTACTTTTTTATTCGCTTAACGTACATCATTTTTTATTTTTTGACCATTTTGTATGTATTTTTTTGGTATACAATTTATTTTCACTTTTATGTAAAGTCAGTTTATTTGTAATGCAAGTAAACATTGTATTCTTTTTAATAATTGCAAAAATATTCACTATACAGTTATATTAAGTAGAAACATAAAATATTGATTTTTTTAAACTTAATTTAGGAACAGATAAATGCAAAAATTAAACCAACTGTTTGTGTCAATATATTACAATTTTTGCATGTGTAATCTGTCATATATTTCTCTAAGTTGATTGTCAAATCTATGAGCTACTGAACTGGTCTATTTACCACTTTCTATAACTACTTTCTATTTACCACATTCTATAACTTTTTTCTTAGGCAATGTTACTCTTTGCTTTATGTTCAGTAACTTTTAAAATGTTTTCTTATACTTAACATAAATTCTGAATTACAGGGGCATTTCATTATTTTCTAAATCGGTCAGTAATTCAAGAACATCTGAAAAATCTGATAATTCTTTACAGTCAGCAATTAAGGGATTGGTAAGTTATTTGGACTTATTCAAAATATTAAATCATAAATTTTTTTTTCTGTAAGTTAAAGATTTCCCTTAAATGGATTTTAAGCAGCTTGATTTCACTGATTGTCAAAAACTATTGCATACTTAAGTGTATATCATCTCACATTCATTAAGAGCTTGATTTATTATTTGAAATGATTAATACAAGAAATAATGTTATAGTTCTATATTTAATGAGTCTAGAGAAATCTGGGATTATATGAGATAGAAAAGCATTATTTTCTTTTAATGTATTTATTTTGCAATTTTGTAATAAAATTTCTGTGTTCAGGAAACAAAAATCAGCTTATTTAGAATAAGGACCCTAACTTAGTGATAATATATATATTCATATACACACTTGCCAATGACTTAGAAACCATTGAGATTTTTTTTTAATGCTTGTTAGAGATTAAATTAAACCCCTTTGACATAGTGATAGCGTTTTGCATTCCCCAAATACATAACTGTGATTTGGCCGTCAAGCTGGGCAAAGTAGACTCAGCCTTTCATCACTAAAATTGGTCGACAAAAGTGAGTCTCAAGCATATTTGGGAACTAAATACTGCAAAATTTACTGTGGGCTGACCATCTAACTGGGACATTTTTATTTCTATATAAGCTAAGTTTGGTTAAGGATAAAATCATGTAAATTTTTTTATAATGCCAGAGTTTACTATTGGAAGGTGTAACTGTGCATTTTACGATGAATGAAATAAAAGTGAGGAACATAACAGATTTTTTGCTATTTGAAAAACTTCTTATTGTTACTATCCATTTAACAGGGATATTAATTTTGAAGACTGCAAATCTCACTGCTTCTCAAAAGCAGCCTTATCAAAGGCTTTCAGAAGTCCTTATCTGAAAGATGAAACTGCAATTCAAGCAGTTTTCTAACAGTATGATTCGATATTGTCTCTGATGAATAGTATGACAGAACAGTCTTCTCTGCTTTAAATGGTAAAAATCATCAACCAAGGCTCTTTCCACCAGATTTCAATTGGAACTATGGCCAAAGAAAATGAAAGTGTAATTGGCTGCCTATGAGATACCTGTCATTTCTGCCTGTAATGCAAAAATTCATTTGTATTGGTATCGAAAGAGAAAGCACTGGGCATTTGATAGTTGAAAATGTGTAGGGTAGTCATGTGAATCATTCTTCATCATAGCTTACACTAAAAATGTTGAATACTGGATAATATTGAATTTAACAAAAACTCCACAAAACTATAAATCTCTCTTACCATACTATACTGATCTAGCAAGAGTATCATGATATATTAGCAAGTTTTGCTAGCATGGAAGTAATGCTCTGGTTTCCCTCAAGGATAAACTAGCTTCCTGAAATACGCTCACTTCCAAAAGTTAAGCATGGAGAGGAAAATGCTAATTTCCGGAAGCCAATCCAAATTGAAGAGGATGCAAATACGTTAGGTAACAGCAAATCACATTTTCATGTCAAGAAATAGGCAAAAAAAACCAGTCTTATAAGATACCAGCTTTATGAAGGATTGCAATTGATTTTAAGTGGTGATAGAAGGTGTTAAAAACTTTCGTACAATTTGTTGTCAAGACGTGTTTCTATGACTTCCATTAGACGAATGGAAGATTCTGAGCGCTGGTGTGCTGTGGGGCCCATTGAAGCATGACAGTCAATCTCAGATATTGCTTTTTTCTTTGGTGTTCATCATTCTGTAATTTCATGTTTATGGAAACTATTCCAAACCACACAGAGAGTTGTCCGAAAGCCTGTAGCCGATCGCCCTAAGGTTATAAACCCAGCGGAAAATTTATATATTGCGATTTTAGCCAAGCAGATTCGCAGAGTGACCTCCACACATGTGATATCTATGGTTACAGCGTCTGTTGGTAAGGTGATATCTGCAGCTACTTTATGCCAAAGATTACGTATAAATGGATTGTACGCCCAGGTACCTCGATTTTGTGTTTGTCTATCCTTCCAATCGAGAGGGGCACGATTAAAGTGGTGCCGGGAGCATGTCAATTGTACTGTGTCTGACTGGGGCGATGTCATGTTTACTGATGAGTCAAGATTTGGTCTGGAGCCAAATGACAAGCGTATAAGGATATTGTGTGAACAAGGAACACGCTATCAGCCCCAAAACATCACCGAACATTACCCATTCTGAGACGGAAACATTATGGTTTGGCTAGGGATTTCATTAGGATACTGCACATCTTTAAACAAGGTTCTGTGACGACTGTCCAGTATCAAGATGAAGTCCTAGAATCCATTGACAGATTGTACACTGCAGCAGTTGGCCCTATTTTTGTTTTAATGGACGATAATGCACGTCCCCACAGAGCTGACATCGTCGATGACTACCTGGAGAGTGAAAGGATTGCGCATTTGGTGTGGCCGGTATATTCTCCCAATCTTAATCCCATTGAAAATCTTTGAGATGCTTTCAGCTGTCAGATTATCGTGCTGTATCTTCACGTTTCCCCCTCCAGCCACTCATATTGAGCTGGAAACTTCTCTACAAAAAGAATGGCTATTGCTTAATTCTGCGGTGTTTGACCACCTAATTGAAAGCATGGTCACAGGTGTTAACGTTGTATACAGATGAGGGGGGATCACATACCCTATTAATGTCCTTTTTCATTTTATGCTGTTTATTTTCACTTTATTTGTAATTCTGTTTAAATCTTCAGTATGTCATTATCTGATAACTTAAAAAATTTAATATTGTTTTCATTTCTGTATATAATTATTGATTTTATATAAATAATAATTTTAATATATTGATTTTATACAATAATAACTATATGATTGATTTTATATATTATGATAAATATATAATCTACTTTCCTGCCAAATTTTGTGTCAATCAAAGCAGTATTTGTTAAATTTTTTTTTTTTTTTTTTTTTTTTTTTTTGCATTTTACATCTTTGTGCTTAACTTTTGGAAGGGAATGTACTTAGCTATTCTTGCAGTTCAAGTGCACTTTGCAATGTTACATTTTTACTGAAGGGATGGAATACCTTTTGGACGAGATAATGTAACTACAAATCTGACCAGACACGTTCAAAAATTTTTAAGCATCAATCTGATTTCCAGTGTCTTTATTAACCACTCCAAGGCCACTCCACCATCTTTAACCATTGCAAAACCTCATAAAAGAGAATATTTAGAATTGTTGAATTAGTTTAAATAGCAAACTTTTTGCTCATAAGAAATAACAATCAAATCAATAAAATTAATATTTTCATCCTAAATGCATTGTTTAAGAATTATATTATTATTTTATTTTTGGGCTTACTTTTTGTGTTACTTAATTTATTAGATTTCCCTCTGTGCAAGTTATGTAATTGTTGTGATATTAGCAAATAAGTTAAATCTGAAGACATAGACAATGTTATTATTGCATTAATAATTTATAGTTTCACATAAATTTCTCATTATTATTTTTATTATTATCATTTTTTCATGTTTATAATAGCTGTATCAATCAAAGCAATGCATTAGTAAAATGGCTTCTGATGCTTTTTCAATGTTTTCTCTGCATACTTCTACAAATGATGGCAAAGCTCCTGTTCTCCTTAGCATCAGCAATGTTAGATCAGCACTTATAGCTAGGCAGTCAAAAATGTAGTCTGGTATCAGCTGCATGTCTGGGCAGTTATCACAGTACCTATAGGCTCCTCCTGCCCTCTCTGTTGATCATTAACAGAGAGGACAGGAGGAGCCTATAGGTACTGTGATAACTGCCTTGTGATGATAAACTAAACATTAAAGAAGCATGAAGCTTCTTTAATGTTTGGCTCTAAGCCTAAAAATAGTTTTCATGGTTTCATGCTGACATGACATCCATATTACAAATCTGGTGTTTTATTGGAATTCATATTTCTATTAGTTTAAATTTAGCTATTGCTTTAGCATCTTCGAAGGTAACTTTATTATTGTTGATGTTGAGATTTTTAACTTTTTCAGCTTATTTACCTCCATTTTTCATTTCCTGCAATATCAACATGTACAGGTATCCTCTTGTAAGTGCAGGTTTTGTTCAACTCTTGAATGTCATGAAGATTTGAATAGATTGCTTGAATAATAGAAGAGTCTCATTTAGAATTGCTTGGAAGACAGCCTTTACATCACAGAAGATAAATGACCTTTTGCTTACTCTGACAGAAGGCTTTGTACATGTTAAATGCCTCTACAATTGCTCGAAGTTCGCAAGTGAAGTTTGAAGCTATAATTCCAACACTGAATTCACTTTGGTGAGGTGTATCACTTAAAGTAATTAGAGATATTCTCTGCCCACCATTAGTGATATGAGAGGAGCCACCAGTGTAAACATGTATCAAGTCTCCATTTGGAAACTGGTTATTGTTTTGAGGCTCTTTTATTTAATAATATGATATTACTTTTATTGCATAGATAGTTTTTGAATTCAGATTTCTGAATGAACATACATATATAAGTGTCTTAATTTCTTGTTAATATCTACTAATAATTTGCTATTAATTTCTTGTTAATAATAAATAAATTTATTTTTTCCCCTAGTTTGTTTGAATATATAACTTTTTTTAAGTTTTGTTTAAAGAAAATGATAAACAAAATTTTAAAAAACAATGTTAAATATATTTTCATCCAAAAATCCAATATTAAAAAAATATCCAGTGCCTAATTTTTAATGTTTTACAAAATCTTGGTTTAATTCAACCATACTATATTTCAACATTGTGATTTAAATAATATTTATCAAATTATATACGTTCAGAGAAATTAATATTTTCTTGATACTACTTTTTTGATGATGTACTGGAAATTTTTAGACTGAATTTGTTGCTTCCCATCATCCTTATCATCATGACGACGGATGTCGCCAAGTCCCAAAGCCATCAGCATCTGGGGAATCTTCACCGAAAATTAGCACAAATGTTTGGTCTCCATTTGAAGCTCAATTATTTGCTCAAGCACTTGAGTCCTGTGGCAAAAATTTTTGTGCAATTAAAAAAGAATTTGTAAGTTGTTAAAATTTTATTTCATATTTTAGATATAAAGATATTGCATTGTTTGTTTTAGTATATGATTGTGAGAAACTATGTTGCTTCAATTTTTTGTTTATGTTCCCTATTTATTTGCTTTTTATATTATGTTGTTAAAAAAGTCTGATTTTTTTACAGTCATTTCTGTCATTATTGAATTGTTGTTTTAAATGTCGAAATAATTAATTGATAGAAACCTATTCATATTCCCTTTTGATACAGTATTATATTATTAAATTAATAATAGTTCAGTATTTAAAATGAAAGTATACAATTTAGGTTTACAAATCTATATCCATCATCAGGAAATCAATAATTTTTACAAGGCTGGCAACTATTGAATAATCTGTGCTCTGGCTTACAGCTTAACAGTTCAAGTTAAATTCCCTCTTAGGCTTTCTGTCTTTATGGTGTTTTGGAAATCACCTTAAATTTAGGTCCCAAACTAATTAACTTTTTTTATTTAAAAAGGACAATTGAATTGCAAACAAACCAAGCCAATATTTTTTTAACCCCTTAACTGTGACATACATATATTTCAGAAAAATTGACCAAAAATGGAAAAATTTTTTGACTGTTAAATTTTATTCTTTATATTATTATAAGAGTTAGAAAATGCTTTTTTATTACAAAAATAAAATTTTAAATACAATAACTACTGTATTTATAATTTTTACATACACATAAAACATTGATTACACATACATGTTATTCATAGTGAGCAAATTAAACGAAATTTTGAAGCTAAAATAAGCTAGTATAAACTAGTATAATATAAAAACACAACACTATGATTTTCAATACATAAATTTTACAAATCTTTTACAGTATGGTGTATCCCAAAACAAGGTACTGCGCACAAGCCTATATATTGCACTCTTTACAATAAACTCTTGTCTCATGCCTTATTCTCTTACCTTGTTCATCGGTTTTACGACAGCATATAAAACACTGCTGGTTGGAGTAGATTTTTCCCCCATTGATGGGATGTGTTTTGGAAAGTGTCGACTTGTGAGGTGCAGTAAGCTTACCCTAGAATGCCCCGGTAGCTGAACATTAGGTATATTTAGTTCAACAATTATCTTCAAACTCAATCATTTCGGTGCTAAGGATTGAAGAAAGCAAACAGAAAACCCTTTTATCAGTCCATTTTATCACAGTAACATTTCCATGTTGAAAAGCAAGAACCTCTTTTTTTTAAATATAGGTATTTGATCTCGAGGAATTTTAACTCTACTCCTCATCAGTGTCTGAATTGAACATTGTGAAAAAAGAAAATTATTTTAAAAAAACTCACCAAAAAGCAACCGAAACTAAATTAGAAAGCTAAACTCTGTCCTTTATCAACAGAAGCATGCCTTTGTTTATCTCAGCAGATGACAACATCCACATTTTCCCTCCCCCAACTGAAGTCGGAATCAGTAAAAAACTAAGACCACTTTTGTCATTTATTAGGAAAATAGGGAATTAAGTATCCTAAAGTAGAAATGAACTCAGCGTAGACTTCACAAAATAGAAACGTTAATTTTTCTTCTGGCCGAACTAGATTCGGGTGACACAGTGCTAATTTACACAGGGTTAATTTCAAAAATCTTTTTTTTAAAGTAGTTCTCTAAACTTTTTATTCAGATTAATAAAGACTCTTGGATAAATATTAAAGCATGTTCTGAGTTGAATATTAAAATTTTAAGCAAATGTTGAATTTTATGAAAACAAAAAAAAAATCATAAAACTGAAAAAGTTTCAAATTTTTATGATAGAAAAAAATTTTGTCATTAGATCCAGTGATTTTGTTCTTGAAACCTGGATCATGCACCTATTCTATTTTTAATGGCTTTACTCTGAAGGAAAAATGATATCAAATAATTATCGCTGTTTATCTCTACAGCAGTCTAGCTTGTATCTATATCCACAGTGGAGACAAAAATAGGAATATTTGTTTTTAAGGATATGAATTGAGGATTTCAGATTTCTTGCTTATTATTTGCATTATTGTGAATCAATTATAAAATTTTGAATTAAAAAAAAAAAGTTGTGCAATATATTGGAACTTGTTTAAATTTGTACAACCAGATTGTTTACTTACTTACTTTCATATATTTTGCATCATTGCAATAGTAATGATAAATTCAAATTGAAGAATGTTTATTTGAATGCTTTAACATGTTCAAATATGATTATAAAAATGATTAAGAAAGATTATATTATAAAGCTATTTCTTTGATATAAAACTTAATTTATAATTAAAAATTTCAAAACACATTTAATTTCAATAAAATCTTTAGTAATTATATCCTTTTGCGTTCCTAACTTAAATTAACAAAAAGTGATTAAAGAAATTTTACTTTTTATTTTGTTCAAAAATTGTTTCTTTTTAAAATGTTCTTGAAAGTTGATGTAAGGGAAAAAAGTAATGCTAAGTGAGTTATTAGAGTTAGAAGTTGAGTGCCATCTTGATTTGTTTCTTGATATTGATACAATTTGTAAAGTTTATTTGTGGTTTTATATATTTTTGTCATTGTTTCAGTTAATTATTGTGGAGGAAAAGGTAATTGTATTTAAACAAAATAAATATTAAATTTAATTTACCATTATTGTATTGCATTTATTTTCAGCAGTTTAATTAAAAATTGAAGTTCTACTTTTGCTGTAAATTTGTGCTTGAAAATTTAATATTAAATTGTTTGAAAATATATAATTGAAAAGAATTTTACTATACACTGAATTTTATTTTAAACAAAAATAGACTATTGTTAAATAATTTGAATGAAAATAGTATAATTTGGTATGAAAATTTCCTAACTCTAATTGAGATTTACTTTTTAATAATTGTTATAAAATGATATTCAATTTTCATCCTCTTGGTAACATAGAATTGTAATACATTTGAACAATCTTGCAAATGATGTTAAAAGCCACATTGTGTGTTTCATAATTTGAAATATTTCAGCAAGTATTCCTAAAATGAACTTTTTTTGGTATTTAAAAGCAAAGTATTTTGCTTTTAAATATTAAAAATTAATTCTAAACCAAATATTAAAATAGAAAATTTTATTTTTTAATTAATTTTTCTTTTACCTGCCATTATATTAATAATTTTTTGTAGTAAATAAATAAAAAAGAAAAATTTATTATAAAACAAAACCTACAGTATTTTGGTTACATTATCTAGTTAACTTTAATTGTGGTGCAGCATGTCCATTTTTGGATCTTGCTCCATAAAACCCAATCAACTGGTTAATTGTAAAATTTTAACTATGCAATATATCATAAACTGATATTTTATTCAAAAAATAAAATTAGTATTCTTATGGGAAAAATTCATTATATTATTTTTTTAATTCTTTGAGTCAGTGATATATTATTTTTATTATGAAACTCATTTAAATTTATTTTATCTGTTAAAGTATATTTTAAATTCTTCTCAATATTTTATTAGTTTTATATTGAATTTCTCCTTGAAAAATCAATTAGTGTTTATATTGATTGTTCATTTTTTATTCCCTTATTTATTTTTAGCTACCGTGGAAACCTGTTAGAAGCATAATAGAATATTATTATCAAATAAAAAATGAGAAAAATGAAAATACTGAAGAAAACACAGACAAAGCTACACCTAAGGAGGAAGAAGAACCCATTCCATCTTGTTCATATGAAGAAAAGGTAAGCACTATTGGTCTTTATAATCAATTGAAATTTTAAAGAATTTTATTAATTAAGTGGTTAATTCTTTCTCCAGCCTTGCGTGAAGGAGGAACCTTTGATGGTAGAAGAACTGCCACCTGAGAATACTAATACTGAAGATTCATCCAAAGATACGTTTAATTTTTTAGATCATAGCAGAGTCACTGAAACTTGCTCAGCAACTCCTGAAACAAATTTAACACAAGAAGACCAAGTCTCGCCCTCGTCAACTGTTGGGAGTTTAAAATTTTTTTTAGGTATCAAAACTTTTATTTTTTTTAATGTTTTTAATAGTTTTATAGGTATTTTAAAGCATAATTATTCTTCATGAAAATTCTTTTATCTATTAGAAAAGAAGAAAAGGACTCTTTCAGCCTTAAATATTACAATGAATAGAATAGTAGAACAAACTTTTTGAATGTTTCATTAAGTATGTGATGCATTTGATAAATTGAAAAAATATTATTTGCTTTTTTTATTTTTATTTGGCTCACATTTTCAAAAAATGTAGTTTTGTCTACTTATTTCAATTTAATTCTTACTTTTTGTACAATTCATATTAAAATTTTGATTCTGTGTGTGGGACTAATCTGTTATTAAGAAAAATGATCAGTATATTCCTCTAAATTTTTTTTATTGCTACTATAATGCCGATAATTTATTTTAAAAAATATATGCATAATTTTATATTTACTCAAATGGCAAGTATTTTCTTAAGTTTTCAATTTTTATTATGCATAAAACATAAGTTCAATATATTTTTACTATACAAGAATGAAAAATTAATAGTATATACAAGAGGTCTATGCTATTAAAAATTATGAAAATTAAAATTAGAATCCATAATAATGAACACAAGTGCTTGACTTGTGTTCATTAGAAAAGAAGAAAAGGATCCAAGTATTTTATATGAAATTTCATAATTCTGTAAATATCAGGTTTGTATATACATAAATATATAATTAGGTGACATTTATATCCTAAATAGTACCATATTTTCTTGTATATTTTCCGCAAGCCCCTTTATTCAAGCAAAAACAAAACACATAATAAGCGGCAATTTTTCTGACGAATATTCAAAAATTTATATTCTGATAATTTAGTGTCAAATAAAAATATATTTTGATTATAATTAAAAATATAAATTCTACAGAAAAAAACCATTTATAAAGATAAAGATCTGTTTGAATCCGCCTCAACGCAAACTGAGATGAAAGCATGATATTATTCAATGTCTGAGAAGATTCTAGTAAAACTTATCGATTTTTAGATTTTAATAACTTTTAAAATGAGGTTAGACATATTCTAAAAGTAAACTATATTTGTTTCATTAATAGTTAAAAGAAAGAAATGGATTACTTTCTAACTGTGCGTGGAATACTTTTTTCTTTTGTACCTCACCTGCTTTGTTTCTCACCTTACATTACACATGTGTCGACATTTTTTTCATTTGCATTCCCTATAGCTTTCAATTTAAAATTTACTCTGTAACTCAATAATTTTCCCTTCCCTATGACAATATATGAATTTGAATGTTTTCAGAGCAAAACAATTCAGCTCAAGACAAAATGAGAAATCACGTTAACGAATTGCAGCTTTAATAACCGTTCAGAACTGAATTCGTTCTTGAATGTAATTGGACAATGCTGATTATAGTTAAAATAAGTCAACTGAGTATTGGCGTCTCTGTTATTTATTTTATGGAACATAAACAGCATTTCTTTCAAAACTTAATTGTAAACTTTTCTGATGAAAAATATTTTTGTCAGATTATCCGCGGCAGCGTATAATTTGCTCAACGAAATTCAGAATTTTTTTAACACATAATCCATAGATTATTTACAGGAAAATAGGGCATTCATATTATTATCACATATACCTGCATATAAGTTGAAAAATTAAGAGAAAATCAAACTTCGAAATAGGTGATCGACTTATGTAAAGAAAGCTTAATAAAAATAATCTGGTAGTTACTCTGCCAATCAATGACATGTTGACAAAGTTAATTGTTATATATAAATAAATTTTATGTGCTAAATAATCAAAAGCTGGGGATTTGATTCATATTTAGATATACAGATTTTTTTATTTGTCCTTTTACATTTTATTGTAAAAAAATAAAAATTCAATCAATTTGAAATTGTAATTGCAAATAAGTTATTTTGAATTGGAGAATATTGTTGAAAAATAATTCAGATTATTCTAATTGCTTGTGCAGTTTTAAAATAAATGCATCTTTTCTCAAATAAACTTTTTGTTTTCCCAATAATAGTTTAAATTAATTTTGAAAGCAATGGAGAAATAAAATTTATTTATTAACAGTTAAAATTAGTTGTTGAAGTTTGGGAGATAATGGAATTGTATATATAAATGAAGATTATAATTTTTATAAAATCTCTACTTCATTGTTTTGACTTTGAAATTTTATTTTTAATGTGCTTAGGCTTTTTTTATTCATATAAATTGCCTTTACAATGTATTTTTTATTTTTCAGGAGGCCGATTAGTACTTAAATTAAATGCTCAGCAAGACAGTGGCTCTGGGAACAAGTGCCAATGGGTACAATCAAATGATTTACCTAAACATTCAATTCATAATATAAAAGATAGACATAAGAAAAAGTTTATTCCATATGGCTATTCGTCAACAGTTTCAGGAGTGCAAAAACCAGTGAAAAATGTAGATGATGTTTCTCCTGCATCAAACAATTTACCTGATTCTGATAATTCAGATGTGAAGAAGTCTAAATTAAAGTCAGATTTTGACTTTTTAGAAAGTAATACACCTGGACTTCTTTTGTGCAGCTCTTCCTGGACTCCACCAATTGCTGATGGTCAAGAATCCATTGAAGTGGATGATTGCTCATCTAAAACTAGTGAAGGATATATTTCCCCGGTTCTTTCTAATTCTCGAACATCTAAATTGGATTCAAAGTTTGATTCTGCTTATAACTCCCTCACTGAGCTCGGTGAACAAAAGTGCGATTCTGACCCTAATTGGGCCAAAACTGAGAATTATACCATAAGTGATAGTGCCTCAAAAAATGCTAGCATTTTAGGTGGTAAAAACTCTCCTAACCAGTCATATAATTCTCCATTAAAAAAGGAAGTGCTTAACCATAAGAGTGCCTTGAGTCATGGTAGACCTTGTGTAAAAAGTCCTTGCTATCAGTCTCGTTTAAGTCATTCCAATAGTCCATTACTGAAGCAAAGAAACAAGTGGTCCAATGTAGCATATCCAATGAAATGTTCTCCTAGTTCATTATCACCAGTTTCTATTGTTAATTTAAGAAGCCCTGTGAAAGGTAATGTCTAATTTTTTCTTTCTTTTTTATTATAATTTGCCATAACTTAATTTATAAAACATTATGAATATTCCCTTGTTATGTTTCATATTTAAATTCACTTATGCTGTATTGGACACTAAGTATTTAATTGACATGCCTGTGTTAATAAAAAACCTTACTGAGCAACTTTATGTAAAATATGAAAATAGGAAGAAAAGGATTTTTGGCAACAAAGTACTTTATTTTCAAAGTATTCTTTATTAAAATTTATACACTTTTTCATCAGTTCTAACCAATTCTTTAAATAGTTTTCCTACTCTGAAGTTAATATCTCAGGAACATTGTTTTGGAAAGCATCAACAGCTTCTTGGTGTTATGAAAATTGCTGCTCATGCTTTATATATGTATGTATATGTGTGTGTATATGTATACATGTGTATGTATGTGCATAAAGGAACAATAAAGGTCATTAGGTGACAAATCAGGAGAATATAGACAATGAAACATTAATTCAATATTTTTATGCTTCAAATAATCAATTATTTAATGTACTGTGTGAAAGCTAGTTAACAGTTTTTTTTATTCTCTAAAACAATGGTTGTGATGTATTCTGTAAGGTTGAAGAAACAAACAATTGTTTTCTTGGAAGTGTTTCATGTACAATCTACTGTTGAGTGAGGCCTATCTTAAAATCATAAAATATCATCCAACAGAAATTTTCATAAATCATTTCTATTTTTTTCACTCACTTGCTTCATTGGAACTCTCACTTTAAATAAAATGTCGACTTCTAGTATGCCTCTAATTCCAAAATAAAATATATGAATTTTATGGATATCCTGAAGATAAATTTCAGTTGCATCTTCTATCAATCATTTATAAGAACTTAATAGGGCAACCTACATATGGGAAAAAATAACTATGGTAGAAGAAACAAAATACATGGATATTTTATATTGTAATTTTAGAAATTATTTTTATATACCAGGTACCAATTATCTTGATACTACTTATCTATCATTCAAGATCAACACTCACATTTATGTTAAAGTAAACAATTTCATTTTATTGCTTAATGTCAAGTGTGTTAATAATTTTTGAGTAATGCAATTCTGTATATCAGAATTATGGAGTCATACTCTCTTTTTAAAAACTTCAATTTTGTTTTATATTCTTAATATTTTTTCTTTCCATTAAACTAAGCAAAATTATTACATTTATGTGTACATTTTAAGTATCTCCCTTATTACATAATTTCTAATTAATGTAATAGAAAAATTCTTAAATTCTACTTACATTACTATTATTAATTTCTATAACAAGACTATTGCTAAATGATGAATTAAAATGAAAACTAATGAGTTAAAATTGCAAATATTGTTGTTTTTTATATTAAAATTACTGTTTTTTATCGATTTATCTTTGTGAAAACCTGGCTTTTATCACTTGATATAAATTAAATATATTTATACATTAGAGTAAAATGTAAATATCTTTTTTTTTCTTACAGAAACTCCTCTTGATTTATCATCAAAATTGGAGAATGGACCTAATGATACAGATCATGTAAAACAAACTAGTGAAAGAACTGAATGTTGTGAAAAAGTATTATGTGAATCTGATTTGCAACCAGAGAGTAGTGAGTTTTCACCCCAGTCTTCCAATCCAGGCTTACCTACTCAAAGTGTTGATTCACCTACAAAGGAATCTTGTACTGCATGTAATTGTTGTGAAGGTGTTTCCACAGATCAGTCATATGAAAGTTCTTTGAAAAAAGTAGATAATGATATTTTAATAAATAAAGAATGTGATGAAAATAATGAACTATCTTACCCATATTGCAATCTTCCATACCATTATGCTTTACCAAAGTGCACCAAAGAATATACTTTAGAAGGTATGTTTTGAAAGTATTTTATTTTAAAAGAGATTTTATTCTTCATAATATGTTGGTGAAATTCAAGTATCTTATTTAAGTAATGATTGAGAAAAATGAATAAAATAGTGTTTAAAAACAAAAAATTATAAATATAACTGTTTATTAAAAATCCTATTGATAATTAAAATTATGAGAATTAAATTTTTGAAATAAAGCAGTGGAGTTGTAAAAAAATTTTAAGAAAACATATCATTCTAATTTATAGCAATATAGTTTTCCAATTTAATACTCTACTTTAATTGTAAATAAATTATAATTGTATGTTTTAACTTTAAATAATGTTGCTTTGAAAAAGTTTGATCACTTGAAAATATTTTAAAATAATTATTAAATATTTTCCTTAACTAAGTCTCACATGAAATAATTTAGCTAGTAATCTACATAACAAAATATAGGGTTAATACATTATTTGTTCATTATTGAGAATTATCACTGAATTTTACTGACCACAAAAATTTTGTTTAATATCAAATATTGGTAATTTTAATATAATGATAGAAATAGTTTTATTTATAACTTAAAGTTTTATAATTTTGTATTACTGAGTTGTTTCAGTAAATTAAAACAACTCATTAATAAAAAATGTGTCAAAATTAAAGGTCTATGGATTTTTTTCCAGTAGACAGCCATTTTTAACTGCTTTAACTAAATTTTATGTATTGTTTGACAATTTTTTATTTGTGAAAGAAGGTGGCAGCAAATTTAGAATTGATTCAAGTGTCGTAAATCTCCACTTTACTGCTCAGAAACATTGTTTCATTTGTAAATTTTTTTAAAATATAAATTGTTATTTTTATATCAAATATTAATCTGTTATTTATATCTGTACCAGCAATACATAAATTTTTGTTTAATTTTTGTGCTACAATTTTAGTGTTACCAGTGATATTTATTTACAATTTGCACTTTATTTTATGTCTGTAACTTCTAGTCTTTTTAATTAAATGTTACTTATTCAGCTCTAGCTATTTAATTTTGTGTCAATATACTATATTTGTTTTGATTTAGGTTTGATAATTTTTAAATAATAGTATCCCACAAAATTGGGTATCTTAAAAAATTAGACAAATTCGATTAATAACTTTCAGATAAACTCAGTATTTAAGATTCTTTTGTATTATTAAAATTGTTGTATAATATTCAATAGTAGTACCCTTTAAAAGTGGTATTAAAAATACATTGGATTCAAGTTTATTTATATACATGCACTATTTCCTACATTGCCACTGTAAATAATCATAAGCAGGCATAAATATTGTGTCATTATTTGATTTTGTTTTATTTAATTTTATTTAGAACATATGTGCAATAAAAGAAATGATGGAAAAAATCAAGACTGTCCAGAATATATAATTAATGATGATGAAAGTATGTGTGAAAAGAATCCTGATTGGTGTAGTAAAACATTATCTTCATATTATCCATATTATTCTCATTGCTATCCATACTATGTTACATATGGAGTGACACCTCAAAATTCCAGTGAATCAACAGAAACGGGTATTGCATAGTTCCTTTTTATATGTCATTATTATAAATTTAACTATCTTTCTTTTAATTTGATATTATTTCCTGAAAAAAAATTATATATATAAAAATGACAAATAGATTATATATTTAAAATTTAAATGAATGCTATGTATATTTAAACATTTATTTGCCAATGACAGGACAATGTTAATGTAGAAAATTATGAAATTGTGTTAACACAAACAAAGTTAATTAAAAAATTACCAAATTTCTCTTGAAACAAATTAGAGTTTTATGGTGCCTAAAGAAAAGAAAATCATTTTTCAGTTCAAATAGTTTTAGTTCAGATAATTCCTTATTGTGCAGTTCCTAATTCCAGACATTAACTTAAATTATCTATGAATAACAAAATATAAGTGAAAAAATCATTAAAATAATAGCTTAATGTTAAATTAATCTCCATTGCACGTATAATTCATCACTACAAAAATTGAAAATAAAATATATAAATTTATAGTACAAAAAAAAAACATTTATATAGAAAAGTCATTGCTATTTTTAATAGACTAAATTGTTGTATGAAATTTTAATCTAAATTATACTCTTATTTTAAATTATAAAATCATTTAACATTTCTTCAAGTATTTCATAATTTCTGTGCAATAAAAATGAATTACAATTACAAAACTTCTTAAATCAATATTCTTGAAAAAAATTTTAGGTTTTGTTTATATTTTTACTCAGCTGGAAAATAATAAAAATTTAATTTTCAGAAGCGCCATTAGATTTATCATCTACAAATGAAGCTATTTCAGAAAAACTACCCAATTCTGAGAAAATATCTGAAAATGCTACTGATGGAACATCTCAAAATGCAGGTAAGAGTATTAACTTATTCATTTTATTTACATGATGTTTAGTAGCATTATTTGAAAATTAAATATTGCTAGGATTTTTTTAATGATCCTCTCAAAACTTCAATCTGATAAAAATTTGCTTTGTCATCTATTTTTTATTTTTTGTTTACTAAATTCTCTCCTGTTTTCCAAACGTTTTTGTGTCTTTTATTTGAAAGAGCAATAATAGTTTTTATTGAAAATGTTTGCTAAAGAGTTTAACTTTTAGATATGGACTTGAATAATTTATCAATTTATTAATATGTAAGAAGGTATATACATATGAAGAAGATAGTGTAGTATAGAAAATGAAACATTTCTAAAACATATGTAAATAACTAAAGCATAAGTAAATAAGACTTATAATTAAAGTGCATATGTGAATTTTTCCAGAAGAGTCATAATTTTAGAGTATATTCTGATTTTCTGGTCTCAAAAATAAACTGGTAATTGCTTTTGATTGTGAGAAAATGTAGTTTCACATTCAAACAAAATAAAACATATATTTTTTTAATTGTGCTCTCAAGCTTGCAATTTTGTCCCTTCTGAACTGTTTGATGTGCTTAAAATAATAATTTCTTTAATTTTTTTACACAAATAATGAATACTAATATTACTTTCTCTTTACTGAGAAACTATATTTCAAAATTAAAAACAAAATTGTCTGTAATATCTGTAATGAATTTCTTTTTCTATAATTTTAAAAATATTATATTCTAATTTTTCATCATCCAAACTATGTCTAGATTATGTCTGTAGACTACCTAAGCTACATATCCAAATTTATCATTTATCTATATATATCTGTGAAAAATTATAGCTCTGTTTAAATGCCTTGATATATATTATTTTTAAGTTTGTTTTAATACTTATATTCTTTATTATATTGCATTGAAATACAATTTTAAAAAATGTATTTTTCCTTCATGATTTCGTTTGAACTATAGTGTTTGATTTTATAGAAGGTCAAATTAAAAATAATTTAAAATAATTTTTTCAATGTAAATTCAAACTAACTCAATTAAATATTTAAGAATGTTTAAGAAATACATTGTTTATATAATGGAGCTTAACAAATTAATGTTTAATATTGCTTTGTCTGTCTTGTTTTGACAATACAGAAGTGATGGTGCGTGTGTTTGTAGCTACAGTAGTTTAAAGTTTTATTATCTTTTATATGAGTGCATGATCGGTTAATAATAAACTATTGCTACAAAATATTCTGTGACAGTGAAATTAAAATAACTATTAAATAAATAGTTGTAGAACTAATGGCATTTCTACTTTTATAATTAAATCAGTTATCTTGTAAAACCCTTAAGACATCATATAAAGAATTTTGAGGTACATGAATGCAAATTATCTTCTAATGAATTTTATTTTAAAATGTATATTTTAATTACTTCAATTTTTTTTCTGTCAGTCGTTCTTCAATCATTATTAAATTTATAAATATAATAGCTATTCAAAATAGAATATGTAGTATGTAGTTTAAATTACCCATCCACATTTGCATTGACAGACTTGAAAATTTGTTTTTCACCAATTATTCCAGTCACAAAAATAAAATTAATATTGTTTTTATTATTATTTAATAGGATTTCTTCAGTATTGTCTGATTATATGCTGGGGTGGCTTGTGTATATTTGAAGCATTTATTTTATTACTAAGTATAAAATATGTACTTCATAACTTTAGATGATTGAATTTATGATAAACATCACACATTTTTGCAATTTTATATTCATAATCAGTTAGCATCAGATCTGATACATTTTTCCTATATAACCTAACCAACTTCCCATTTGTTTTCGAAGAAAACATTTTGAATAAAATCATTAACAGTGCTTGTCTTTATTTTAAGAACTTTATAATTTCTATTGCTCTTCATGTGTTTTAAACATGTAACTAGTAATAAGCATCTAAGTCTTCTAATGCATTAAGAAAAGATGCTTTGAGGTAAGAGTTGTCTAAAGTAAGTTTGTGTTCAAAAGATCTATATATGATGTAATTGATAATTTCTTAAAACCAAAGACCAGACTGTCAAATATATTTCAATTGTAAAATCTATATTACAATATGCTACCCATTTCATATTATCATTTTTTGCTATTTCTAACATTATTCTATATATGTACTGATAAAAATTAGTGTGTAATTGCTTAAATTAGTATGTTTGTCTAGCTATTGAATAAATTCCTTGGGCATACTATTGAATTTAATACAGTTCTTAAGTTTGTTCTATATATATATATATATATATATATATATATATATATATATATATATATATATATATATATATATAATATACATACATACAGGGTGTCCAGAAAAGGACTCCCTGATTTCAAAATTAAATATCTCGAAAAAAAGAACGATAGAGGAATGCAGTAAACAGTATGTTTATAAAGAAAACTATAAGAATTTTATACAACAGTTTGAAATAATAGTTACAAAAGCTGCAAATAGATGGCGCTGTAATCGTCATACGTAATGCCTAGTATAAATAGTGATCCGAACCCTGGAGCGATCAATTTCACTATTGAAGCGTGAAAGGAAGTTAGTGTACCAAAGGAAGAGATTAAAACCATGTACTCCATTGAACAACGCGTTTTTCTGGTGCTTAAGTACCACAGGTTAAAAGAGAGTCCTACGACAACAAGGCGCAGTTTTCAAGCACAATTTAATGTTCCAAAAGGACCCGATGCGAAAACCATTCGTACACTCTTCGCCAAATTTCAACGAACAGGCAGCGTAACTGTTGATCTAGAGGGAAATGTTGGCCGCAAGCAAACTGCAGTTTCGCCTGAAAATGTCGCTACAGTTTCTGCAATTATTCAGCAAAATCCAATGTCATTCGTCCGTAGAAATTGCATCTGAGACTGGTTTGAAGCGATTTAGCACGCAGAAAATACTGAGAAAGAGCCTACACATGTTTCCATTCAAAATTCAAACTCACCCGTACGAGCTGTGCAACAAAGGGTTGACTTTGCTAATCAGATGCTCACAATGATTGATAGTGAAGGATTTGATGTTGGCTGCATCTAGTTTACAGATGAAGCACACTTCCACCTGAATGGATTCGTGAATAAACAGAACTGGCGATTTTGGGGTTCCGAAAATCCATATTGGTATGAAGCGAAACCCCTGTATTCTCCTAAAGTTACTGTGTCGGTTGCAATATGCAGCAGAGGCATTATTGGCCCTTTTTTCATTCGAAAAACGGTTAATAGTGAACGTTACATTGCAATTTTGGAACAATTTATCGCCACACAGCAAGTGTTAGAGGATCGACCACGTACTGAATGGTTTATGCAAGATGGAGCCTGACCACATCGTACCGAACAAATGTTTCGCTTTCTTGATGAATACTTTGGGAATCGAGTCATTGCTTTGGAATATCCCAAATTTACTGATGCAGGCATGGATTGGTCTCCATATTCTCCGGATTTGACTCCCTGTGACTATTTTTTGTGGGGCACATTGAAAGATATTGTCTACCCGAAGCATCCCGCCACGCTGGACGAGCTTGAATCGGCGATCTGTGTTGCGTGTGAATCCATTTCTGTTGAGACACTACGAAATGTGATGGCAAATTTCATTCTTCATTTGCTTCATTTCATTCTCTGTAGTGCCAATGGTGAACATTTTGAAAACATTGTAATGTGATTTTTTGCAAAGAATGTTTTCATACGATTATTTCATTTATGTATGCTGATATAAGCTGTACAGCATACAGCGCCATCTGTTAGCAACTTTTGTAACTATTATTTCAAACTGCTGTATAAAATTCTTACAGCTTTCACAATAAACATACCATTTACTGCATTCCTCTATCAATCTTTGTTTTCGAGATATTTAATTTTGAAATCAGGGAGTCCTTTTCTGGACACCCTGTGTGTGTGTATATATATATATATATATATATATATATATATATATATATATATATATATATATATATATATATATAAATAAAATCTATTATTTGAATATTTTATACATTTCTCTTTCAGATACTCATGTTATGTACTTTCCAATTAATTGAATGAATTCTTTGATTCCATTTAGTGGACAATCTAATAGATTACGGCTATTGAAAGGCATTTTAATATCCACTACATTAATTGCCTTAGGGAGAGGTTTTTTTTATCAATATTGGGTCATATTCTCTTGTTTCAAGCTGTGGGTCTAGTTAGTCTAATTTTCCCTCATGTGCAAAAAATGACAAACAAATCATCGCATGTTTTAAGGAAGGAAATCCATAAAAACATCAATCACCCATCCTAACAAATGTGCGTGCAGAGGAAAGAGGTGCAACACCCATCTCCCATGTTTTGGATTAATCCCAAGACTAATACTACTTTCACACTCTGAAAAGTGCTGTTTTACTGTCTTACTGCTAAGTTGCAGAGAGCCAGCATATGAATTCTTAAAAAATTAAAGCTTAAAAAATGCTAGAATGCTTAAGCAATAATATTTCTGATAAATTTTGAAAATATGACAATTTTGCCTATTATAAAAAAATTGGCTGTGAAGCAAAACAATGTATGTTAGCAAAAATATGTTAAATAGGAAAATATTAATGTTCATTTAATTGTCAGCTAAAATAGTTGTTTTAAGCAATTTTGTCATGAACTTCTAAAAAAACATTTAATGTTCTCATACTTACATGATATGAATTCATCTGTGAATTTTTATATTTAAGTTCATATATTTAAGCATATGTAAGTATGAATAATAAATTGATCTAAGATTTTAAAAAGTTAAAAATACTAAGATATTTATTTTTCTGATTACCAATTTAAAATCAAATCACAGATTTTCCAATGCACATTCTAACTTTTTTACAAATTGTTAAATTATTCTTAAGTGCAGCCAAAAATTCAATCAATTCATTACTTTATTGTAATAACGAAGCAAAAAATATATGAAAAATATTTCTATAATAATTCTTCATTTGAAATTGTTATGGAATTTTCAATATTGGTTGGTAACTTTTTCAGTTCATAATAAAATTTTTACTCTTTTCTTTTTGCATGGTCTCAAATGTAAGCATATATATATATATATATATATATATATATATATATATATATATATATATATATATATATATATATATATATATGCTATTAAAATATTCATTCAACATTTTACATTTTAATAGCATGTCATTTATTGAGTAGCTTGAGAAAAGAGATTTTCATAAATAGTATTAATGCAATGTAACACTTCAGATTTCAAACTTTTAATGAATCAGAAGAGAAATGAGTAAAAATTGCTTTTCCAATTAAATATGTTCATTTAATAATGTTAGATGAATTTTCAGTGAATGTAAAATGTGTTCAAATGAATGAATTCAATGAATGTTCAGTGAATGAATTCAAATGATTTTAGTTGTAGATGGAAGCCATAAGTTTTTTGCCTCTGATAAATATTGACAGTCTTTCTTGAATGATATAAATGAATTTAATGCCATTTTAGTAACATATTGGGCTGACTTCTCTTTCACTATTATTGTATAAATCTTTGTTCAGCGTGATTGGTTAACGATTATAAAATATATACTGCATGCATATATATATATATATATATATATATATATATATATATATATATATATATATATATATATATATATATATATATATATGTGTGTGTGTGAGTGAGTGAGTGAGTGAGAGAGAGAGAGAGTAAAGAACCTTAAAATAGAGATATAGATTTACATTGAATATTGCTTTCTTATTCTTCAAAAAAGATTTTTTATTTATTTATTTTTTAATTTAATTTTATTTATTTAAGAGAAAGCTACTTTCTTTAAGTCCATTTTCATCCATTTTTAATTTAGTTAAATTCTATTTATAAGGATTATTGAATAATTGATTTTTGGTACTCAAGACTAATATAGGATTCTTTAAAGTAAATATATATTCATGTCTTAAGATGTATAAATGTTCCTGATTAAGTATTATAAGTTTCATAATTTTTTATTAGGTGTGAATTCATTCTAAAAATGTGACTTTTAAATTCTTGAAGTTTATTTTTAATTTATTTTAATTGAAATTGTTAAAAATTGGAAATTATTTTTCAAAAGCCTGTATATAATAAAATATTTATTTATTACTCTTGAAACATTATGCAGTTGTTTCATTCCTATCCAAAAATTTTATTCTAAATAGATGTCTTGTGCTCATTGATATTTATGATTTGACAGGTATGAATACTTATTGTTGCAATAAAATTGTAATATTCTAATCTATCTATATATCTTCAGATTTTGGTATTTGATTTACTTTTAGATAGTCAGTAATTAAAATATTTATAATAGTATTCTAAAATTTATTTTTATTTAAATTCAAAATAATAAATTTAGTCTTCTTATTCTTTAATAACTAAAATATTTCTTCTTAATTTTAGATGCTGGTGGAAGAGGCATGTTGTACCAATTGTTAAAAAATAAAAGTAAATAGTATTGTGTGTATGAAAAACAATATATTTGTGTTATATTTGTATAATACATATGGAATCAGTATATTTGTATTATATAATTTAAATAATGTGGTTTACATTATTGTACAAGACTGCACCAGTCAAATTCTGAGTGTTATTTTTGTAGATACAGAATAAATCTCACATATTAATCTTTAATTTCACATACTGACACAATATACAGTTAGTTTTTCAATGATATTTTTTTTTTCATTTTTGTTATGTCTTTTTAGAATAATGTTAACTTTATTTTTGATTAATCAAAGCATTTTAATTTCATTCATAATTCTTTGTTACTTTACATAACTGCATTTTAGTATTTTTTAAAGAATAAAAGAAGCCTAAAAGTTTCTTATTCTTTGATTAAATATGTTTTTGTATTTTCCTTACAAAAAATGCAAAATAACATATTTAATCAAAAATGGGAAGAAAATTTTCATTATGAATTGTTCCTACTATAGAAAAGTTTAAAATAGAATCCTCTTAACTATGTTTGAAATAAATCAACGAAAATTCATACTGATGCATTTTTAAAAAGAAAAAGGAATTATTGTTTAATGTACCTCTCAAAATATCTAATCATAATCTTTATATAATTAATATTTTAATACTTTTGGTAAAGTATTTGAAAATAGTTTTGAGAAGGAGGTATCCATAAAAGCAATAATCTTTGAAATTTTAGTTGTAATTATATGTGAAACAAACAAAATATTTTTTTGATAAAAATAATTTGTGTACAGTTTTCCAGAAATTATGTTAAATTTTATCTGAAACTGTGTGGCCTGGTGGGTTGTCGAACATTAACTATAAATTCATTATTTATCTAGTAGGATCCTATGTTGCTTAACTCTTAGTCAACAAAATTCTATGATAGTAAAAATTGATATCTTTATTTTAATGAAATGAATTAGTTTGAAAATATTTTTGAAAGTATAATATTAATGTTATTTTTATTAGTTAAGTATCCGATATTTCTGTAACATTTACTGAATTATGAAAACAGCAAACATTCTTCAAGATAATTATATATTTTTAATACTGCAAGTGCCTTTTCAAAAAAGTATTTCATGGATATTGTAGAGCCAGCACTTGTGTTTATCTTACATTATATTCTTGACATGTTTCTTTTATCTTTTTTTGAAATGCTGTTTATGTATTACATTACATAAATTCCTTACCTTTATTTTTGACTTTTCATCTGACATTTTAATATCTTGTATTGTGTCAGCTTGTACATTCAAATTGTTATGTATATATGCAACTGTATTTTTATATCTTTTTGCTATATTTATTTGCATTAAATGCTCATGTACATTATACATTTGTAGTCTCATCCCAGTTTGTGCTTTATTATTTATTTTAAACACGATATAACTTAAAGTAAAAATTACTTTAAAACATTATTTAATCATAATATTTTATACTAATGGGATAAATGTTAATGTTAATTTTTGATATTTAAGATAGAATTTTTTCATAATTATAACCTATTCTATTAGATTCATTGAAGTTTTTGACTCTGAGTTTTAATAACGCTCATTAATATTGCATGCATCATTGAAAATTTCAAGCAATGAATTAAATATACAGAAAAAAATTATATATCTAAAATATCAATTAAATCTCTAACGATAACATAAAACAATAAATGTAATAATTAGAAAATATATGAAACTCAACTACTGTCTACCTTGAAATTCTGGTTTGATTTGTTCTAAATTTTATGGGTCTGCAAAAAATATATAAATGATTTCCGATTCGATGATAATTTCACTGTTTAAAAACATTGTTTTATAAATAAATAAATTCTAACATTATTTGAAAAAAATCACAATGACTTTTTTTAACTAAAAAATTATGAACTTAATTTTTCTTTCAAAAAAAGATTGCAAAATGAATGAATCTAACAAGTATGTTTTAACAACATTTTTTTAAGCCTTATCTAAAAAATCAAAGAATTTTAAGAAACTTACAATTTTCGCAAAAAAATTGCCTAAGTTAAAAACAAAACATATAATGAAAGTATAGAAGAAATTTTCATAACATGTATATAAAATAGCAGATTATGACAATTGTACTTAACCCTTTGGATGTACATTTATTCGAATAATTTTTTCCATTTGTAGCACATTTAATTTTTGGGGGTAGAGTAAATTGTAAGAACAGCATATTTTATGCAATTATTAGAATTTATTGGCTCCCCCATTTTGTTTCTTTTTTTTTTCCCCAAAACCTTTTTCTATCTGGCATATTTAGGACTTCATTCAAAACATCCAAAGGTTTAGGATTAGCACCTAGCCTTCGCAGACACAAAGGATTTATTTCAGGCACTTCACAAAACAATTTTATATTAGGTACATTGTCTTTTTCTTCCCAAATCCATTGACCTAATTTCTCAGGAGAAGATTCACTATCACTGCTTGATAAGTATCTTGTACGTCTTTTGCATCTTGGTTTTATCTCTTCTTCTTCTTGGAATTGGGTTTGTATGTCATTGATCACCTCTGCTTTTATCAGCATTTTGTACTATTAACTCTGAACCCAATGTTTCCTAGTTCCAGTTGCTCGAGTCACCCACTTTATTAATAAAGTCCGATAACCCTTTAATGGAGTCTAGGTGTAACTCTCTAGTATGGATGATGTTTAAGGAAGTTAATCTAGGGAGGGCAAGAGCCTCACATTCGTAAATGATATGCTCTGCCGTTTCCTCTTGTGTATGACATTTCCAGCAGATAGGGTCTTGCTGAAACAGTCCCATCTGGTCAGAAAGTCAGTCATGCTAGGGATAGCTTCCTGACTTTCACCAGAAGAAGATGGTTTGGAGATCATTTCTACCTCAAGTGAAGGATTCATTGCTGCCCCTTTACAAGATTGCCTCTGAGTTCCCTTGTCTTTTTTCAGCAAGGGTTACTTCAGAGGCTTCACCTGCAAATGCAGAAAGGTTTGTTACTTCTTGTGTCTTTTCAGCCACAAGATAACAAATAAAAAGCTCAGGTAATATAAGTCTACCCAGCATTGCCTGAGTTACTGGGCAAGGCAAATTACTCTAGAAGTTCGCTAGGCAACTAGAGGCTCCGTTAAGACACCAATACCGCGGTGCCAATTAGCCCCAGGAAGGTACACGTACCCCCTGCTTCCAGGTTGGTTTTATCTCACTATCATCACCACTATCATTGTTACTTTGAAATAAACAAGAATGAAAATGTTAAATATTGTCTCATTTTCAACGACGTATCAGAACGCCATGTGCGACTTTGACAAATTAATGCATGACATTCTGATACATCAAATGCGGTCAAAGGGTTAAATGTTTGGTTTGCTTTTCCCATATTTTAGCCTCAAAGCAGTCAGTCATGAATGTTTATAGACACTTTATTTGACATGATTAACTTATTTGATATGTTATTACATTCTATACAAACTGAGGAGTTAAATGTGATAAATATTTTCTTTAATTGAATGTTGTTGGTTAGAGCTCTTATCCTTCTAGTTGAAAAGAAGCAAATAACATCTTCTTAATGAAGAAGACATCAGTTTATCAAAAAATTTCTCCCTTTCCCCTAAAACTGTAACAATTTTCTTTTTAAACTATATTTGGCATTAGAAATAAATAGGCCAGGACTACTCATGGTTATTTTGTTCAAATTGTTTCTCTTCATTTAAAATGTGTATAGTTTCATTTGAAAGCATTTCAGTAATTAGCATTATTAATTTAAATATGTAGGATCAGCTTACATGAACATGCTAATGCATGTGAGTCAGTTATCATTGTGTAATTCTGATGCAAATTTTGTTTTCAATTTGAAACATTGTGATTTATACTTTATATAAAATAGTTTTGATATTTTACTTCAAGTACTACTTTCAGAAATTAACATAATTAAACTAGAAAAAAATCTTGAGATTAGAAATAAATCGATTCATTGATGTTATATTTGAAATTGGAAGATAGATCATTTTCTGTTATTTGACTTCAATATTGTCTTAAGAAAAAAAGCATATTAAAAATGCCTATTACATTCATTTATATTTATATGGAAAAAATTAATTCCTTGCTCATTGTTATATCATAAAAGATCATGGGTAACATTTTTTCTTCAGTATCAACTTTTTATTACTCAATATATTAAATGTCCTTGTTAGTTCCTATGCAGCAACTCACAATCTGAATGTTAAAGAACTATGTCATACCATAAAGTTTAAGAATATTTTACATATTTTAATGGCATATATATTTTATATTACTAAAAGGATCGTTTAGCAGATCACATACACTGAAGGAGCATCATTGGTTATATATTAATTAAATATGAGATCTCTCAAGAATATATATCAATATCTTGATTTAACTAGAAAACTCTTTTTGATGTTGTGTTAATGAATTTAATAAAAAGTTTAATGCTAGTAACTTAAACAGTAAAAGACATTTTGTTACTTTTAGGCACCATATAGTGGTTTGGCAAAGTAATTTAAATACCTATCATGAATAACTTTTTAGGAAAACATTTTGTGTACTGTGTATTCATGTCATAAAGGAATTAAACTCCCTATTATCCATCTGAAAAATGTGCATACTCTAAATAGAAATGCAAAAATACATGTAATCATTGATTACATAATTTAAAGTAATATTCATTAAATGTGAAATTTTTAATTTATATTGGGAAAATTTCTGTACTGTATTTTGGATGCTTCAGTTTTTTAACACATTTGTTACACTATTATAAGTAATAGAATAATCAATATGTAACAATAATGAAAGTGCTGGAATTTGATGATGATGAAATAAAAAAGAGGCATTTCCTGGCAGTTTTCCATTTCTAGATTTTGGAGCATATCAATTTTTTACATCTAGATAAGATAACAAAAAAACGCGCCCCCTCCCCCTAGTTGAGTTATTAAAAGTTCATGAGATTAACATTGGGACTGGGGTACTTCAACTTGACATAGACAAAATCTTTCCCCTATATGTCAATTATTCCTTGTTTAATTTTGAAATTAATAAAAAGTACAAAAAACCTGATATTGTTTAAATTATAAAATGCAATAGGCTATGATGCCTGAGGCATGTACAACAATCTGACACTGCAAATCCTGTAAAAAATCTCACATTTACTAATCCCATTGGAAACAGAAGATGAGGAAGACTACCAGTTAGTTAGCTTAACTCCGTCCAAAAGGACTTTAATAAGGGAAATTGCAGGAGCCTGGCAAAATAGACCAGGTGGTAATGACTATTAGGGGTGGCCCTGGCCTGCAAAAGGCTAGTGCCTTGGAAGAAGATATGTCTATTATTGTTTTCTTATAAATAAACCAATCATTGATTTAAAAACATAATATATTCATCTGTTTCATACCATTTATCTAGTCATGAAACCAAAGAAAAACAGTGAAATTATCCAAAGTACATACCAAGGTAAAAAGACAATTCAGTCACATTAATTTGATCACCACGTACCTATGCTGATTGCTGTTCATTGACTGAAGGCTGGAATTTACTCGCAAATATTGCAACTGAACGTCCTTTGAGTAGCGTTTACCAATGAATCACGTTTTATGCTCCATTGGACAGATAGACGTTGGTTTATACGACGTGAAACTTCTGAAAGCAAACAATCTGCAAGCATTGCCGGGACGATCCAGGTGGGAGCATTTTGTTCTGGAGAATGTTTTCTGGCATTCTCTTAGTTTACTTATCATAGTAAAAGGCACGATGAATCAATAAAAGTATGTGCACATATACTTTTAGACCATGTCCACAACTATAAGCGCGTTGTTTTTCCTCAAGATATAGCATCTACCAGCAGGACAATGCGAGGTATACAGCTGACTTGAAGCCAATCGAGAATCTGTGGGACCATCTCGATCGGGTTGTTTGCTACATGAATCCTCACCCGCGTTATGAGCGCAGCTGAAAACGGCATAGCGTCGTTATGGCTCAGCATCCCAGTGAACACCTTGAGGAATAACCTAATTGGCTTTTCTTGTAGATTTCGCTCTAGTTCGCTTTGCGAAAATAGTTATTCTCGCTTTTGAGAGGAGGTCAGATTTATAGATACAATGTTTAAACCTAATCTAATACTGGATGGATCGATACAGTTGAGAAAACGTTACAAAAAATTAGAGCCAACTATTGAAGATCAACGGCAGCTGATTGCTCCCGATGCAGGAAACTTTTAGAGACAACGTTGACTTGTAACACGCTGTAGAGCTACAGAAAATTTATATTCAAGTATTTTTCAATAATTTGTTTCTAAGACATACAATATACTTTTTCCTTATTAATAAATTAGGAAAACTAATTTTCCATGAAGAAAAACAATTTAGCTTTAATGAAAAGTTAAGAATAGCTTAAAATTACTGTTCTAGAAAAAACTTTTTTCCCCTTCTTTCTAAGCATGAGTTTATAAATAAAAAAAGTCATGTCGACATTTATTTTGGCAGTATTAAGAAATAATTCTTGATATTTTTTCATTAAATATTAATTTGTATTTTTCATTATTTTGATTAGTGTTTTTAACCCATAACAGGAAACATTATTAATTAAATTTCGCACTAGGAGGCAAAACATTTTTCTGCGCCACAAATACGTAGATTACTTCATTTCGCTTTATATATGTAAAGTAAAACACAATCCAATAAACGAAATGATTGGTTGAGTTCATTTCTTCAAAATTCATCTATTAGTGTTAATAATTCACAGGGCATTAATGTCCCAGAATTAACCTCCACTGGTATTAAATTAATAAACGAGAGTAATCCTAATAATTTTGCATCATGAAATAACTCAGTAATTAATAATCATTGATAATGTTTTTTTTTTTTTTGTAATAATAGCTTAAATAGTAACATGCGTGTTTCTGAAACTAATGGTATTATTGTAAATAAATGTATTCCCAATGCATTTTATGTAAATAGCAATAAAAGTAATGTTATGTATACTACTAGTAATTTAACTGATAATGTACTCACCCAATTAAATGCTGGCACCCAAAATACTAATGGCCATGACTCAGTCTCCTATGCTTAGCACTGCACAGGTACCTGTTAGAACCCCTGTAAAAAATAGATCAATAAACAATGCGAGTAACATGGAAGGTTTTATGAAACTTAAAAAAAAGGCGATTGTTAAAGCTTTTGCAATATTCCTCACACGAGCATAAGTAATAAATGCAATATTTTAGAAAATGTTGCACCCAGCCCAGATAATGCAAATGCCAATGACTAATAATTAAAATTAAGATCGATAAGCCAACTAAGGTAGTTATTAAAGGAGTACCACCCCCACTGATTTAATTAAAGACAAATTAAATAATAGAGGATTTGATATTGCAATGATGCGAAGATATCGTAAGGACGAACCTATCTCCTGCTTTTTGATATCTCTAAATTTTAACGAAATTGTGCTCATAATTTGACTTATAAGAACTATTGAACATCATTGTCAAAGTTGAAAAATATGTGAATAATAGTTTTGTCCTCTGCTATCAGGGATTTGATCATAACTTTGCGGTTTGTTTCCTTAAATCAAATTGCGTGAAATGCTGTGCTATGCACGCATCCAGTGACTGTCCTCACGAAAAGCTCTAAAAACTTAAATGCTGTAATTGTGGCTCTGCCAACCCAATAAATAAAAATAAGAAAACTTCCCCAACAACCAACCACACTGAAAACTTTACTAAAAAAGACTTTTCATTCGCTCTAGCAGCTAAGAAAAATACTACTAAAGAGCCTTCCCCATCAACTTCTAATGCTAAACCCAACCACTTAAAAATCATCTAAATAGAAAACTTTCAGTCAGTTCTGCAGTTAATTAAAGAGGTGAATATTATTTTCAAAGCTTTTCCTGGACTTTTGAAGAGAGTGTCGATTATGGAACGAACTGCTAACCATGCGGATAAAGTCAATGTATTATTAAAAGCTCTAATCATAAATAACAATAGTAATGAAAATTAAGTAATTTAATAACATCAAATTGATGAGTTGGAATGCCGATGGCATCGTTAGTAAACTTACAAAGATTAAGAGCTTTGTTTCGGAAAATAATCCTGATATCATTCTGGTACAGGGAACTCACCTCACGAAGTCGAATAGCATTGAAATTCTTAATTACTCCATTTACAGGAACGACCGTTCCAACCATCAAGGAGGGACGTCAATTTTAATAAAATCAAAATAAGTCATTCTCATATTCCAACTCCAAGACTCCGTTTTGCCGAAGCAACAATAATTAAATTACATTTTTCTAATAGCGAAGATATCGCTATAGTGTCTCTTTATATCCCCCTACTATCCCTCATAACTCAGCTCTCTCTATCGATTTAGAAAACCTAGCCTCGCTCAGTTACAAAACTATCCTGGCTGGCGATTTTAACTCACAACATCAGAACTATGGTTGTCCCTATAAGAATAGCTCTGGATGCATGATTAACTCTCTCATTCAGAACACAGAAATATCTATTTATAGACCGTATAAGCCCATTCACTGTGGCCAAACATATGGGAATGACATCGACCTCCTGCTCTTCAGAGTTGTCGAAACACCAATGTAATTGACAACAGTAGAGGAATTGCCATCTGATCATTATCTCCTATTTTAATTTATTGCGGCAACACATCACAATAGAGTAATGATTACTACAACACATATCATAACTGGAATATTTTTATAGCCTTTATTAATGATTCAGTTTCTCCTAACTCCATTGGCTCAGTAAATATCACAAATCAAATTGAAAGTAAAGCCACTAAACTAACTCATATTATACAGAATGTGATAGAGATCAGTAAACCCGCTATTCCAACCAACTATCTATCTGTCAAGATCTTATACTTAATCAAAGAGAGAAATAAACTACGTAAACAATACAATAGATCAAGGAACTCAGATATTAAATCTTAAATTAATTTTCTAAATAGGAAAATTTTTGAAAATGAAATATCCAAATATAATAACAATAGCTGGAATGCTTAATTAACTAATGTTGAAGATGGCTCATTCTTAAGATCAGTAAAAAACAGAAAAAGAACAGCCTTCCACCCCTTGTGGATGGTACCAAAATATGCCATCTCTAACTATGAAAAAGCTGCAGCTTTAGCCAATTTCTTAGAGGAGCAGTTAATTAATGTATTAAGTGATTCCTTAAGCATCATTAATGAATTCAATGTAGTAAATGCAGTCAACGCCTACTTCCAAAACGTAAGCAACTATACAGAAGAAACATAGCCTATTAACGCCTCTAAAGTTGAAGAAGTGATCCAAAAGCTAAAGCTTAAACAGAGTCTGCGTTATGATCTAATTTCTAATAAATCAATCACACCACAAATAACGGTTAGTGCTATTTGCCTCCTCATGGATGTCATTAATGTCATAATAAATATAGTAGGTTATTTCCCTACAATTTGGAAGAAGGCAGTGTACATTCCGATTCAAAAGCAGGTAAAGCATAGTATAGGCCCACTTCCTTTTTTCCAACTATGGCTAAAATCTCGGAAAAATATACACTAAACAAAATATTCGAGTTTGACGCACAGAAGAATATAATATACCCTCAACACTTCGGATTTCGCAGAAAACTGTCTACTACCCATCAATTGCTCAGGGCGGTGGAGAAAATAATGAAAAGTATTGCAAATAAAAAATCAACGGGAGGAGTATTTCTTGACAAAGAAAAAGCCTTTAACAGAGTTTGGTACTGTGGTCTTATGTACAAGCTAATTAAATATGAATTTCCCCCCAACCTGGTAAAATTAGTCAGTAATTATCTAACCAATAGAAAATTCACTGTAAGGCTTCATAACGAAAATTCTAGAGAAAAGCCCATTTTTGCAGGCGTCCCTCAGGAATCACTGTTGGGCCCATTCCTGTTCAATATCTATATTAACGATACCCCGCAACATCCTAGAACTATGCTTTGCCTGTTTGCGGATGACACTGTTATCTCAACCACAAACAAGGAGCACAGCAAGGTTCATTCACAACGGACTGAACACTTAACGGCCATAGAAGAGTGTCTCCATAAATGGAAAATTAAGATCAATCCGACCAAATCTCAAGCTGTATTTTACCTGAGAAAAAGCTGCCCTCTCAAAATATTTAAATCGGGGGAATTGATATCTAACTAGACAAGTAAGGTGGAATACCTTGGCCTCATTATTGACAAAAGATTAACCTGCAAACAACATTTTACAAGAATCAAAAATAAATTCATATCTGCAAAAACAACCTTATACCCTCAAATTGCATCTCAAATTCGAAATTATCACTCTCATTAATTTTAAATCAACTCCCTCTTATTAATTTTTATTGGATTTATTATCACATACGCTGCTCCAATCTGGGGAGAGGCAGCTGAAACGAGTATTAAAATTTTAGAAGCTCAACAAAATAAATTATTAAAACTGATTACCAAATCAGAATACTATTTTAGAAACAAACAAATTCGTGAAAACTTAGGAATGTTAATTATCTCCCGATATTTTAAACATTTGGCCTTCCGTTTTCTATAATAAATTATATACTATAATAAATTATACACAGTAGTGATGTCTGAGGTATTGAACATTACAGTTCATATGATATTTCCAATTTTCACAGACCAAGGGTAGTTTTGAGAATTAAACCGCTCTCAAATTTGTCAATCTTTGCAAACAAAAACAAATGGAGAGAAAGAAATGAAAAAAAGAAGGAATAATAATAATTAATTGATTTTCAAAAATCATGAAGTGTAAATAACTCTTCATGTATATGTATATACTGTGTTCTAAATTAATCTGTAAATAAATGCTAGAGTAAATTGCCTCATAATGGCGACATCTATTGGAAAATGCTCCAACAATGAGCATTAAAAAACAAAAGTAAATGTAAATAAATTGATTTATAGCAAAGAATTGCCAATCTGAAATGTTAAAAAGAAGTTTAAAAAAATAAAACTAATATAGATGTATTCTTTTTCAATGCATTTATTCTGAAGACATTATGTCCAAAAGACCAATGTTTGAAATCCAAAAGCTATAACTAAAATGACTGTTTATAATCACAATCTCCATTTTATCAAAATGCTCACCAAGATAGAATAAGCAGATGTTGTCGCAAAAGAAACGTGACAATCAGTTTGATTTCCCCAATTTAAGAATAAAACCTCTTGTCTCAGAGCAACAAATGGAAGGAGGCCTATATTCGGGACTTTGAAGCTTAAAGGCTTAAAAGTCATATATGTGATTTATTAATTGAACAAAAATTACTACATTATATGAAAAAGGAGAAAAGGCAATTTTTAGAAAATAAATCTAGGATTTTGAGAAAAGTTTAGGAGAGGCAAAACCCAAAGATAGTATTTGAGAGCAAGGTTCAACCAATCCACCTTCGTGTGATAATTAAAGTTTAATTTTAAGTGTAAGTACTATTCGCAAATTTTCAAAAAAATAAAATAAATAAATAAATAAAATTAAAAAAAAATTAAAAATGCGCTTAAAATTAAACGTTTAAAATGTCATCAAGTTGACAATGTCATATTTTCTCTAAATAACGGAGGAAAGGAAGAGGCAATGCGCATCAGGCATGTAACCGAAAAATTTCAGAGGGGGTAAGTGACACAAAATTTTTGTTAAATATTTTAAGTAAATTATTTCCATTTTTACTTAATTTTTTTCTCCATACTTGATATTTAACTCTTTTTCTTTTTATTTATATCACAAACATTTTCAGAAGCATCCAATTCACAAGATAAAAAGAGGATATGAACTCTTCCTTCTCATCAACAAAATGTTCTTGAAAATCACATGATGCTTCAATTTCTCGATAACCCTAAGATGTTCAAGCTTTGAAATTTTTAATCCTGATATCCATTCTTTGAAATAATTCTGTATTTTGAAAACAGAATATTTCCAATATATTTCAAGCTTTCTTTGATGTTTGATAGACATCTGGCGAAACGTTTCATAGCTAAATTTAAACCTTTGCAAAATAAATTTTTAAGAGACAGGAAATACCTAATCTGACTTTAATCCCTATTCTTTTCGCTCAGCTTTCAAACAAATTTAGATTGAGGCTGATAATATTTAACTATCATCAAATTTTCGTACAAAAGAATTCATATCATTAACTTGATAAGGTTGTGATGTCCCACTTATTCAACTTGTAATGTTTTGAGTGCGATCTCATATATCTTTACTGCTTTTTTGAACACCATATCTCAGAGGCGAAGATTTGTTAATTTTCCCGTTTCAGCTTTTCCTAACTAAGCCATTTTGTAACTTGAAAGTAAATAAATTCATTAAGAAGAACTGACTGATTGCAAGAAGGAAATTCAGTATCAATAAGGAAAACCTGTAACGATTTATCAATAAAACTTTTAACATTAAAAAATTCAACTATTTATAAAATGTAAATAAGTGAAAGCTAATGTAAAGTTTACCAAATAAAATATTTTGTTGCTCATTCAAATTTATAATCATATAATAAATCACAAAACAATTAGTAAAATAAAAGTCATTTAATTTTTAATAAAAATCAAATTCAGAGACAAAACATAAAGAAGCAATAAATGGGATTCGTTTTTACACTAGATAAATTTTTAATCTATAAACATTATTATTTTCTCTTATTCAAAAAAGATGTAAAGTTAACCCATATAAAATATAAAAGTAATTCTGTTTTCCTCTTAAACACTTTCAATTCAAAATATTCTTTTCTAAACCCATAAATCCTTAATAATGAAAATTAAAAAAAAAAATTTCGACAACGCAGATAAGGAATTTTATTTATAATAAGACATAATATAAATATTAATTAAAGCAGTTATTTTTTTAGATATAATCAGTATTTATGTATGAATTAATGATGATCATTAATTAATATAAAACAAATTTTGTTTATATATATAACCTTAGCAAGGATATTAAACTCCTATGTGACGAAATAGAAAGTGCAATCATTAAACCAGTGATCTTTCTTTGTAGAAAATAGCAATTATGAAAAACTCTGATATTATACGATCAAAAGTGAGGGCATTTATAAATACCAAACTTGTATTGATTTCAAAGCAAAATTGAATAAATTATTATTTTCATAAAAGATATCGCAACTAAAATGCAATGACTAACAAAAAAAATCATAGTAAGAACTAACAATTCATTACCCCCAATAAAAGTTACAGAATCAATGATAAAAGATACGTTAGAGTTAAGATGAATAAGAGTTGCCACTAGTACACACAGTATAAGGCGTATCAAACTAAAGAACATTTACATGTTAATTAGGTATTATGTTTAACACAAGTACACCATGTACACCTACAAATTTGTATGTGCACATACAAATTTACAACACTACTTACTGATAATTACAAATATTCACATAAGAAAAGTGTAATCAAATTAAAACTTTTCTGTCTAAGCACTTAGATAATCATCCATTTTTTCCAACGTTCACCGAGCAAATTCCAAATTTTCCTCTCGGGAATTTTTGAAAAATCAGAAGTAGGGATTCTTTACATGGCTAAATGGCAAATTTGCCCTCATAAAAAGACTAATCTATTCAATCCTTTTTTCCACCCTCAGAGAAATTTAAAAGAAAAAACCCCGTATTTCACTATATAGATTTTAAATAAAAAAGTTTTTTTAAAAAATGTAATAAGATCGATTTAATAAGGATAATTAGAAATTATATTAAGTAAAATAAAATAAACATATACTTCATCAAATGGTTTTTTCTTTTTTAAAAGTAGTAAATTAATAACATATCAAAAATTTTCTTCGCCAACCATTAAATAAAAACAAAAGAAAACTTGGAGATGATACATAACACATGCTTCTCTAGACACATGGAAAATGACCATTATATGGTACTAGGTTTGCAGAAGGGTTATTTTGAGTAGTGCACAACATTAGCATATGGAGTCGGAGTAAATACAGTATTACCCAAATTACTCAATCTTACTCAAAGAGTGAATCCTTACAGCTTGAGGAACTTGTAATTCCTTTTGTGACATAGTACCTAATGCCTGATAGATGGGTGGCAAAGTATTTGTGGGGGATGGAGAGAAAAGATGAGAGGTTGAGGCGTTCGTGATTTCCCTCCTGCGTAGCATTTAATGATATTAATTTTATTATCCCCGCGAAATGCACATCCTTTTCCATTAAATAAATGTCATCGGCTGGTCCTTGCTTCTTTTTTTGATCGGCACTTTTTTGCAAAAAAGGCCTTGCAAGTTTGCTTTCACTATCCCTTTTCAGAATACTAACCTTTGATAGATTATATAATTAACCTTTGGGTTTCCTAGGTAATTTTGTATGCACTTTTTCTTCCTGTTTCCACTTCCACAAACATTAAAATTGTATTAAAAGAACAACGGTAATAATTTAACACAATAGTGGTTGATCACATCATTGGAGAGATTATTACGGAGGATCTGAATTTTGTATAAAAATTTCATTACTGGGTTTTGGTTTACCCTATGTTTTAACATACTCTATTAATACGAGTATTTTTTATAACGTTAATATTTTACTTTAAACTTAAAACTTCCTAGTTAATGAATCTAAATAGGAAATAGTTAATGATTCTTTAATAGATGATCTCATAACATATTAAACTTTTCTGAGCACTATTCATTATTTTATTACAGGGAATCAACGAATCAACTTATATATATACGTTTTTTTAAGTATCATCATATTTAAAAGAACCCATATTTTTATTTCGCTGATAAGTAACTATTTTATTTAGGGAATGAATTTTTCAATATTTACAAAAGCCTTTAAAATCCTTTAGTTTTTTTTCTTTTAATTTCTTATTATGGGAATTGAATTGAAGATGTTAAGAATTGAAGTGAAATGATATTTGCGTTACTTGGAAAACAAAAATGGCTGTCTATGAGAAAAAATATCAACTTCAATTATATTTATTTTATTAAAGAAAGTTTTTATTCTCTTCCAATGAAGTGATAAGTTTAATCTTTATTAATAGGTATAGTTATTAAGTATGACGGCGAACATGTACAGAGTTGGTGGTAAGATTTGTTTTTATTTACTGTCGGCACTTTACTACGCGCAGCTGTAATGATTGAATGAAGCATTTAATTATGATTAGGTGGTGAAAAACTGATCTTTAATCAAACGTAATATTTTTAACTGAAAACTAATTTTATTCTTATTACCATGCTTATGTCAACATAATTTAATATCACTATGCTTTATGATAAAAATCTTGAACGATCAAAGCCATTTGGAATGTAGCATATTTTTTAATATTTAAATGTTTTAATACTTACGCTCAAAGGCATTAATACATTATAATTTTGATAAGTTTTTGATGGCATTAGTGTGACTTTAGGGAACATGATATAAATAACTCGCTGTTAATTTCGTAGTACCATTGTTGAGATCACCGATTTACATAAGTAAATTTATACAATAATAAACAAGACAAACCGAATGAGTTATGTAGTATCAAATGTTAGTGAACAGAATTAAAGTTTGCTTTTATTTTATTAACTTGTAATACATTTTCAAATAACATAAAAATTAAATATTGACAATAAATTCTACTAATTGATATCAACGATGCTTCTTTACATAGTTGTGTTATTTTAGTTTATAAATTCATTTCTATTTAATTATTGCGAATTATGTTTCCTTTAAATTTTGTTTTTAAAGGAACCTCAAGCAAGTACTAAATGTTTTCTTACAATTTGTTGAAACTATTCTATACTGCCACTAACAGCATTATATGAATAATAAAATAGTTTTTGTGTAATAATTAGTTACTATCTAATTAAAGAATTAATGAGTTATAAATTGAAAGTTGAGAAACATTCTAAATGTTGTTTTAATGTTTATTAAATAATTTTAGTGTGCTGTTAAAAATTATGATTAATTTTCCGATAAAAGTTTGGAATATTAAAAAATAAAATATAAGCTGTTTAAAAAAAGCATTGTGTTATTTGGACAGTTATAGAAGAAATAATTGTTATTGCTAATCTGAATTAATATATCTAATACCAATATAACTGTTAACAGCTTTTTAACACTTTTAGAAAATATGATATGCTATTATATTATCCTATATGATTATAACCCAGTTATTTTTGATTTATTCAATGCAGTAAATATTTTTAGTCCACATATTCAAGATTTCCTCCAAGTTATCACCATAGTTTTCAAATGATGTTTGATTTATACCGAATCTATTTCAGATCATAATAGTTTCATTTTGTTAATAAAAATTTATCTTTTATGTAAAACAATCTAAAAGCTGAACAAATAAAAAATTATTAAATTATAGAGTTTACATTTGAGTGTTTAAAAAATATCAAACATGGGAACTAGTTGGATATCCCCTCATTGCAACCAATGTGATTTTTTTGTTGCCAAGTTAAGCGCATGTTTTTTAATACGGGAATTTTCCCTAATTTCCAAAAATAAGCATTTTAAAAAATTTTTAATCACATAATCTAAAATAGTATATAAAATCTAAAATAGTATTACTAAAAAATGAATAAAAAAGTTTTTTTGTTGGGCTTGCCTTCTCTTCAAAACAACTGGTAAAAGAGATTAGTAAATAACAATGACCTACTTGATATGGCATCAAGCTCACATGCCGAATGTGCTCAGTGATATTTATTGAAAAATATAATAATAAATTAACAAAAATATGTAAGAAAAAGATAATAAAAAAGCAAAAAAAAAAATTGTAAAAAAAGAACAGTTGACAACGTTATTAATATAAATGAAATATAATAAATTATATATATATATATATTAAAAATATATATTATAAATAAACAAAAAGAAATTGGAAAAAAAAACATTTACGATGTTTTGATGCTGGCGACAACAAAACACAACAACAAACTTAGAACAACAAGTTCAAATTGAAAGTAAAATGAAAACTTCAAATACTGTTGCCACGGAATAGAACCATATATATGATGTGAAACACGAGCATAACCAATTCTAGCAACAAATCTGAAAAATAATTAAAACTTAAATTGGTAACAGGATAATCAAAGGATGTAGTAGGGTATCTCCCTCTTGGCGAACATGGCGAATTTTTTTCGTTGCCAAACTAAGCACGCATTTTTTTACAAGGGAATTTTACCCAAGTTTGAAAAATAACTATTTTAGAAAATTTAAAAAAGAGAAATAAAAATAATTGACTTACCTGATATAAAGTGAAGCTCACATGCTGTTTGTTATGATATTTATTTCAATATTTTTTTTAAATAAAAAAATTTCAATAAAAAAATTCTATTCACAATTTTGGGGTTTCCAACTGTTGGTCTAGAGCTTGAAAAAGTAAAATATCCATCCTTATTTTCTTTAATTTTAGTTAAAATAATCTCTTGGTATTTCTTTATAACACTATGCACACGAGGCATTATGGATAAAATAAAATAATAAATTAACAAAAATATATAAAATAATAGTAAATAAACAAATTGAAATTGGGGGGAAAAACAGTTTACAATGTTAAATATATAAAATAAAATATATAAATAAATTAAAAATTATATATAATAAATAAACCAAATAAAAAAGAAATAATTATTAAATAAAGTTAATGAAATTGTAAAAAAGAAAAATTTACATTATTTAGACGCTGGCGACAACGAAACACATCAAACAGCAGTCAAATGGCAACTTAAAACAAACAAACAAACTGAAAGTAAAACTAAAATCCGAACTTAAACTCAAAATGCTGTTTCCACTGAAAATAGCATATCTTTAACATAAAAATATTTAAAACATGAGAATAACAAAGTCTGGCAACTGAAAAATCAGAAAAGTAGCAAAAACTGGAAGTGGCAACACTATAATAAAAACAAAGACTGAAATCAGCAACACTACAATTAAAACAAAGGCCACTAGATTTGGCGAGAAATCACTTGGGGTAGGGTATATCATACTTACACCTAAACATGTGAAAATATTACATTTAGCATAGTGTCATATTTAATGTACAGATGGAGGACAAAATAATACGAACGCCTGTGAAATAATGGAAAATCTTTATTAATAGGGGGTTGGACCACCCTTTGACTTAGGTACAGATTTAATGCGACGTGGGATAGATTCATAAAGGTCATGGACAATATTCAAAGGAATATTAAGCCATTCCTCCTGCAGAGCGGTCTCTAATTCCGAAAGTCCGGATGGAGGTGGAAATCGGGATTGAAGTTTGGACTCCAAATATTCCCATAAATGTTCAATAATATTCAAGTCCGTAGACTGAGGGGGCCAGGCGAGATGTTCAACTTCATCGTCATGCTCTTCGAACCATTCTTGAAGCACCTAGCGGTGTGGATAGGGACGTTATCGTCTTGAAAAAGCGGTCGCTCTCCAGGGCATAGTCTGGACAAAAGGATGTACATGATCCCCTAGAATGCTTAGATAGTGATTAGATTTGATCCTCCCATGCAGAATAACAAGTGGTCCAAGACCGCACCAAGATATCGCACCCCATACCATAATGGAGCCACCCCCATGCTTCACAGTCGGCAAGAGGCATTCAGGATGAAACGCTTCTTTAGGCGTTCTCCAGACATAAATGCGTCCGGTCGTCTGAAATAAAGTGAATGACAATTTATCTGACCATATTACCTGTTTCCACTGCTGTGGAGACCAGCCTTTGTGATCTCTGCACCATTCGCGTCGCTTTCGCGACTCGTTATTTTTATTTTCAAATTCACATTTGTCATATGTTCTATTCAATTAAATTCAATACAATTTAGGTTAACAAGGAAAATGTACTGTGCTTGGTCCAAAAATTAGGAGTCTCAACAAACACACATCAAGTGTTAAGATATCATGGCTCTCTCTTTTATTGAATTTTCTATTTATTTTTGATATAATTAAAAAAGTGATATATCCAGCAATATAATGGTATGAATTTATAAATTAGGAACTGTGTGGCCAGTCACAAAATCTTAATTTTGTTTGAAAAAAACATAACAGTCTAAAAATAAAGCAGAAGATAATTTCATTTTATTATCAGAATCTGAAAAATAAAATAATCTCACGTAATTTTGATTTTTTAACTATAATGAACTTATTATGTTGTGAAAATTTCACAGATTAGAATGAAATTTAATCTGGAAATTGTGTTTATATTTTGTTTGTTTATAGTGTGCATGTTAAAGATATTAAGGTTTAAAAAATGTAGTTCTTTATTTACATCATTATTCGCAAGTGTGTATTTCAAATTAAAATAAAGATATTGTATCTGGGTATTTGATGAATATTTGTAATTGTGTGTTTCATTTGCATGAAGATGAAAATTACAATATGAAATTTAGTGACAAATATTTTTCAGATTATGTCTACTTTGAGACATCATCTACTGCACCTTATCAGATCAGGAGAATTGAAGAGCTTATAAAGGTAAATATATATTTTACTTTATTGGGCATGATATATTGGCTATATTTTTGTAATCGTTAATAATTGTGCCAAGATTCATTTCAGCAGTTTTGACGAACATTTATTTTGTATTTATGAACTTTAACAATTTAATTTTACATTTTGAATTAGTTTTATCATTTTCAGAAAAATTAAAATGCAAAAACTTTTTTAATTGTACAGAAAATAATAAATTTTAATTTTTTTTGCATGCAACATCTATTTTTGCTAAATTTTAGCCAAATTATATTTACTTTGTTTAGTTAGCTTGATTTTCATCAATATTTCCCTTTTTATGTATAGAAATGTTTAAGCTAAAAGAGCTAACTCTTTTTTGTTTTAATAAGAAATAATTTATATAAAGTAGTACTTTTACAACTATTGCATAATTAATTTTTTAATACCATTGGATAAATTGTGACTGTATTTCTTTATTGTATTTTAGAGTTGAACTTGTACTGAAAAATTAAAAAAGAAATACATTAGAAAAGTTTTTCTTAAATATAAATTAAGAAAAGTAAATTTTGTTAATTGATATTAATATGGAACAAAATTTGTTAACAGTTGTAATTAAATCTATTTTATAATTAAAATTTAAATTGAAAAAGTATAATTAATTATTTTTATTTTAAAACTTAAAAAAATGCTAATTTTATTTTTAAAATTTTGTGAATATTTTTAAATGTTATCTTTCTAATTGATTTTACGAATTTTCCCCATAATACATAAAAAGCTATCATGTTATTTTTATTATAAAATTTTTCCAAAAGAGTTTTGTGTGAATTCAAAACATTTTATTTGTAAAATCTACAAATTACCAATTTAGGGAAATTGTCTCATTCATATTTCCAGCATGAAAATTTCTTCGATACTGCTTTGAGAAAAAAATTGGTCATTTTAAGGTGAGATTTGACAGATCTAACCCCCAGTAATCTAATCTTAGGATTTAATAGTGAGGACAAAATCATATAATTCATCTACCCACTGTCGCGAATGGATTGTGATAATTTTTTTTAAAACAAAAGAGCATTCTTTATTAAATACCACCAGTGTTTAATCTGTGGCATCATCATAGCCCTAGTGCGTCTGATGATTTGTTTTTATTTTATAACATTTGTGTAGTTTTTGAAAAAAATAATTTTGTTCTATAATCAAACTAGTCCCGTGTATATAAGTCTTAAATTTAGCATTTTTTAAACCTTTTGTGTTAGCCCTTGTTTAAGTATTTATTTCTCTTAAAATATACTTTTTTTTAAAAAAAATTTTTGATTTAAAAAATTTCAGAGTGTATATTGTTCTTTTAAATTCAGTGTATCATAAATATTAAGAATTGATTTATAAAATCAAATTAGAAATTGAAAATTTTTTATATTAATCTGTCATATTTATCTTAACAGGTGTACTATCTAATGTATCTTAAAATTTGTAATATTGAATTTTTATTTATTATGTACTTCGCTTAAAAAGTAGAAAAAATTTCATACCTTAATTTGTAATATTAAAATTTTGTTGGTTTTAAGAATGAAAGTTTAATTTTTTGCATTTTTTATTGACATTTTAGACACCAAATGGTAATGTGGAAGCCAAAGTTATGTGCTTCTTTAGACGAAGAGATATTGCTACTTCATTAGTAATGATGGCTGATAAACAGCGTAAGTAATTATTACATTAAAAGTATTTCATAATTTTTAATATTCATTATGTTAAAGAATTTTATTTTACCACTAAAAAATTTTAATAAAATTTTCACAAAATTTTGAAAGAAGTCTCATTTATTGATTTCAATAATAAATAACAAAAAATTGCGATATAAATATTTAATATTTTTAATTTTTTTTATTTCTCCTCTTTTACCTGTACTATTCATTTTTATGAATAAAATCAATCAAAAAGTATTATTTGCTGTGGCAAACTTTAGTATCAAATTTAATGAAGTATATTTATTTTTAACCCTCTAAAAGTCATTTTTATATATAATTAAGAAAATAAATTTAGTAATGACAAAGTGTCTGAAAGTTTTCTGTTCCAAAAAAGTTGAAATTTGTACATCTTTAGTTGCCTGCAATGTTTTAAATAGTTGGTCTTAGATAGTCAAGGAAATTATATATTTATATTTCAGGTAATCTACTAATGTCCAATATTCACCCTATTTTGATTAAACAATAAAGTTTTCTATTTTTGTTATATAAAATAAATATTTGTCTACCTTTTATCAAATAATAAATTTTATTGATAAATTTTGAATATTTTGTAGGTTAAGAGTTGTTATTAACAGTAACATTTAAGTTGTCAACTTGCATGTGAGCTAGCTGCTGAACAATTAGTGTTCTGGTCTTTAAAGGTTTTTCAATGATTCAAATCCCACCTTCTGTATGGATGTTTGTGGTGGCTCATAATCCAAATAAACTTTAAAGGTCATAGTTTAGTTAACCTTTGTGCGCCAAAAATAATTGAATGACAAACAAACAAAACCAACCAACTACCAAAAATCCTAAAAATATTATGAATATATTTTTAGGTCATACAATATATATATATATATATATATATATATATATATATATATATATATATATATATATACACTAAGCAATAAAATTTATGAAATGTCAAGTTTTAAATTATAAAGCTTTTTTTTACCAATTTCTTGGGCATTATCAATTAGCATGCATATATAGAGACCCGTAAAAAAGAGACTAATGTTTTATATTGTTTGATTTATTTTAAGAAAGACCTTTACGGAATTGATTTAAAGGGAGTTGTGATTTCTTTAATTTTAAAATCCATTTTTATCAATTTTTAATTTGATTCTATCTATGACAATTTAAGGAATAACCATGTTAAATAATTATTTAATGTTAATTTATTTTTTAAATATGCAAGCATCTTTAAATAATGGAAAGGCAATCAATCAGCACCTATGGCATTTAAATTCTTTAAGATTAATTTATTTGAAAATATTTTTTACATAAATTGGTAAACATTATTTTTCAAATATTTGTATTTAATATGTGTTTATTAATATTGATATGTAACTGAGGTTGTTTAAGTGTTGTGCTGATAAAATGTAACTGATAGTATGATTTGTAAGTAAAAAATTTTCGTAAATGAGTGTCTTATGCACATATGCGAGTAAAAATTTTTTATAGTTTTTAAATTTAAAATGTTTGATACATTAATTAGGAGTTAAGTAATTTTAAATGTTATTTTATACATAGATTTTCAACTTATAAGGGAAAACTATTTATTTAAAATTAACTGTATTAATGATGATGATGGTTTTGATTGTTATATTAATAAAGTTATTATATTTTAGGTCATGAAAATATGGATGCTACTCTGATAAGTAAGATAATATTTTCTTTTTGTATTTAAAAGTTAAATTATTTGCATAATTTAATTACGTAAAAGTTTAATGTGAAATTTGTAATTTTCTAGAAATTATTTTATTTTTATTTATTTTCTAATACTAACTAAAATTTTGGTTTATTTACCTCTTTAGTTTATTAGTTTACTTTTTTTCACATTAAACATTAAAGGTAATTATGTCAAAAATTGCTTAAAATTTAAAGTTAAAAAAAGTTTTTTATTGTAATTTCAATTAATGTAGTTTATCTTTGATAAAATTAACATAAACTATGTGTTAATTTTATCAGAGAATGATGATTTCTGTTCAGGGATATCAATATGATATTACATCAACTACCTTTGTGAACTCTGATTTAATGCTATCTTTCATACTGATGTCATCAAATTATCTGTAAATTTACTCTATAAAATAGTGAAATACTGACAAGTATTTTAAAGATTAATTTGGATGGACTTTCACTTGTGTTCCACAGAAAATTTTAGAACTCACCAATACAGACAAAATATTACCAAGTACATTTGTGTCTTTAAGCTTATTCTTGCAGCCATAAATGATATAAATTATCACAATAAATAAATTGCATGAAACTTACTTTTATTTAACTTATATTTATTGATTTTTATGATAGTTTATAACTTTCTGATATTGCAAAGTTAACTTTTGAATGCAAATGTTTAAAAATGATAATTTTTCAGTATTTCTGCTTTCACTATGTACCCCTTGCCCCCAAAACAATTGCAGTCCCCGTATTAAGTATTATTGTACAAATTGTAAAACAATTTTATTTTAAAGTGAAAAATCGAGATACATCTCAAGGATTAGAAATCTTTCTGGGTTACCCTTCAATATCAATTATCTTTGAATAGTCAATTATCTTTGAAAAATTCTTCCTGAAATATGAAGATATTTATAAAAAAAAAAAAATTGCTGAATCACAATGTATTATTTGGGCTTCTTTTTTTTTTTTATAAAGCTGGCGTGTAAATTTTCATCTTTTAAAAATCTAATTAAAGAATTATTTTTAGATATTATATTCAGTTTTTAACTTGTATAATTTTTAAAATCTAAATTTTAATTAAAAATTTTACTTCTAAAGTTTGTGATAAAAATAGTTTTTAAAGTAAAATTGTAAATTTTTACACTTATGTTCCAAAACAAAATTCAGAAAATCTGAAGATTTCTATTTAAGTGATGTAACAGAATTTGTTTTAAATTAACTGTTATATAGTTAAACTAATTTGACATGCATGGTGTGATATTTGCTAATAATTATAAACAACTTGTGCTCCTATGGTTAATTTCAGATTCTATTGAAAATTGGGACAGGAATGAAAGTAAAAATGTTTTGTTTTAATTATCTTATTTTTATGGATATTCTTGAATCACTAATAAATTTTTTAATATTTTTTTAACGACACTGGCATTTTGGTAACCAACCCTTCGCCACAACAAAGGCAGAAAAGGCTAATTTGTCACTACCCAGCAAGCAGCTGTGAACAAGTCACGATAGTGGGTAGCATTGTCCACATCATACCACCACAAACTTGTTTATAGGGTAGGCCACATTCTTACATCATCACACAAGAAAGGACAGAAAAACAGAGAGAAAATAACATCCATGCTCTAATCAGAATTCGAACCCGGGATCCACATCAGAAATGCTTACTAATCTGCTTTTAATGCAAAAGATATTAAAAATACCTTTTTTATTAAAAGCATTTATAATTTGAATGAAATTTAAGAATTTTATAGCAATTTTTGCTAATTTAGATTTAAAAATAAGTTTTCTGCTCTTTTGTGATTTGATATTTAGATGTTTTAATTCAGTTTTAATACAGTTGAAAAATTTTATCTCTTCATTTATAACATTACCAAGGAAATTGTTATTTTCAATAACATATTGTAGTGTTATGCACATTGAATTTACATTTGTTAATTTTATTAATTTTAAGGTGCCTTAGAAGAAGAACAAGAAAGGGAGGCTGAACAGTTAGCAGAAAAAGAGCGTCATCAGTTGAAACATCGTGAACTCTTCTTATCTCGGCAGGTTGAGACACTTCCAGCCACTCATATACGGGGGAAATGTTCTGTTACATTACTAAATGAAACTGAGTCTCTCCTGTATTATTTAAATAAAGAGGTAAAAAAAAGTCTTTCTGTTTTTAACATTTTGTTACAAATGCCAAGAGGTACAGATTATATATATATATTTTTATTTAAAGGAAGCTTATCTTTTTATTTAAAGCAATATAGAGTAAATAAATTAAGAATACATTCAAGTTAGTCAAGAGGGAACCTTAATGTTTTTTTCTATTTGACTATTCTTATTTTTAATATTTCTGAAGACAAATTTATCTTCAAGAAAACTTATACGAGCTTCAACAGTAGTAAATACTTTTATAACTGTCAATTTAAGTAAAAGATACTATGTTTTAGCTATCAAAACATGATATTGTTATGTTAACAAAAATTATCATTTTAATTAATCCTTGAAAATCTCATCTTTGAAAAAGACCTTAAATACTCTTTAAAAGTGTTTTCCAATTCACCATGAAATTTAAAACTAAATTTAGGATCTTATTTTGTTGTTATATGACAGATATTCCAATTATGGAATTTGGAAAAAGACTAAGATCTTAGCCTCCTGATTAGATTTTTAAAGAATTTCCGACTTTTTGATAACTTGAATTTGGAAAGTCACCAAACTGATTAAAAGTCAATTTCTACCAGTTGTTTTAGTTGAAAACTCTTCAATGCAATAATTTTTAGCTTTACATCCAATCTTGAGTTTCAGTGTTAGTTGTTCTCAGCACTTGGTGAAATTAGATTTCACTTCAAAGAACACACAAGAGACTGTCATACCAAAATAAAAATAATAATCTAACCTCATATACTGGAGAATATTTTCTTTTGGTTTTCAGAAGATTGTAAAAAACTAGAGTTTTTTTTAAATTTTGAAAGTTCATATTATTTAAGGAATTAAATTAAATACCTTTAAGGAATATATCAATAAAATGAAATCACTACAAAATAAAATTTCGCCTGCTTTTTTTTCTCAAGTTGGTTGCATTGCATATTTAAATATGGACTGATAGCAATCCATATATTTTTATTTGATAGTAGTTTGACTATATTGAGCTTCAATGAGTATTTTACCTCTGTTAATTCAGATTTAGACATAATTTGCAATTCATTAATTGGAAGTTTATTCTAATTTATTATGTAATTTATTTACAACCATTTACTTTTGTAATTACTGTATTTTCTTGCATATAATCTGCAGCAGCATATTGTCACCAAGACCATTTTTCTGAGTAAAAGAGTGTTGCATAATTCAAAAAGCGTAGTGGTGACAGCAATTGTTTTTGCAACAATAATTGAATTTGATGAATTGAGTATGTACTTAAATTTAATTGGACAAAACTGATCATGGATGTAATAAGTTAGCTGAGTCATGGTGACATTTTATTATTTATTTTATGGAACATTAACAGCATTTTTTTTTTTGAAACTTTGTTGTAAACTTTTTTGATTGAGAATTTTTTTAAAATCAAATCTGTGGCGGTATATAGTACTCATAATGAAATTCGAAACTTTTTTAGCACATAATCCCCTGCTTATATACAGGAAAATCCGGTATTTTTTCTTGAATCCATTTTATTTGAAAACATTTTGTGGAAAAAAATTTCATTAATTTAGGACATTTAAAGATTGATTTATTTAAAAGTTATTTATAATTAGAAATTATCATTTGATAATTGAAATTTTTTTTCAGAAATTGATATATTTCCTTACAAATTAAAGTTGATTTTAATTAGTTTAATAAGATATTTATGATATAAAATTATTGCTTCCATTGCAATTTTATCATATAATGTAATTACACTGTGGGATAAAAATTCTCTTAACATGCAATTTAGATATTGGAATATATTAATTTTTTAATTCACTCAAAATAGTTTAGCAAAATTATGATCTCATTGTAAATTTTACAAAGAAACTGAACAGTTATTAAATATTAAGCTATGTTTCATTAAAGCTTCAATTTGATAATTTAAGTTTTGGCAATATATTTTGCAATATGATGCTTTGTTTATTGGTAATTTAAAATATTTCTAGGACTGCTTCTTTTATTCACTGGTATTTGATCCACAACAAAAAACATTGTTGGCTGATAAAGGCGAAATTAGAGTTGGTCCTAGGTATCAAGCTGAAATACCACCATTATTACCTGAAGGTACAATTTTTTATTTAATTACCCCAATTTCAAAAAAAATTTGTTTATGTTGTCAGTTTATTTTAATAATTATTTTTTATTAAATAGGTGCTGAAGACCCACGAAATTCTGAAACTCTTGAAGAATTGGTCTATACTCCTCATCACAATTTATCAGATCGGCAAATTGATCAGTTTCTCATTATTTGCAGGTAAATTTAATTAGTATTGTTCATTGTATTTCTCAATTGTTGTAATTCTTCTAATTTATATTAAAGGAATAATTATCTTAAAATTCAAACTCTTTGGTATGTCTTTTTATTCTTTATTTAGTTTAGAAGTGATGTCTTTATGCATATTTTTTATTTACCTGTTTGTCCAAGTGCAGAATTGTCTAAAATAATCCAAAGCAAGTTTTTTAGTTTAGAATGACATTTAAATTTAATATCTAATAAAAAATATATTTTTAACAAACAATAATTATAATTATTAATGAATCTTAAAAAATTTTGTTTCTCTGTTCTCACCATGAGGAAGAAAATTTCATTCTTCAAAATCTTTTTCAATAAATAGAGTTCTCTTTAATGATTGTGATTAAATAACAACAATCTTAAGCATTCTAAAAATTTTGTTTGATTTTAAAAATTGTGCTAGAAGGAAGTTTTTTTTCATTTTTCTGTCCACAAATGTATGGATATTAGAAATTAATCTTAGTAAAATTGATTGAAAATGTGATGCTTGTTAAACATAAGTTCAATAAACTTTGCTTAATACACTTTAAAATAAATATACGTTTTTATAACTATTTTTAAGGTCTGTTGGTACATTTGCAAGAGCCCTTGACTGTTCAAGTTCAGTAAAACAACCAAGCCTTCATATGAGCGCTGCTGCTGCTTCACGCGATATTACTTTAGTAAAGTTTCTTTTTAAATTAAATCTTTTTTTATGCTTTGGTGAATTTAATTATTTTGTTATAAAGGTATTATACTTATGTTGATTGGTTATGTATTTGTGTAATATTTAAATTTTTAGTTTATACTAAAAATAAGATCGTTAGAAATACTTTCTGTATTAAGTTATTTGTTATAAAAAGTGTGTATTTCAATTACCAGTATTGTTATCTTTTATAAAATATCTTTAAAATTTGTTTATTTACTACAAAATGATGTAACTTTTTTTAAAAAAATTGTTATAATTGATTCTCTGTCTTTACAATTAGAATCGGGTTAAAACAGTCTTTCATATTTAAAGTGTTTTGTAACAATACATATTTAGACCCTCATTTCCATAAAACTTGTATATTTTATAAAATATATCTATATTCATTTCTTTTATATAAATTTTTGTTCATTAGTTATTAATTAAAGATTTTTCACATCAAAGCTAAAAACTGATAATTTTATGATGATCGAAATTGTTATATGATCATATAAAAAATGGGACGTGTTAAATTCATATTTATTGTATTTAGTTTTTATATTGTTTAAAAATTAAGTTTCTTTTCATTTTATTATTTTATAACAGTTGGAAGTTCTTCAAAAAATTTTTTAGATAATTGTATTAAAATTATATATATATATATATATATATATATATATATATATATATATATATATATATATATATATATATATATATATATATATATTATCCTTTTTGAAGGAAAAAGAATTTTACTTTTATTTGCTTGGAATGTTTAAAATTTATTTAATTACTTTAAAATTCAGATGTAAAAAAAGTGAGTCATTTCACCAAACTTTGCTGATTGTAATCACAATTTTCCCTTATATATAAGATTGGACTTTCTGGTTTGTGTCCTTCACATATGAATATAAAGTGTGAATAAAATAAAATTCTGTAACTGCTATTTGTACTGTAAATTTTAGATATTATGAACTTTCTCATGAAATTCTACGTATTCATTGCTGTTTTTACATCCAGATATTCTAAATTTACCATTATAATGGATATCTTCTACAATTATTTGTGTAATGGTTATGTTTTTCATCAGTATTTTTAATCTTTAAATTTTGTTAACATTGCACAGACACTTTGAGTTGTCATTCATCTGCATTATAGGTGCTTTAGCAACTGAATTTTATGATTGTAACTCTGAAGCATTTCTTTTGGAATTGCCAACAAAATGTAATCCAAATATAATTCTATAAATCTTTATATATATATATATATATATATATATATATATATATATATATATATATATATATATATATATATATATACACCCAGATATAGATTTCATAGAAAATTTTGCTTGTTCATAACAATCTTATCAGTTCATTCCTTCCTCTTAACTAATATTCAGGTAGTTTTCATTTTTCTAGAAACAGTTGATATCTTGTGCTCCTTTCAGTTTCAAGGTTTATTGCTTATAGATATTTTTCTGTATTTATCCTTTATTGATGATTTTGATTAATTTTGTTCAAAAGTAATGCACATTCCAGTCAACAGTTTTGTACATATAAAATCGCTTAATTTTTCAGTGTTTCTTTACACTTACAAATTTTGATTATATTTTTTTATTAGAAACAAATGCTGTTAATTTTAATTTCTTGTTTAATACTGCTTAAATTATTTTATAATTAATATTATTTTTTGTGTTATTGTATATCTGAACTTTTTGACTGAAAATTATAAGTAATCTTTGAATTATTGGTAATATATAACGAAAAAATCCTTTTAAATGTCAGTAAATTTGCAAACTCTTCCAGAAACTTGCATTCTCTTTTTGAAATTAATAGCTTCATTTTGCCTATACTTAAATAAAAATAACTTTATGTGTATATATATATATATATATATATATATATATATATATATATATATATAAGTATATATATGTATGTGTGTATATATATATTTTAAATTGAAAATATTTACTTCCAAAATATTCCCTTTTTGAAGTAGTTAATTTACAAATTTATAAGCCTAATCATTTTTTTTTCCACTGATACCACTATATCATTTTTTTTCACAATTTATAAAAAAAATAATACAAATTAAAAATTTGATTGTTATGACTGCTCTAAATTGCTACAAATCCAGAAATTGTCCTAGAAAAGTTGTTCACATTTTTCTTTAATTTGCATTTAATTATTTTTTCTATTATTTTTTAAAACTTTGTACATTCTTACCCTTACACAATTTCTTTTAAGTACATAAAATATTGCCAAATATTTTACACTCTTTATTTAATTTAAAGTATAGTTTTTTAGTCTTTATATGCAATTTTCATATGATTTTATACATACTGTATTTTCCTGTATATGATCCGCAGATTATGTGTTAAAGTTCAAATTTCGTTGTGCATGTTATACGCCATGGCTGATAATATGATAAAGATCATTTTCCATCAGAAAAGCTTACAATATAATTTTGAAAAAAATGCCTTTTATGTTTCATAAAATAAATAATGGCACCATGACTTGACTGAATTATTTCATTTATTATCAATTTTGTCTGATTATATTCAAGAATGAATTCGATTCATTGGAAAAATTTACAACTGCTATTGGCTATCATCATTTTACATTTGGTCTTGACCTGAGTTGTTTCTGTTGGCAATATTAAGCATTTCTAAAAGTTTATATTACTTTTCATATTTAATTTAAAAAATATTCTTGTATGGTCAACCTCCACTTATTAGGCAATCTCCAAAAGCAGAATAATCTCAGAGGTTGCACTGAAATTATTTACAGACTTAGATATTTGGTTATCCTTTTTTCATTCACAGAAAAGAAAGTTTGGTTTTTCTTCTATTTTCAGCAAAACTTGAGTTTTGTCAGTCTTCCATAAAGTCCGAGATTTTAACTGTTAAGTGGCGGTTTTTCAGAAATATTTACCATCCCAGTTTTAGATTCAGTAATTATTGAAAGGGAATAGTGCTTAAACTGTGTATTTAAAGTTGTGACTGGAGGTGGGTATTTGTTAAAGATTAACACTGGGAATTTGTTCTCACTAAATAACTTGTACCAAACAGCTTTGGTAGACAGATGCTTGCTTAGTATTAAGTTTCCATGTTTGTAAATACTTGTTATCTGTTGAATTGTGGAGATGCTGTTATTTAAAATGCTTAATGAAGTCCCCAGAATAAAAATTACTAGTTATTTTTCATAATTTGTTTTAAGCTACCAAATCTCAAAAATAAGCTTTTTAGATGCTTATAATATTTAAGACTTCATACAGCAGCACACTTTGTGCTTCTCTGCTAATGTTTGAATGTAAAAATGTAAAATAACTAACTGTTTGGTTCTGAAATTTTTCAAATTGGTATATCCTTATATGAATCCAAAAAACTTATGGTTACAAACTGTTAAAGTAAGATAAACTAGAATTGTGCGATAAGAATTTATGAATTGGCACAATGCCAGTGATCAAAGACTACTTAATAGGATATGCCCTAGTAAAAGGCAAAACGAATTATTAAAGATCAATAGAAGCTGCCTTGGGAGAGCAGTGGGACTTCTTACAGGACACTGCCATCTTGAAAGGCATCTCACGATAATGGTAGTACCAGATAATCCTACTTGTAGATGTTTTCATTATATGAAAGAAGCTTCAATATACATCTTATGTGAATGTGAAAGTTTTTCTGCACATATATTTGAACACTTGGGTTAGTATTGATTGAACCTTAGATGCTGCAGGAAATTCCTGTAAAATGTCTGCTGCATTTTGTTTCAGCCACTGGTTAAATAGGATTTTCTGAGGGATATAGTACAATAGATCTATGGTCTCAATGCTAGGTTCTTTTGGAACCACCTTATTTTAAATCTAAATCTAATCTATGATAAAATAAAAACAAAACAAATGTATCCAATGTGCAATTTGAAAAAAAAATCATTTTTTAATTTAATTATTAACAAAGCAAATTTCATTTTTAAAATTAATGTTTTTAACTGATTTGAAAATTATTAAAAAATTGACTAGTTTTATTAGCCTTTCAGAATTATCTCTCTTAATTGGATTGAACTTCTATCTCAGTTTGTCACAATTTACGATGAAGTGGATTCAAACAAATTTTTTTTTCATAATAAATGTTTTTTCTGTACAATTGATAAAATTTTTTGTGACTCCCACATTATCAGTAGTAAATATTTTTGACTATTTACTGTGGATTATGTGCTGTTTTTCCCCTCCTTCATTTACTCAGAAAAAAGGTCTTGGTGATAATATGTCACTGCGGATTATGTACAGGAAAATATGGTAATTTGTTTTACCTGTATTGACTTACATACAAGAATTATTATTTAAAAGTTATGTTTTAATTTTAGTTTCATGCAATGGACATTTTGCACAAACATAATTATGACATTACTACAGCTTTGGCCTCATTGGTTCCAACTGGTGGACCTGTTTTATGTAGAGATGAAATGGAAGAATGGTCTGCCTCAGAAGCAAATCTCTTTGAAGAAGCATTAGAGAAATATGGCAAAGATTTTATTGATGTTAGACAAGACTTTGTAAGTTTTTGAAAATTGTATTAAAATATATTTGTTAATCAAATGTTTTCAATTATCATGTATTTTTATTTTAAGTAAAATTAATGATATATGGGAAATAAGATTTTTTTCTGATATTAAACAAGTTTTAAAGTTAAAAAAAAAAAACTTAAAAACTTGTAAAAAAAAAAAAAAGTAAGAATACAAAATATACAATTTGTGCATAATTATGATCTGAATGAGTATTTATGTATTAATTATAAATGTAGCTTATAATATTTTAAAAACTTTTCAAGATTATTAATATTACCAAGTATTGAGGGATGGTACCCTTTTTTTATGTATTGTTACAAATCTATGTTGGAAGCATTTCCATTCAGTTGTATCAATGGTATGTTTGTTTACTTTTTTGATTTTACAAAAAATACTTTGAATTTTTTATTTCTTTTGAATATTTTGTGAAATAATTGAAAATATTTTAGAATATGTTTGACCTTAGAAAACTCATGTTTTCTTAATTTTTCACTGATCAATAAACTTTAATATTTTAATTGTTTTCCCACTTCTATGTAGTTGAACTTTCTTCACTATTTTACTGAAGTCTTCTATAAAATATAAAACATCGTTAAATATTTTAAGATTTCTGCAATGATGAAAAAATTTGTTTTGGAAAATTTGCTATGGAACTAAAATAAGAAGTGAAGATAAGAAAAAAATTATAATAAGAATATTTTATAATAAGTTGGAGGTATTTTATAATAAGCTTTTAGAAACTAAGAAATTTTTACAGAAATTTGCTATGGACTATATATAATAATTCAGTTTGTAATACATTTAGTATGATTACACCATTACTTCTAATTAGTATATTCAGAGATGCCGTTTGTTACGATTTTTCCGTATTTAGTACGGATTTCTACTCTTCCTTACGGAGTTACGATGATCGTAACGAAATTACGGAAAATAGATTTCTCTCTCGATCTCTAATAATAATCCTTTTTTGTCATGTACGATTATATTATTGTATTATAACGATTAATATTTGTGAAGGTTACAAATAAATTACTAATTTAGTGTTGAAATTGGATTAAGAAAAATATGCCCGATATATTAAAAAGAAGAACTGCTAAGAGCGCGCGTACAGATGATCATCTACTAAAAGTAAGGCACTTAAATTTAAAAGAATCGTTTACTTTCTTAATTATTATTTCTTTTTATATTTATTATGATTAGATGATCATTTTACTTTTATTTTTTAACATAGATTACCTTAAAAGTATTAATTTTATGCACATAAGTATATTCTTAATGTAAACCACATGTTACTGAAAAAGTTACTGAAATTTTTTGAAAAGGTTTCTAAAAGTACTGAAAATATATCTGATTAGTACTGATTGGGATGCTCAGAAATTGGCATCTCTGTATATTTTGTAATTGTTCAAAGTAAAATAATAATTAATAGAAGAGAAAATTGAACAACTGCATTGAGCATTAATGTAATTAAAGCTAGTGGATTATTGGTGATGGATAATCTTGTGTTCTGCTTTAGCTTACTTAGCACTTAATAATCTATTTTTCAACACAAACTTATACCATAACCTATGATTTAAATTGAATTCCAAACCATTAATATAATCTTTTCCTAAGCTGCCGATTAAATTTATGAACTATTGAGCTAAAGATCAGACTTATTTTGATGACAATTTGGCAAAATTTGCCCTATTAATATATAGTTGGTTGAACTTTCAGCATTACTAGATGCTTGAGTTTTTAATTTTAAATTGTTGATTACAAATTTTCAGATTTCTAAAATTTTAATTTGAAAATAGTGATAGAATTTTCTGAATTCTATATTGTTGAAAATCAAAATTTTTAGATCTTAAATTCTATTTTTTAAAAATCAAATTCTAGAATTTTTTAAAACAAAAAAATTTGATAAAGAAAAGTTATCATTGTTTTTACAACATTTTTTATTTCAGGTTATTTAAATTACTGGAAAATTGTTTATATATATTATACATTTTTTCCCTGACAGAACAAATTGCTATAGAAGTAATTATTCAAGAAATTTCAAAAACTTTTTTATAAAGTTTTTTTTTTATACTGGACAAATCTTTAATTTTCCAATTTTATTTTACCCCTCTCCATTTTGTTAGAATAAATAGTCATTGAATGACAATATTGCTTGAGGTAAACAAAAATCATAGTTGAAAAAAGTTTTTTATTCTCTTTTTTTCAAACTTCAGTTTTGTATTCATATCTTGTACATTACATATATTCTATCATCTTATAAAACCATTTAAAATTGGTAAAGATTGTACTCATCTTCTAGGTAAAATTATAATTTAAGCATAACACCAGAAAATTTAGAAATAATGAATTTAACTTCTGACTACCAAAAGCAACTAATTTAATTCAAGCATTTGATAAAGATTAATGTTCAATCTAATAGACATTTACAGCATGACATTGCTTAGCTGTCATCCGTGAATAGTTAAGGCATTAGTCTTTAGCTAAAGAGTGTATGCATTCAATTCCCATCTTTAAAAAGGATTTTAGTTATGATATGGAATTTAAATTTTAAGTTATAAAATTTTGCATCCATATGCAAAATAGGCTTATCAAGTACCAAGTAAATTTAAACTAAAATGGAACTTTAAATTGAAGTGATTGGGGGTTGAATTTTTTGCTGATTTGTTAAAACAGCAAGAAAATTGTGAGAATTAAATATTGTTTACTCGAAAATCTGTTGAAGCTTGAAACAATATATTATTTTTTTACTAATATTTATTTTATGTTTTCGTTCTACTAAATGATGTAAATAGGTGTTCATGTATAATATGTTTATTACTTTTTAAATTTTTATGCAGAAGTAAAATTTCGAAAATATTTTTTAACATTATTTGTTAAATTTTCTTTGCTCTCAGAATCGTAAAATTTCCTTTTTATATAATAAATTTCATTTCATTATATAAATTTTTCTTATAAAATTCATTTTCTTATATATTTTTCTCTTATTCTATATTAATAAAATATTCTTATGTTAATAAAATTTAGTTTTTCCTACATGTAGATACAGTGATAATTTCATTGTTTATTTTTCATATGTTAATTTCTATTAAATATAAAATAAAGCATATAATTTAAAAATTTTCCTTTTTTATTGTAAAGTTTGTATCAGCTGTAATTTCTAATATATTAATTTTGGAGTGATTCTTCCATCTAACTTTCCTTTACGATAAGTTTCAAAACAAAATTTTCTTAAAGGAAAAGAAAGAAAACTTGTTTAGTGAATAAATAAAGTTAAAAAAAAGTATTGCTTATATTTAAAGTATATCATGCAAGGTATATTGTACTTTCTATATATTATTGGTTAGAATATTTTTTAAATATATTTTATTAATTTTTTTTGTTTTATTCAATGCCTTTCTTTTATGTAGCTTCCATGGAAAAGTTTGAAGAATGTAATTGAATATTATTATATGTGGAAAACAACTGATAGGTATGTTCAACAGAAACGAGTAAAGGCTGTTGAAGCGGAAAGCAAGCTTAAGCAAGTTTACATTCCAAACTAGTAAGTTTAGCTGCTTGGTATGAAAAAGTTTAATTATGACTTAGTTTTCTTTAACACACACATTTTCCTTATATGAAGTATATCTTATAAGCATTTTAATATTCAAAATTGTATTAAGATACTCTAAACTTGGGATTGCTTTATCTTTTTCATTTCATGTTTTAGTTTCTTATCTTTATTAAGGTATTCTAATTTTCAATATAATATTAAATACAATGTAATTAATAATATATTGCTCAACTTCTTCTGCATCTTTCTATTTGAGTAAGCTTTTTATTTTGTTCAGTGTAAAAAAGTAAATACAATTTATTCCCATGATATTTTTTTTTTAATAAAAATTTCATTTTAGATCAGAAAAACTCACTCATTGTGTATGTCTTACTTTCATTGGTTAATGTTTCACAGAAAGCATATCTAATTTGATTGTCTAAAACATAACCTGCATTTTGTAAGGATGCAAAATATTTTCTGTTGAAATCTATATTTATGTAAGTGTGTTGAGAAATTAAGTACTCACTCTATGGTCTATGGAAAATATAGTAAGATGTCCTATGTTTGTTCCCAGCCATTTTTTTGTTTTGTGTATATAAAGTATGTACAATTTCTTGAATTTTGATTTGACTCTCCCCTAAAATATAATGAATAAACTCTAATTATTACTTATTTCTTTTCAGACATTTCTTTTATTTATTTTTTGTAAAGAAAAATTGTTAGTAGTGAATTTTTCATTTTTAAGTTTTAAAATTTTATAAAATGATTTAAAGGAAATTAAATCTTAGATTTTAGTATCCTCTCTATATATAACCATTCTTTAATGACAAAGATTTATAGGAAGATAAAGAAAATAGTCTTTTTTTAAAACTATTTAAAATAATCCATAAATTTGAAATACTGTTGATAAAGAAGTTATCCATTGGAATATTCTGTCTCATGAAAGATTACGCATTTAGATCCATGAACTGGGATAAGTAGTGAGAAATTTAAGTAAAATACAGATACTTTATTTCTCATTGTTTGAAAATTTAATGTTAACATTGTAATGTTCTGTTTTAAAGTTATTCTGTAACTTTGGAATAATTTTTAAGTCTGCTGTATTTTTTAATTTTATGAAGTTATATTAAAGCTTTTTTTAATTTACTATCAGTATAGATGAAGTTATTACTTGCAAAAAATATCCAGTCTGATTATACTATTCTCATACCAGTCTGATTATACTATACTACCTTTGTTGAGCATGAATTTTCTTTGAACAACTTGATAGAAAATTTAAGAGTAATTATGTGTCATTTATATCATATTAGAAATATAGACATAATATTATTATAAATATTGATATGGCAGTGAATTTTAATTTGTGAAGATCTAATTAATTCTGTTGCTTATGCTAGATACAGATGTCAGTTATATTAAGGTGAACAAAAATCAATGTAAAAGAGGATTGCATATAAGGAAAGGCAAAGTTCTGCATGATGAAATTAATGAACTTTAAATTGTAAAGTTTAATAAATGTTTAAAAGATAATGTTCTCTCTCCAAACTATAATTAGTTGTTATATGACATTTGTTTCCGACCATCTGTTTTGATAATGGTCAAGCTTTCAACTGAATGGTTAATATGGTCTTTAAATAACTGAATGGTCTTTTAGTTATATAATTCATACATTTGATTTTTTACCTTAGGCATATATATTTTTAATGGTTCAGTGTTTACTTCTAACTTTATATTCTGGTCTAACTAGTCCTAGCAAAAAGTTGTTCTAAACTTTCAACCAACTATCTTTATTGTGAATTACAACTTTGCCATATCAGATTGAACTCTCACCTTTTCTTTTATGCACTTAATTTTAGGAAATGAGTTGCTTCAAATTTTTGTTATTTATTGAATGGCAGATATGTTATGTTAGAGTATATTAAGATTTTTTGTAGGCATAGTAAAATTCTTTTTCAAATCTAATTTAGTATCTAATTTAACTATGATAAATTAAACTAACTCAGATTTTGAATATTTAGTGATGAAAAAAACAAAGTTAATTTTAATCTAAAATGCTTTCTAATATTCTTGTTTTATGCAATAATTCAAGATAATAATTTGCTAACTTTTTATTATAATCTTGATATTATGTATTGCAAATAAAGTTTTCGTGCTTTTCATGTTCAATTTTCCAAAAATTTCTTTTATTTCTTTTACTCTGATGTTTCTTTCTTTTCTCTTAGCAATAACAAACCAGGTGTATTAAATGGAGCCAATGCTGGTGAAAGCCCATCTGCAAGTGGACGACCTTGTGAAAGTTGTTACAGTAAGTTTTGGCTTTGTTGATAATTTAATATTAATATTCCAATTCTGTTTGACCATACAATTTAATATTTGATCATGCAACTTAATATTTATACAAAACATGCTTCATATTTTCATATGTATGTACATTTTAGCTCCCACATCTAGTCAGTGGTATGCATTTGGACCAGCTCATTTACAATGTAGATTGTGCCAATCATGTTGGAATTATTTTAAACGTTTTGGGGGCTTGAAATATCCAACACGTTTAGGTATACATTACTTTGCTCCTTATTGATATTCATGTTTTATCATAATTATTATTCAGTATAATTATATAATAATATGTTTAGATAGATTGTAAATTTATTCCTGTAAAACCTGTGGTACGCTGTTATAATGAAATAGTCAATAAGCTTTTTCGTTGCAGTGTCTACTTTTTTCAAAATTTGCTATGAAAAAACATTTGAAGATGTTTGACTGTACAATTTAATATTGTTATCTTTAATAATTTATTTAATTTTTGAACTCTCATTATTTTTCATGCATTCATATTGAAAATATTGTTTTTATATACCAGAAATTGAGTGAGTTTTGAAATCCTGAATTCATTTTGACATGATATGAAATTAAGTAAAAAAAAAGTTAACAGTAATAAATCTTTTTCATTGAACATGTGACAAATACATGAATTTAAACAGAAAATCTTTGATCCAGGAGGTAAATAGTTTTTGTTAAACATATATATATATATATACTATTGTTTAATTGAAGTAAAATTTAATCATATGTTTAAATCATTTTTTTTTCATGTTCACTATGGCGAATATTAGTTTCCTATTTTATTTTTTGAGTAAAAAATGTTTCCAATATTAATTAGTTTACTTCTTCATGAATTTAAAAAAACCAATTTGTATTTAAGTAACTTTTCAATAGTGTTAACATTTATTTTCAGATTGATGCGTTTAAATGAAATTTTTAATAAGTTTTTAATTAAAGATTATTTTCACGATATAGGTAATTCTAAATAATTAATTTTAAAATGTTTTAACACAGTGAAGATTTATAAAAGGAAAAAAAAAAGCAAAAATAATTGTGTTATGGCCATGTTATGATGTAAATGTTCCTATTTCATGGAAACAATTCATATTGTGTGTATAGAAATCCAATTAAAAAATATATTTAACATGATAATTGATGGATAAGAGCTTGCGATATCATTAAATTGTACAACTAAGTGTATTGCTATTTATTATTTTTCTTCAATTTCCTAATACTAAATGTATTCATGTCTAAGCAGATTGCAGTTTGTCAATTTATGAATATTATCTTTTTTGTTTATTACTAGTATTGTGAAACTATATAATTAAATTCACTTTAAAGTAATATATGTATGTATATAATCTGATATGATAAAAAAATCAAATAATTTAAAAATATAACTGTGATTGTTAATGACAAAGAATTTTAAAGATAATTCTTTTTGAACATTTTAAAAAATATTTAAAAAATTATGAAATGAATAATATCAAACATCTGTTTTCAGACAAAATTTTGAAATCAAATTATTTTTAAGGATTTTTTCTGTGAAAGATTTTAATCCAAAATAGTCAGGCATCAAAAGCTTGTTTACCTTAAATTTTGCTTACATATTCATACTTTTGCATATATTAATTTTTATAATGAGTCTTTACTTTCTACTTATTTAGAATCTGTTGATTTGATATCTGGTTCAAATTCTGACAAACTTCAGTCTCACATTGCATCTCATCGACCTCACCGTTGTACAATATCAGGTTGTGGGAAAGTAAGTATTTTTAGGATAAAATATTCATTTTATAATTTAAAATAAGCATTAAAATGTTGAAATTTTGTAAAACATTCTAAATTAAATTTTAAAATAACTTTTTAAGAAATTTTTCCACTGAAAACTAGTGTTCTTTCATACCTTACTAAACAAAAGTTAAATTGATTTCCTTCAAAAACACCATCATTAAGAAGTAACAATTGTGTATACTTAAAACTTGTAGTTAAAAAAAAATAATTTTATGAGCAAGTATTTAAAATTTTCATTTTATTTCTAAAGGAATTGCATTTGCAAATTTCATTAATATGAACTTATTAGCATAGAAAAAAATTCAAAAGATAAGGTAACATTTTGCATTATATTCTAGACTAGATATATGAATAACTTACTGGTGAAGTAAACATTGCATTGAAAAAAGACTGTCAGTCTTTTAAATTACCAGTCAGTAATTTGTACTTGAACTGATAAACTAGTTAATTTAGTTCTCATCACAGAGGGAAAATATATCTCTTATTTTTCTTTGTTAAAAAAAGTAATTGTAATAATTGACTAAATTTTTGTGGTAAAGAAAATCCTTTTTGAATATATAATAAGAAACAACACACAGTATTATGTAAAGGACTTTGATGCAAATTAAAAGAATTTGATTTGAATGCTAGAATTCCTTTAAAAAGTCATTATTTTCTCTGAAACCAGGTTTAAATAATTTAATAGATCTAAAATTATATTAATTGAACAAAATTATAACACTTTATTTAAAATGTTGGGTAGGCATCTCTTCTTTGTAATTCTAATTTGAAATAGATGAGATAATAAATTGCCAAAATATATGCATTTTGATTGCATACACATAAAGTGTAATATCCAGTTATTATCACTATATATAGTATTACGTGATAAATGCCCAAAAATACATAAAATACTTGAATCCAAACTGGCTGTATTATCATTTTGAGATAATCAAGCATTTATTTTTCAGCTGAATTATTTCATACGATATAGCTACTACAGCAAGATTTATTTTATACTGTGTAGCTACTATAGCAAGAGTTATTTTATACTACATAAAAAATGTAGTTTCATGATAATCATGTACTTTCATTATGAAGCGGCTAGGAAATGGATTTGGTCCATATTGAAAATGTATGGAGGCATCTAAAGGAACTTAAATAAGAAATAGCTTAGCATTAAAACCTAATGAACCTAATCAGATTTTGATTTACATAATAAAAACTGGTGAGAACTTAAATAGTTTGCTTCATGAGAAAGCATTGTAATGCCTAATTAAAGCTGAAGGTTACCCAAATAATTGTTAAATGACTGTCAATTTATTCCCATCTTATTTTTTCTGTTTAATAAATTACATCTAAAAATTTCTTCATAAAATATTCTCTATTAGTATTTTAATTATTTTCCTATTGGTACATAATTTGATTGTATTTTTAAAAAAGTTTTAAAATTTTGTAAATGAATGATGAAATGAAAAACATACCTTAAAATATGAAAAACAAAATTATTTGTTAAAATAAAACAGCTTTTTTTAAAGTTACAACAATTAATCACTATTGTACATGTATACAATTTATTTTCTCCTAATTAAGCATAAAATTTTTTCATTCATTCATTTTTTAAAAAAGTTATATTTATTTAATCAAGAAAGGACATTTTATTCATTAATTTTAAGTTTCCTATTTATTTTTTGCATACAGAAATTTTTTTTGTTAAATAAGTAGATTAAATTAGCTTAATCAGAACTGCTGAAACAAAGATTTGTACATGATTGTCTTCTCTTATGATATAAGTAATTATAACTGGAACTTCTTTTCAATATAAAAGATTAATAAAACTATTCTTTAGATATTCATAATATTTAGCTCTTAATTTCATTTGGAATTACTGACTTGGTTCAATTTATTCTTTCCAATCCCCAATCTCATTTTCTAACATCAAAAATTTTCTATATATAAATAACCAAGAAATGAAAAAATCTATTGAATGATTAAAGAAATAGAAAAGCCTAGAATATGGATGTGAAATTATATAGTTTAAAAAGAGTTTAAGAGTCAAACTGGAAATTTATCTAATAGTTGTATTTGTTTTGAAAAGAGGTTATATACATCTTGAAATACATTTATAAATTCATAGATAGGAATCTATTGAAGCTGTTTAAAAAGTCTAAAATTTATATAATGTATAATCCACAGTAATGTAAAAAATACTGATTATTTAAATAAAAAAATTTCTGTTATAGCTGCAAATTCATTGTAGGCTTTTGGAAAAATAATTAAAAAATAATTCTGACTTAAATAAAAAATATTCTCATTAAGTTTTGCGATAGTTTATTTCTATTATTTATAAATATAATTGAAAAATCTTGCATATACATAATTATATGCATTTGGTTAAAAACAATTTTTAAAATAAAAAATTACTTAACGTGAATATTGATACCTCCTGGAATTTGATTACTAGAAATCTGTATGAACTCTGCCACCATGTTTTCAAAGTTAAAATTAATTTGAATTTGGTATCAACATGTGGGAAAATAAGGTATACATTTTAATCTTAATATGCACTATGTTACTTTCTATTATTAAATAAGGCAAATTTAAACACAAATGACAATTTTTCCAAGGGAAACAATGAATGATTAAACTAGACATTCCTCACGACTTAATGCTACAGGAGTTCTGTGACTAAAATGGACAGAAGCTCATCTCCCATCAATTTGTTGAAGTTGTTTATTGAAAAAGATTGAATTTTTTATTTCATTAATGTAGATAATTCTTACTCTTTGGAAATAGAATTATTTGCTGGTTGAAAGTTGGTCTTAGATCTTTTGAGGATTGATAATAATCTAACTTTGACTAAAATCTATATATATGTTTATTGAAATCTTTATCAACTCTGTATTGTGCATCGGAGTATGATAAACTCTTATTAAATTGATATTTTTTACTGTTTATGAATCTTGAGTGTTACGAAGATATAAGCAAAAATTAAAAAAAACTTTCTTGTTTATAAATGGTTAAATTTGGTTGACATATAGCAATTATGATTCTAAAAAATGAGTTTTAAATTGCTAATGCGTTTGATAAATTTCTAGAAAGAATTTTCTAAGAAAATATTGTTCAATTATTGGCTATTGATTTTAAAATCGTTAACACAATCTATAAATTTTCTGTTGAAATTTTTCATATTTTAATGTGTATAATTTTTAATGTTGAAAATATTTACTTAAAAGTAAATCTCTTTCAAAAAAATATTCAAAACTTTTCTTTGTTTCAAATTTAAATCAGAAGTTTTAATTATAAATGTTACTGTCTTTAGTGCTGCTATATCATAAATCTTGAAGCAAAATTAAAAATGGTTGTAATTTTTGATGAAGTTGAAAACCTAATGCTGAAATTTATCATTTTTGTATTCCAGGAATTCAAGTTGAAAGCTCACCTTGCTCGCCATTGTGCTACAGCTCATGGACTGGTTATAAGAGCTGGAAGTCCCAGACCAATAATGAAGACTCGAGCAGCTTTTTATCTACACACTACACCATTGACTCGAAAGGCCAGGCGTTATGCCAGCCATTTAGTGAAACCTCGTCATGCAGCACGAAATCCATTTCAACCCATCAATATACTAGCAATCAAACAAGAATGTATGTCTCTTTTTGGCAATATATGGGCACCAATTGATCTTATTATTTGAAATATTTATATTTATTTCTGTAAATATATATTTTTATACAATAAATGAGGCATTGAAAAAGTTATTGAAACCTCTGGTTTCTATAAACTGTTTTTATGATAAATAAAAGAATAAAATAAATTTGTGGCATATTTGTGAGAGGGGGGACATGCTTTTTTAAATATTATATAACATAGTTGATATTGCTGAAAATTTATCTACTACATGACAAATACTCAATAAAAACATAATAGTTTAAAACGTATTTGATTTAGTGATTGAAAGCTTTTTCTATTTGTGGGAACAAATATTAGTTTTCCTACTATGTGACTTTATAAAACTATGTGCAATGATTAATTTTATTTTATGATTTGAAGTAAAATATTAAAGTATTTGCTATATAAATTTAACTGATAAAAGTTAATGAGTGAGAAAAAATTAAATTTTTTTTGTTAAAAAAAACTTATGTGTTTTAGTAGTATTCACATTGTTGAATTCTAGTCTTAATCTTTGTAGTTGTCTTAATTTTGAATATTCTTTTCCTGTGATATGGGCTTAAAAAATAAAAAATACAAATGATTCCTGTCATGCTAACTACTTTTAAAAAAGTATTTACTATAAATGCCCCTCGTTGATGACAATAAAACATACCAAGTTGGTATTCCTATAATATACTACGAAAGACATTTTTATGAAAAAATCATTTTTAAGTTGATTTTAATTTTAGTGTTGCATAAAATTTTTGTCAAGTATTTCTTAATTAAGATAAAATATTTGTAAATTCAATACTTCTAAAATCAAAATTTATGCCTAAAATAGTTTTGATGAGTGTTTATATCTTAACTTCATTTTTATTTTTAAGAAAGTAATCCATTATTGCATATACAAGAAATATTTACATTTGTAAAGATATATAGTACTTTTTTTGTTCATGTAGTGTGTCAAATGTGATACTAGTAAAAGTCCAGTTTTCTTTTGTGTGACTTTGGGAGCAAAAAACCAAAATCTCATAAGTTTTGAATGACGTTTCATAATATGCATTAATAAATGTAATTATTGTCATGTAATTATTCAGATATTTTTCACATGCTTTAGTTTTAAATTTCAAATTTTTGTATTGGATTGACTTTGCTTTGAAAAGTTCAATATTTAAAATCAAGATTATCGAAATTTTACTTCGTTATTGTTCATGAATTATAAAAGCTATTTCCTCAACATTGAAGTTCTCAGAAAAATTAAACTAATTTTGAATTAATTAAAATCAAATATTTGTAAAAAAATGTTGTAAATTTTTAAATATTTTTAATTTTTTACAAAAATTATGTTTTTTAGTTTCAAATCATAGAATATATTTTATAAACAAATATTTTGCAAACGTAAATATGGAAAATAAGATTGCTGTACCATACTGTCCTATGCTACCTATAACAAAAGAAATTGATTTCCTTTCTACAACTTCTAAAAATGAATGTTAAAAGAACTTTATAAATTAATATATTCGTATTAGAGTTAATAGACTTTGCAGAATCACTAAGTATAGCAAAATTAACTCTCAATGAATTTGCTTCTTAAATATCTGCATAGTATAATAACCTTCGAAATATGCATTTTTTAAATAATAGAGTATGTATTTTTCACTGCATTTTTAAAGCAGTTAATATAAATTGAGATACTTTTAAATATTCTTTTTGCATTCTTTCAATGTTCCCAGAATCTTGATCAAATTCTTTGCAAACATTTTTATATGTTCATTACCCATCACACTTTTAACATTTTCACTCTTGCATTTGCTTTACATACAAGGTATTCATTGTGGTGTTCAAGCCATTTAATTCAGCGTGCCTTAAGACCAGTCTCTTTAGATATTGCCAAATTGGCTGCTGAATGATTATCACTACTTTAGATCAATGTTTTTTTGGACTAAATTTGTACCTCGATAGTGAATATTTCTAGTAATTTATAATTCGCTTTTAAGCTGTCAGCCGCTGAATCAGTTTTCATGTGTAAATTGTGATTATTCAAAATTTAAACACAGGTAATTTAACTTCAACTGTACCTTTTGTTTCTCAATATGTGAATGTAATTTATAAATATAAGATAACCTACAGACATCCCAAATCAAATGCTCTAATGGTTATTTAGATGTTTTGTCAGATTATGCAATATAATTCTAATTACATAATAATTATATTTTGTTGAAAGATTTGTCTTCATTTTGAACATTAGATTGTCCCTAATATGAAGTTGAATATTTATACTTGATGTTTAAAAAAGTACCTTTATTAATTTTTTTTTCTTGATACTTCTCATGTTTTACAATGATGTTTATGTCTGTCATCATAACACATATTTATTTGAAATATTAGATAAGTTATAAGATTTAAAAATCCAGTTTTGAAAGTCCTTGAATGTGAGAAATACCAAAATAAAAAATGTTATTTGTAGTTTATTTTATTTGCTTTTTTACATTTTCTATGATTTGGGATGGATAATTATAGTTTTTGCACAGCCCAAAATTTTTTTTTTTAAATGAACTCACTTTTTACCAGTTTATATATAATGGTGTGAAATTTTCTGTATGAAATGTTTTTATTTGTATTAATCATTTGTTTTTACAATGGGATTTTTAGAATCTATTTTATCAATTAATTTATTTGTTCAAATTTTCACAGAAAATTTCTTTTGTAGAAATTAAAAATTAGAAAAAATCTAGTTGCAAATCAAATTTTCTTTTAAGTTCCATTATATCCAATTACATGTCTTTCCGCTTGATTTAATTTGGTGAAAATTATTGGAAAATTTATTGTAAGCATTAATCACTGTTTATTGTGTAATATTTAAAATTTCTTTTACATTAATATACTTTATATATCCCATGATATAAATAAAAAAATGAATATTATGCTATTTTTAGTATAAAAATTAATTTTCAGTACTGAGAACTTGTTATCTTTAATAATTTTACTCATTCAGTTTTTGAAAGATGAAACTTATATTTTTTATGACTTTAACTCTTAATTTGTACGCTAATCTAATTGCCTACATTAATTCTATCTATTCCTAAAAGTTCATGATTGAACGTTTTTAATATGTAACAGATTTTTCTGGTTTATAATTTATGCAATCCAGAGTTTTAACCCGGCTTACTTAAATTAATCAGAATTACTTAATTGGATATATTTAACAAATAAAAAATTGGAAAGAACTGATATATTCAATACTATAGATGCCTCCTATGTAATAAAATTAGATATTTTTGTTATTAATGCAGTAGTGAAAATATTTCTTTGTACTAGAGATTTAAAGCTAACAAGAGATACAGAAAAAGACCATGAGATGTTTATAAAATAGAGACCTAAAGAAATGTTTATTGCATTATTCTGTGTAGATTATTTAATATGTTAGTTATTAAAGCAGGAAATAAAATTATATTCAAATCCCTAAGTTTTATATCATTGTTTCTTATGAGTATTTTGATACATTTTACTTAATTATTCCTCTAGCATTGGATTTGCTATAAAGTACTAATAAATGCATCTATAATTTATTTTTTAAACCTAATGGTTAATTTAAAGGCATATTTTAAATTTCTTTTAATATTAGTTTCATTTATTCTGTAATGAAAAATATATGGTGTAAAAGAATGTCTGTTTCTAATTACATTTGTTGCGATTTCATATTTATGCTATCTCTATCCATAAGTGCTTAAAGATTTGAATTTTTATTCTTTTTTTTAAACTAGTTATTGAATAATTAGAGGTTCTTTTAAACTTTCAATGCCTCATTTGTTTAAAACATTTCTTTATCTTTATCTGTTTTACATAGTATCTTCAATCACTTTTATATCTACTTAATTTCTTAATGTGGTATTGCTTTCAAATTAAATAAAAACGTTGATAAGTGTTAAATATTATATATATATGTGTATACTGGAATAAGTAAGAAGTCCTTATTTGTTTGATTTTTTAAACTTAAAAGTATTTATTGATCTCTTTATTATTATTTTCCAAATTTTTATTTATGTATTCTAAAAGTTGCGTTTTTATTTACAGTTTTCCTTTTTCGGAAACTGTTTCATAAAATGAAATCAACAAAAACGACACATTATTTCTTTTAGAAAAGTATATGAAAGGTTAAAACTTGACAAAAATGTTTTCATTAAAAATACTTTGCAGACCTTCATGGTTTTGCATAGCAAATTAATGCTTCATAATAAAATCTTGGAAAAAATCTTCATTGAAACTTCGTGAGATGAAATACTCTATGACATATATATACACATAACATACATTTTTAAATGCAAGAATTTTTAATAAAATTTGAAGTTAACCTGAAAGCTTTGTAGAAAATAAGATAATATAAAAGAATTCAACAATTTATTATTACATCACAAAGAAAGCTACCTTTTTTTTCCTAAGTTTATCATTATATGCAAAAATATTATCCATTACTCTTGCCATGTTTCTATCTGCGCAGTTTTTCCTGTACTTATTTATTTTTTTATTATATCATCATTATTCTTAACAATCACCAAAATGAAATGGTACTCAGATGGTATGCCAATAATTTAAATTGTTGCAAATGAAGAAAGAAACAGTTTATAATTCTATTTTCATTAGAAAATAATAAAATCATTTTGACAAAATTGAAGATTAAGATTAATATTGTGCAGAGGTAGTTAACGTAAAAAAATTTTTTTTCAATACAATGCATGTCTACATCACTTCATTTATGGGTGATTTGGTGAAACATATTTTTTCAGTGAGTAGAGCAGGGAGATTTTGAGTCGCACTTTACCGCTTGATAGTGATAGCATCTTCCAATTATTTTATCGTAAAAGTAAGAAGAACTTTTTTTTAAACTAAATATGAGAGAAAATGTATAAGAAATGTTTCATAAAAAAACTCTTAATTTTTATATATTCTAATCCTTAGTTAGATCGGTTATTTTTATATTTTAAGTAAAAATAGTAAATGAATATCTTAATAATTTGGCAAGGCAAATACTTGTATGTTAGAAATTGCTGAACAGAATTAATATTAAATTTTATGAAATAATAAATCTAAAGTAACATTTCTTATATACATAGAACTTCCATTATATTTCTGGAATCAATTTCTATTTTATAATCTTAGTTTTGTTAATGTTCTTATGTAAAAGGTTATGGGTTTAAAATAATTTAAAAATCCATTCTCAACAATCTGCACATTCCTACAGACGAGACTTGTTTACAGCTTCAAACAATAATGCAGATTTTTTCACAATTGTTTTGGACTAAACTATATTCATGGTAATAAGCTAGTCAAAGGATCTGTATCAAAATATTTTAATTTAATTTATATCTCTAATTTTTTTATGTACAACTCAGGCAGTTATAAAATAATTTCAAAAAACTTTCTCAGCAATTCACAATTAGAAAAATGCATGTTTCACTGATAAGTATGATGATGTAATATTAAAATAAAAATATAAATATTTAGCCTTAAAATAGTTTTATAAAATAACAGCTGTATTATTGTGTTTAAAAAAATATCACATTTTTTAAATTTAAATATGTTAAAATGTTTTTGTATTTAAAATACAAACAGTCAAACTTGAAATCTTACAAGGACCTCGGTTTTTTTATCCATGGTATATTGATACTAAATACTTTAAGTGATGTAAAAAAGTTATAAAACAGTATATATATATATATATATATATATATATATATATATATATATATATATATATATATATATATATATATATATATATATATATATATATAATGTAAAATGAATTGGCACTTTTCTTGTTACTTACTATTCAGTATTAAGAATATTATTCATCATAAAACTGAATTTGATAAAAAAAAATTGGTAAAGTGATTTCCATTGTTTTTCTTTTATTTAAATTTTTTTCACATTAAAACATGGTTATTTTTTAAAACACAAATTGTAAATATTGGTAACATAATGTGCAAAATAAATTGTAAAATAATCTTATACAATTGCATATTAAAATTCTATTTGTTACATTTTCTTAACATACAAAATTTATTTTCTAATTTCTTCCCCATAAATATTAATTATCTTTCAGAACTATATATTTGATTATTTGAATATTTCAAGGTATACTAGTGGCAAGTTTTCCAAATTAAATATTAAATTTATTTAAAAGTTATTTGAAGTATTACAGTTAATTCTGTAATCATTTTTAATGTTAATTGTACATGGAGTATTGAAAAGAATAACTATACCAATAAGTAATAAAATTGTGTGTAGTATTAACATGGATGCAATTCTTTCAAATTTTAAGAAATACTTTAATTCAAAAGTTAAAATATCTAAAAAATTTCCAATATGAAGGAATCATATTATCCCTTTAAACTATCAATTATATAAGAGGAATAAATCGATTCCCTTGTATTATTTGATACCCTTATGTAGCATTCTTTGTCAAATAAAACATTTGCTGACATATATTTCTTAAAGCCAATAATCTAAGGTAATTAAAAATGGATCTTAATATCACATAAAATTCATTTTTCATTCTAAAAAAACTGGAATGAAATTAATGAAACTATGCTAATAATTATGCATTGTCAGTGCTTCACACGATGTATGAAATACATATGCTTATGGCATTTTTAGGTGTCTATTTTGTGGAATTTTAACTCTTCAAGAGTTTTGTTTTCCATGTTGAAGTAAGTACCAGTGTAGTAAACATTATGCTAGTGGGGGCAGGGAACACATTCAAGTTAATTGAAATAATTTAGACCTTGACAACCTAAGAATATGTATTTCCCATTTTGTTAAACAAAAGCCGTTATGCTAAAAATTTCATAATTTAACTTAATGGTACTTCTCATCTTTTTGGATTTAAATACTGGCATTTAAAAAAAAAGAGTTGTTAAATTTTCCAACATTGAAAAAGTTTATTGCAAAGTTAAGACATTGAAAAAAATTTATTTTTTCCTAACCAGAATTACATTGTTTATTTAAAATATCTGTAAACTTAATAAATGTTTGTAGAAAATGTGTTTATAAAATATTTCTTATCCGTATTAAAATCTAACACATAATTGTATATTCATCAAAATAAATTGGTAGTATGAATTTTATTAAGGTAAAATAAATACAAATTTTATTCTTAGTTATAATGACAATTTTGGCAGAATTATCTAAGCAATCAAACAATAAAATAATAAATAATTTTTTATCAATGTTGCATTTTTTAAAACAGAAGATAATAATAGAACAATGATAATTTATTTCAAAAAAGTATCTGTACAAAATTTTAAATTGTTAGAGTTTCTAAGTAAAACTGCTGTGTAAAAAATAGTATTGCTGCAGCTGAAATATATCTTTCGTAAAGAACCTAAATATGTATATTTGAGGGGAAAATATTTTGTTGATACTAAGATAAGAAATCTAGAATAGACAATTTTTAAAATTAACCTTGTGGTATTATTTGGCAAAGAACTATGGGTAGTCTAAGGAAACTAAGATAGATTTGAATTGTTAAAGGGAATGCAAGTAATTTCGCATCCAGTAAGTCCAGCTAAGGAAAGCATATCACAATATATTTATGATAAATTGTATTATAACAAAATCAATATTCTGTCTCATTCTAGGCTATGTGTTTAAGCCTTCAGAAGGTTGCTATTAGCATCTGCACTGTATGAAAAGTTTCATATAAGTAGTTTATCTTGATGTGAATAATAATAAAACTACAATTCAACTTGGATTCTTTCTTACTATAGTCACTGAAGTGTTGATTTCATTATAGCTTGAAAGCTGCCATCTTCTTGTTCCTTACATTTTGCGTGATTAATGTGGTAGATCTATGTGGCCAATGGATAAGTGATCAATTGAAATTTTTTCCCAGTAAAATTAAGTTTTGCCTCCAAGTTATAGAGTTAAGAATGCATTCCTTTTGAAACGAATTTAAAATGCATTCATTTGACAGCTTAAAACAATAAACACAAACACTCAGTTATGTAAAACAACAAATACTCAAAATATATAATTATTGAAAGCTATGAACAATTCACTGCTGAATTTAATTTCTTGTAAGAATATTTAGAATATATTAAAACAAAGCAAAATTTGAATCTTTATTGTTTTGTGATTGTCATTTCATTCTAAAAGTAATATCATATTTTATATGAATGAAATATTATGCAATCTTATATTTTGCTTTACTCTTTGAAGAGATTATTCCCCATATTTTAGAAACTTTTCCTATATTGTTGCATCTAATTAATTATATAAATTCATGAACAGTTGACACATGGTTTCCCCGTCTCATATTTTGCTGTCTTTAAATTTTTGCTAGAACAAGATCCTGTGAGACCCTTATCTTTTTTTTAAATTTTTTTAGACATTTTGGATATTTTTAGATTCATGCCAGTTGTCTAGCTCTGTTAGATAGTCCCAAGTTTAGCAACAATGACCAAAATAAATTGCTAACTTATTTTTTGTGAACATTAAAAAACTTGGATCATCATAAACTTGCTTGAAAAAGGTTGAAAATTTTCTGTAAATAGCATATAATCATCCCTTACTTATATGTATTGAAAAATATATGAAATTCTGAAAATAATATTAACAGAAAACAATGTTTTACAATGAGCTAATATTATCTGACTTTAAACTTTTTTTCCCAATGATTGTTAAAAAATAATGTCTGATAGTGAAAAATATTTGTTATATTTTTAATTTGTCGTGTGTGTGACAAATTATAGATAAATTTTTAGATAATTTTTATTAATAATAACATAAATTTAATCAAGCTAATATTCACAAAAGTATTTTAATTACAATTTGCTGTTAATACAACTAAAATTTTTATTAACTTGTTATAAAGTAATAAGTTGCTCTCATTTTTAAATTTTTTTTTAAAAATGAGTTTCAGAAATTGATTTAATTATTCCGAGTTTGCATGTTTTATGTATTGAAAGATTAATTTTTATTTTTATATATTCAGTGTATTCTTAAAAAATCAAATTTTATTTAATAACATCAAATCATCTGTACTTCTCAAAACAATATTAGCTTTATTTACTATAATTGCTATTGAAATTTTAATTTTCCCAAATTATTTTTAATCCATAAAAATTATATGCATCCGAAATGTCTGCTTATAGTTTCATTTGTTTGATTTTTTTATGCATTTTGATTATTTTTGAGCATTTTAATAATGATGCAAATTATATCCTAAATTATAAGCAATAGAAGTTTTTAATTTATCAGGCAACAAATTTTAACTATCATATTTGATTTGTTATAATTTTTTTTACTGTCAAATCAAACTTTATTATAGTGAACATGATATATAATAAACTCTTCATTGAAATGAATATTTTTAATGATCCTAGTTCTGCATTGAATTTTATTTGTTAGTTTCACACACACACACCATCTTCACTAAATATTCACATTATTTGTCCTCTTTGAATTAACTATTAAAAATGTTTTCATTTAAATTAAATTACAGTATTTTATGTTATTTCAATTTTAAGAAAATTATTATTTATAATAAAAATTTGTAACTATTGTCTAATAAAAATTAGACTGATTTGTTTGAAAACAATTAGATTTCATTAAAAAATGAGAAAAACAAGTTTCATTTAATGTGGAAAGAGTTAATGAACGAATAATATATCTAAGAAATTATATAAGTAGTCATATTTAAAATTTGCGTATGTGAAGTGGGGAATTCAAGTTGAATTTTAAATAGAAGTAGATGACATTAAATGTAGTGAGTATTTTTAATGGTACTTTTTGCTCTTAAGAATAATTTTATGTGATAAATTATAATTTTGACTTAATGATGATCATTCATTTAATATTTATTTTATTCAGATGCTGTTTATTCCCCATAATTGCTTGTCTTCAAGAAAATTTTTCATTCAGTTTGATGTTGCTTACTCGTACTTTTAATAAAGTATATATATATATATATATATATATATATATATATATATATATATATATATATATATATATATATATATATATATATATATATATATAGCTTTATTCTTCATACTTTTAAAAAGAATTCTTTTTCATACCTAGTATGCCTTGTGTAGCATTTCATTTTAAAGCAGTATGCTTTTTATAAAACATTTGAGTTCTTAAAAACCTGTTTCATATTTTTTCTACTAAACAGAAATCATCTTTTCTAAACACAAACATGTACTCAAACATTTTTTTTATAAAAATGATTTATAATATAATTTTATACTGATATTGTTTATAAAGTATAAATTTGAAATATATTGAGCATTATTTTTGTTGCATTTATTTATTTTTATTTGAGAACTATCAACTTTTTATGCAAGCCTTTTGTTTAATCATATTTGCTAGAAAATTATTTATCAATATCATTTTTATTTTTTTATTGAGTGCCTCTGGAGTTAGAAGCATTTTTCTAAATTTTTCTCTGTTGAATAGTATTCCAGTCTATAAAAAATGCAGTTATTTTTATTTATTTACTTATATGTAAGTTGAATCATTTAGATTTTGTAAAGTAGCAAACTAATGAATCCTTATTGTTGATCCATTGGTTTAGTTTTAATCTTGTTATTTTATTTTTATAGAAGTTTATATTTTCCAAAAAAACAAATATTGTTTATTGTATTTCGTTGTGTTATTTCTAAAGATATTTAGACTAGTATTGATTAAAAATAAAATAAAAAAAAATGATCTCATATATTATGAAATTATCAACATTAAAATTTTAACTGTTTTAAATTATAATAAATATATTTGAAAATTTAAATTTAAAATGTTAATCATTTTTATTCTTAATTTTAATTTGCTTATGTATATTTTAAACTTTAACACTTTCCTTATATTAATTACAGTTACTGTGGAATCTTAGTTATGTAACATAAAAGTTCATCGGAAAGGCAGATAAGCTAAATTAACTGATAATAGGGTGCGTTATAAGAATGAAAAAAATAATAAAATAAACTTCAATCAATTTAATACCATTGATTTACATACAGAAACTTTAAGTGGAGGAGACCAGTTTAGTGGGAAAATAGTGATCTTCATTTTCCTTATAGTATTTTACTTATTTGCTATCAAATTTCATCATCTTTGCAGCATCATTATCCCTAAAATCTAGACGTCTTGCTTTTCAGCATATGTAATGGCTCCTTCAAAAATCTTAACCCCTTTAATAGTTATATAAAAGTTTCTTAACAGTCTCGGGTTCTTCAGCATCCTAACTATTGACAAGTAGGACAATTTCAATCTGATCTTCTCAAAGTCAGTTTCCTGCTTCATCCAAAGATAAATCCTGCCATCTAGGAATACATTGGACTAAGGGCAAAATATTTTCTTTTTTTCATCCATTTTGCTTTTAATGGTTTTTCAGTCCTCGCCCAATCGCTTATTCCACGACCTTGCAATTGTCTGTGTTACAATATTGTCCCTTGCACTTGTGACCCAATTGGCCACCTCTTTGAGAGTTATAGTATACTTTTAAAACAAGTCTTGGCCATCTTTAATTTCTAGTGTGAGGTTAAACAGAAGCATTCCTAGATAGTTTCTCTTATGTGTTTCCAAAATACTTGTCCATTGATTGACAAATTGCAGTCACATTTAGAAGGAGAAACATAAACCTTATATCCCCTTTAAGTTTTTCTGCTTCATGATAAATTGGTACATTATCTAGCAGTAAAACTGCTTTTCAGTATAGGTTATTACTTCTTAAAAACCTGTTTGTTGAGGGCAGATTCTTTGAAAAACCACTCTTTCAAATCCTTATCAATCGTCATGTTACTTTTCATCAATGTTTGATTAAAATATTTTACTGGCTAAGCCTGTTTTGAAATCGCCTTAAGAGCCATAGGATTTTCCACTTTTCCAACATTATCAGTCCCATTTTGTAATTTCATGTGGTGTTACAAAAAGTCAAAAAGGTAACTTTACTTTGTTTGTACCCTGGGACTGATACTTCAATTTTAGCTGTGAAACTCTTAAACTGTAACATTTTGTAATTAAGGCTTGTTTTCTCCCAATTAAATATTTGATGAAAGAAGTGGTGAACTCTGTTGTGTTTCTAATCGTTTTTGCACCTAAACTCTAACTGCCATGACCCACATCCTAATCATAAGCAACTTTTTGCAATGTTTCCCTGTTAATAAATTTTAAAGTGTCAATCTTATCTTGCATTAGTAAAACAATGTATTTTTACTTTTTATAATCACGATTATTAATAAATGCAACAAAATACAGCATATTCTAAAACTGCTGTGAATAAATAACCTAACTGAACACTGAAGAAAGAATTGTTAGTTTACTAACAAGAACTTACAAGAGACTGACAGAAATGAGTGGGGATTTTTCAAGATAGATGTACAGTCAGAGATATATTAGTAAGAAATCACATATACTTCATGATGCAAGAAAGCTATCGCCAGACAATTTTTCAAAGATTTTTGTTGTATTAATTAATTAAACATAAATGCTGTAGTATGGTAGATAACTGAGGGGCTGATAACTGGGACTCTAGTTGGTTTTGTTTGATTGTTGACATATTGAATGTCTTTGTAAACTTTATAATTTGTAAAATCTTTTTACATTTTTTACATTTCTAATGTGAAGTATATTAAACAGTTCATACAAGAATGATTGAAGGGCAACCTGACCTGCCTAAATTAGGACCACATGAAAGAGGGCGTGTTGTTGATGTTTCTCACAGGCTGGGGACACCTAATTTGCCACCTCCTGAATGGCTACTACCTACACCATTGGATAAAATTCCAAAACCTGAACGAGAAGCTTTTCCTCCTCCTCCCCGTAATGAAGGTATAAAAAATACTAATTTGAATTCATGTAATCTTGATTATAATGTTTTTAATGCTTTTTAACATATCATGCAATTTTCATTTTAAGATGGATCACTTTCCATTCCTAAACATCCTATGGATATGGAAGAGAATAATGTGAGATTAACTCCAAGCATTGCTAGTGCATCTCCCACTATCCTTAGAAAAAGAGGATATGAACAACAAAATGGTGTTGATCCAGGTAATTATTTTAATTAGCATAGAAACTTTTTGTATTTCTTTTATTATTCTGAATAGTAATTTGAGAAGATTAGCTGAAGTAATATAGAAATTTAATTTTATCAATTTTGATAACTTATTTTTAAAATAAAAAAAATTTTAAGAAATTTTTATCTTTTCACTATAATGGGAAAAAAAAATTTGCAACTCTTATTTTAACAAAATAACAGTGAAGTTTTAAGAGTTACACTGATTCTGGTCTATTCTGATATTTTTGTCGTATAAAATTTCATTGCAAATGAAATTTATTGATTTCACTATCCAGTATTATTAATTAGTTATAACTTAATTTCAGATCATGAATATTCTAAAACTACCTATGAAAATTTTTGTATTAGGAATTTCTTATTTTAATGCCTTATTCTCTTGCTTCTCAATCTTTAATCGGTAAAAAATTCTAAATTGCATCTTTTTTGCATAGAACACATACAGTATCATGTAAAACAAGTTGTGATTCCAAGTACAAGCAACATTGCCCAAATAAATTAAAGAATTGCCTAAACTTAATATGGTAATAAGTTAATAATCTATAATCCCATTGTTCGAATTCAATGCAATCTCAATGGAAGTTTAAGAAATATAAAACTGTACAAAAATAACAAAGAGGGATTACTCTTTTCATATTGGTACATTCATATGTATGGATGATAAATAAATGATCAAAGCAATCTTATTTCATCTGAATTTCTGTCTTTAAATAGTAATCATTATTGTAATGTGACATTAAGATATAGTTTAATTTTTGGTTCTCTTTTAAAGCCAAAGTAATCTTTGATAGAACTATTGTGAAAATTAATTTGCTTTAATTATACTTTTAATTTACTAACAGTCAATGGGAACAGTGGATAGTGAGTTATGAGGATTATTAGTGCTTTTGTCTTGAAAATTTGGAATGCCTAATAAAAAGTTCTTGAAACTTGAAATGTTTATTCTTAAAATTAGATGAATAATACTTAAATTATTATAATGATTTTATGCAACTTTATCAAGCAGTTTTTTTCAGGAACATTTTCATTGAACACTAATTTCTAGACACAGGTGCCATATAATCCATGGTCTTAAATTTTGAATTTTTTTGGCGACTACGAAATGTTGCCAAAATAATGTAATTGTGACATAATGCCGCTTGAATATGTTGTAACTTTGACGTAATATATTCGTTTTTAAAAAATCTTTACTTAACTAAATATTAAATTTAAACCTGATAAACAAATAACGGGAATATGTATTTTTGAAATAATAAGATTTTTTAAAAAAATGAAACATTAGAACAGAAAGTGAAACATAAGAAAATATGATTATTATTTTTTTCGTTTCTGAAATTACTTCGGAAAAACTAAGAATACCTTGGTATTTTAAAACAATATTTTGAGCTACAGACATAATTAACTGTAACAATTTTGGCAAATGATGAAAAAAATAAATGCAGAACACAAAAATGATTATTTAAAGTACTGAAAAAGAGCAATACAACCTGGTATTTAAATATCCAAAATGTCAAACAAAGTTTCCTCTAAAATATTTCTATTTAAATGCAAAAATGGAACAAAATGTTCTAAATCTTTCACAATGGTGTAAACACTAGGGTTGTCAAAATTGCATTTTCAAAATAATTCTTATTGGTCTTCATTCTGGTAAAATCAAATTGCCAGATAAAAAAGAAAATCCACCAAAAAATTCAGAATTTGGCTTCCTGGATTATATGGTTCTGTGCCAATTTTTATCTATGATATGCTTAAGTCCAATGTTCTTTATGTGTAAAACTTGAAGAAGAATAAAAAATGATTGCTTCATTAATTTTATTATAATATGCTTAACAATGGAAATGTTCCTATAAAAAGATTCTTTTATATTTTTTCATTATTTTATTTTTTATTTACAAATTGAAAATAATTATTGTTGAAGAATTGCTCTTAAATTTAGATTTAGCTGCTTTCAGTTTAATAATATTAATCTTAATAAAATTAATTAATCCAATATTTTTCACTTTTTAAGAATTATTTTGGGTCAAATGCATTTAAATAAAAGAAGCATTGATGTATCATTTAGAATTACTTACTTTTGTTTTAAATAACTTTCACTGGTTTCATGATGCTTGTAATTCTCACTTATAATGCTATTGCACTGATCCATATCAAACATGAAGTTGTAAAATTAAATGTGTTTTAGTTTGTTATATACTATAAAAATTATTGCCAGTACTCTGGTTTTCTGTTTTATGGCTTGTTAGTTTGATTCCCACTTCAGTTGTGGATCTCAGAGCTGGCAGCTGAGTGGTTAGCATTTTGGTTTTTGGTTCAAAAGTTTGTGGATTTGAGTCCCATTAAGGCATTGATGTTTGTGGTGGTTTGTAATCCTCTTTAAAATGTAGGTTCCATTCTAATTAGATCTCGTGTGTAAAAAAGGACCATTAAGCTACAAACAAACCAATCCTAATCAGTTGTAGATGTTTCAGTGGTCTTTAATTCACTTTAGATACCAATGCCTTAAATGCACTTTCATGTGCAGTAAAATAGCAGCAATAAACAAATAAAACCATTTAAAAAATTTTTCTATGATATATTAGTTGAAATACACAAACACACAGCACATAATGATGCTTAATTTATATATATATATATATATGTTGTAATGATGGCTATATATATATATATATATATATATATATATATATATATAATATTGTGATGTGTATATAAATTATGCATGGCTTTGTAATTATGCTTAGCTTCAATAAATTGATTTTCATGTAGTCAAAAGGTATTTTCAACCTCTTCTGTTTTTTACTTTTTTGTCATTAACAGGAAATAGTAAATCTTAATTACTTTTGTTGTTTCCCCAAATTTTGTAGCTACGGTTTCACAGCAAATAAGAACATTCCACAACTATGTATACCTTTAATTATAACTCTTAATCATTTATTAATAAAATAATAATAGTTACACACACATATATATATTCCAAATATTTGAAGGGGGAAAGCAGCTTTATATATTTTATATTTGTTATGATATATATATATATATATATATATATATATATATATATATATATATATATATATATATATATATATTTTGCTTACAATGTAGTTAGTATATTAGTTTTTGTGCCTTATATGTTATTTTTAATGTTCAAATAAATTCAATTTATAAATGTCAATGTATGAAATATTTGCTGTTATGAATGAAAGATGCATTCTATAAAGTAGTAGATAAAACCTGAAATTTTCTCTTACTCATTTTTGTGCCTTAGTACCCATTTGTAACCAAAAAACATATTTTTACTTTTAATATGTACACGTATAATTTAAATTATTAATCAAACTTTTTTAATAGTTTTTTCTGTATATTGTAAAATATTAGGTTTAATTTATAAAAATCATTTCTTCTAGATTCTATCTTTCTTTCTTCTTCTAGATTTAGAATGATTCTATTAAATAGATTGGTTATCCTATTAAAAAAAATTCATATTCTGAAAGCGAAGTATTTAAAGTTCAATTCAATGTTTTTCATTTTCAGCAATTATCTTGTTATGTGAATAGCAAAATATCAGTGCTCCTTTTGAATAAGTATTTTCAATGCATTTTAGTATTTGGCAGCAGTAAAACAGAATAAAGATTCCTTACTTACTAATAACATTGTATATTTTAAAAAAATATGCAATTATATTAATTGAATGATTTTTTGGTATATGTACTAAAAAACATATTTTATTTGTGTATTTTTAATCAGGTTATTAAAATTATTGGAGTTTTTTATATTTTTTAGATTTGTTATGACTTTGTAAATATACTTTTCTTCAATAAAGCAATGTTATGTAAGAGAAAATTTTAATTTCAAATATAGTGCTCTAATCCAGTTTGTTATTCAAAAAAGAGAAGTATGTTAAAAAAATTCATTAGTAAAAAAATAATAATCTTCACTATATTTATACAGTGCATTATTATGATCCTGATATCATGTCAGCATTATTCAACTTAGTTTCAAAAAGAAATTAAGCATAAAATAAATTGAATTTATATGTAAGATATTTTAAAAATGATCGAAATATTTTGGAAGTATAGAAATACAATTGTGATTATAAGGCTGTTGTTTTTCCAGCCTAAATATATTTTTATGAATGTTTTTAAATTTTACATTCATTTTTCTGAAATGTTGATTATAAACTAAATAAATAACTTACACCAAAAATTATCTCCTATCATATTGCTTTTGATTAGTGTTTTGATTGATATCAATAAATAATTCAAATTAATCTTAATTATTTTGTATTTCATTATTCTTTATAACAATTATATCTTCAAGATATTTTACATGAAATTTTTATTTATTTATTCTTGTGTTACAGTAATGTCTATTTTCTTTTACAGTAGCAATTCCACCCAAAAGAAGAGCTCTTTCTGGCGGAGGAGTGATTAAACCAACACCTGATATTTTCAACGTGAGTTCCCTTGCTCGGAGTTCCGTAGTGAACAATCCGTTGAATGGGCGGGCTAAGATGGCCACCATTACTCGAGTGGGTGGACGCAAACAAATGATCAGTTGGGTGGATGCCCCAGATGATGTTTACTTTGTAGCCACTGATTCAACTAAGTGAGTGTTGACATACCAGCAAAGTTAACCAATTATTTGGCAAAAATAATTAGATGCTTTAAGGGCAATTTAGATATTCTAGCATGTTTTTTGTTTTCATTTTTTAAATCCCCTGTAGAACAATTGCACAATACTTTCAGTAACTTTTTCAATTAGAAAGAATATATTGAATTATTGTCTCATTGTTGAAATGGCAGCTTTCACATACACATGTAGCTAGTTGAAAACTATTATATCTAATTGATGCAGCTTCGTAATAAAATAAACATATTTGTGTTATCAAAATTATACATTAGTATTAAGAAAAGTTTTTACATAAAATGTTTTATAATTGCTTTCTTTTATTATTAAATTTAAAGTTAATATTTAATATACAATTAAGATGCCAATATATAAATCTTAATGAAACAATTTTTTTCAAAGTATCTATTCATATTCTAAAGTAAATTTGCTGAAATTTGCATATATTTTATAAACATTAATGTTTTGAAATTAAAGGAAGTTACATTTCTTTAATATTTTTATTTTACAAAATTAAATGTCCAGTTTATTTGTATTTAAAATATATTTATTGATTTATTTATTTAATGCAATTCAAAGTTATTCATACAGATAAGTTATGAATGATTTTGATGTGTGAGTAAATGTGGAGAAAAAATAATAAAAGTCATGAAATGTTTGCAGCTTTAACTGTGCTGCCATTTTAACTTGAGATGCATTCAAAAATTAAAGTTATTCATATATCTAAAACTAAATTTTTTTTATAAAAGAAGAAGGGGTCTTTTAGTAATACTTATTTAATTGGGTTGTCACTCATTTGTTATCTTTTAATTTTATTGTATTGTCGAATTTGAATATTTTTTCATTATTACTATAATAAGTTGTTATGGAAATGTATGGAGCACATGTTTTTGTACGTCACTCATGTTTGAGAATAAATTTTTTATATGTAAACATGTTTTGCTATAAGCTTAATGCTTGCAGACATCTAAATTTACTAAAAGCATGAGTGGCAACCCTGATTAATATCTTTTGTTTTATATTATTTAATACATATTTCTTGTATTTATTTCTCATTTTTTGCATGGAATGTTGGTGTATATAATTGTTTACTTTTTAGTTCTTTTTTATTTTTATCTTTGTTATTTATTTAGTTTATAGTTTGTCTAAATTGTCCTATAAAATTCTCCCTATCTCTTAAAGTGCATACTTTTAGCACATAAATTGCAACACTTCCTTAATTGAATAAAGGGCTGTTGCTTGTTATTAGCTTGTTTAACTAACCTGTCCCTTCTGTCTAACACTTTTTTCAAGGTTGCCACTCATTTGGGAATTTAAAGAATATGATGCAGCTCTTAGTGAAATTTTCTGTTTACTGGGCAATCAAACTATGGGCATTGAGTAAAGTAAAATAATTTTACAGAAAAAAAGTGTATAAAATTCTATTTTGTTTATATCCTGATATGAAATGGAAGGTTAATATATATAAAACTTCCTAATAGAAATTTTAAATATCCTGATTTTTCGCAAATTTATGTATTAAATCTATGTTTTTTTATTACATATTCTGGGGAATTAAGAGAGATAATTATTTATGTGTGTTGCCTTAATTTAAAATTATTTTGTTGGATGCCTAAACTTATAGAAACATTTTTTATTCATAAGAAAATAACTATTTGAATATTTTTCTAACCAATAAGAACAATTGTACAATTTAAATGTAAACATGAACTTAGTTGTTTTTCTTAAAAATTTTGAATTTATGATAATACATTACCAAATGAATTTGTAATATTTACATGTATAAAAAAATCCCATTTTAGGAGTTAATAAAAAATAAATTTTTTAAATGATTTTGTTTCTGTATAATATCAATTTTACTCTCATCATACAATGTATTTAATTAGGGTAAATAAATTTCACTTGACTGTTATAAAGGTATATTTATTATTTAGATTAGAAGATGTGTAGACCAACTAAGTGTGTTAAATTTATATTTTTAATAAAAAAGTTTGATATATTCCACTTAGTTTTATTGAATTATTCATGCAAAAGTTTTCAAGAATATCGTAATCCTAATTTTGAAATTGAAGTGTATTAATTTTAATTCATTATTTCTCCTGTTAAACATTTCATCCCAATATTATTCATTGCTAAGAAATCCATACAAGTATGTTCTATAAGATGTTTAGTAATTGATTTTATTAGCTCTTACTTATTGTATGCAACAGTTAATTTGTAAATAAGTGTATCATATTTGGAATTTTTACTTTCTAATCATTTAGGTCCAATAGACTTTGGTCTAATTTTAGTCAAACATAATTGCTTCATTTGATAAATGAAAATTTATTTTAGGCCTTTTTTTTAGTTGTTTAATATATCATATAAAATATTAATTGTTACCAATAAATCTCACTCTAAAGATTTGTTGGGTATTTGTGTATCCATGCCCCTATTTTTAAGAAAAACGACATTCATTTTTATATTCCTTTTTCTTCTATAGTTAATTTTTATTGAGAAATCCAACTCTTCTAAATATCCTTGAAATTCTAGATTATCCACCATCATTTGTGAAAAGTATAACTGTAAGTTGTAGATATATAAACTGAGTAAAATGATAATTTTTACTACCCGTAATTTCTAATTATTAATTTTATTTGTACAATAATGAAAAATGGAAGAATATATTCTTAAAAAGAAGAAACTAATGTGCTATTGTCCGATAAATTTAGAACTGGAGAGAAAAAGTCATTTACTATTTAAGTTACTTATTTACAGTCAAGATCAAACACTTGGCTGAGATTAAGACAAAACTAACTTAGTATAGAAATTGATAACCAGTATCCAAAATTTTAAAAGAATTTACTGTTACTATTCTAGTTAATTTTCACGATGTAATGTATGCTCCAATTCCATAGAATTTTCTAAAAAATATTATCCAAAAAACATAGTAATAAAAGTGTTCTGCTATTTTTTTACATACAAAATTGACATTTGTAATTATATACAACTTTGAATTTATTTTACTATGTCATTGCCTTTTGGAAATTTTTACTAATAGTAATTATCATAGATTTATATCTATCAAACAATAGTTCAAGTTTTCAAGAATTCGTTTTAGTGTACATAACTTTAGGCATTTAATAAACAATATGAGGAATATTTTATTTCAGTATTATGTTCTTATTTTTATTATAAAATTTGTGTTTAATATTTTTCTGAATTAGTGTCAATTTTTAATATTTTAGTTTGTAATGTAAGTAAATTTTATCTTTTTTGCAAACAATTATTATAAAAAATGCATCCAAGTGATATTTTAAGTGCTATCTTGTCAGTTACAATAAATTATGTCAATTAAAAGCACTTTAATTCACTTATGTATGTAATGTATATACATTTTAAATATTGTTGTTGGTTGGTCCATACAAAGGTTATGTTAACACATTCTAATTTAATCTGGAAATCATATTTCTATAATTTAGCACTCAAAAATGGGTTCAATAACAACTTTTCTGATACAAAATAATAACTCAGGAAATTTATAGAAGTTATGCACATCCATCTTCTAATGGGAAAACTGAATTAATATCATTTTTTTATTTAATGATTAATTAGATCTAGCTAACAATTTCCTCTTCAATGAGTATTAATTTTGAAATATTGAGTTAATTTTACTTATTGAGCAAATATGGTATTATCCATTGTTCACAATGTGCAATATTTTTTAATTGAATAATAAATTTCAGTTTTAAGTATTTGATTTAAGTATTTGCACAACTGCTTTATTTGAGTAAAATCCCATTGTCCTGGAAAGCTGGTGCACTACTGCTTTATGTTGTTCCACATGGATATTTAATAATTAAAACTGGAAAAACAACATATAATTAAAAATTATGAAGAATTATTTGCAAAAATAAATAAACCTAAAAATATTTTTAATTCATTATAAAAGCAAATGTTATTTAAATGAAAAACCTGAAAAGAATAGTATAAAATTTTCAAAAGTTAATGTTTAACAAAAAAATCTAATTGCAGTCAAAATAGCACTATTAGATTCTTCTAAGCAAATTTTTTTTTGAAGAGGTACTTGTTTGGAAAAATTTTTAATGTTGCAATGCCATTTTTTGTCTAACTTAGAATGAAGTATCATTGTTCTTGTTGGAGCACGTTTTGTTGAGTACCAGAAGTCTATAACTTTGAAAATACTTTAATCTATTTGGCAATTTATGTATCTGAAATTTTTATCATTTTACTGTATAAAAGGCAAATATTAAAACTAAATTGTTATTTAATTTGGGAAAAGGGCAAATAATTTATGAAAGTAGCAATAATGTATTTGTGGTGCCTAGTTTTTTACTGCCAGCTGTTGGCAAAAAATGGTCTTTAAGAGACATTTTTCCTGGTCGATGGGGATTCTACTGTGTGTTGAAATTATAATTTGCTGGCGCTTATTGAATTATGTCAATCAAACCTCATTATAATTTATTCAAGAATTGATAAACTTCATAACTTTCTTAACTTGTATTTAAATAATGCAATTTAAAATAAATTCTTATTAATGAGCTGTTCAAATGGATTAAATCAAATTTGTTATTTTCTAATATTCATTTAGCTGAGCTGGTTACTGAATGATTACCGCTCTTGCCTTTGGTTCATCAGTTTGTGGCTATGAATTCCACCTTGAGCTTGGATTTTTGTTGTGGTTCAGAATCCACTTTAAACTGTAGGTTCTAGTTTAATTATCTCCCTTCCAAGCAAAAAATTACCCTTCAGCAACAAACAATCCAAAACTAACATTCTTTTACTTACTATTCTATTTTTTAATAGCATTCTTGCTCTTTAAAAAGCAATATTGGTTTTATTATAAATACTATTTATGATTTAAAAAAGTGAAAAATTGTTAATTTTGATTTGTTTCTGTTAATATATATATATATATATATATATATATATATATATATATATATATATATATATATATATATATATATACACACACACACATGCATGTATGAATATATAATCACAATGACCAATGATTTAAAAACCAAAGATTAATATGTTAGACTACCTTTTTGTGTGCCAATAACAGCTCTTAATTCTTTTGGGCATTAAATCAGCATGCTTCTAGAGTGCATTAATTCGCAGAGAATATCATGCATTGGTTATGTAGCTTTTTTATATCTTGTAAATTAAATGGAAGAGAAGAAAGCTGTTAAATGTGTCTTTACTCCATACCCTATACATTTTATTTATGGCTAATATCCAGGCTGTGCAATGTACAGGGAAAGAGTTAGAAGTCAGTTTGATGTTCAGTTAACCAATTTGGAACAATTATAGCATAATGTATTATAATTGCAATGGCATCCATGAAGTATATGTTGCCTTCAGAGTTAAATTTTTTCAATTTTTATTGAGAAGTGAGCCAGGAAAATTCTCAGCAGCAGTTATTGAAAAATTAATGGAATCTTCAATAGTTGTAGTCCAAAATGCTGTAGAATATTTTAGAATATAGGCAACCAAAAATTACAAATAATCTCTTTCTTAACATAAATTAATATAAATATATATATTTTTTCACAAGGTATATTACATTATAGCAATTTATTTAGCTTACAGTTTACCATTTACAAGACTCGTATCTCTTAAACATGTTTTAATTTTCAAATGTGTTAATTGCATATTTTTATTTTGAATTTTGTATTTATTTAAAAATCAAACATAATATTGAAAAACTTGTACTTTAAAGACATCAAAATCATTTTAAAGAACTAAGTATGTTTCATACTTTATGTAATATTCATATACTGTTACAATTTGTCAAATATGCATAGCAGTAATGGCATAAATAATGAACGTTTTAAATTTGCACTTTTATGATTAAACTAAAATAATGTTTTTGATTGATTTAAATTCTTGGCCCATTCTTTTTTAACTATAAATGCATATTGCTATAAACCATACTTAATTACAGTTTAACATTTACTAATAGAAAAATCCATTTTTTCAGAAATTTATTGTTTTTGTATTTTTTAGTTTGCTGGAACTTGGTGACCCCAAAACACAATTGATATTTTTAATAGAGCATCTATTAGATTTTTTAATTTTTTCATTTATTTATTGATTTTTGTGTTTTTATAGTTTCTGTTATCAAATTAAGACTGTCTTATTTATTTGTATCTAATCAGAGAGAATTATATTCTATATATAATAACTCATTTTATTTTGAAGCAGAACGTAGTTGGCTGCTTTTAATAAACAAGTTTAACCCAAAGAGGAGTCTTATAAATAAACACTTGATTTTTCAAATAATGTCTTCAGTCAATAGGCAATGCAGATTTGAACTTATAATATTACTATCAAAGTAAATATTTCATTGTGTGATGGTTGTTTATATTTCATTGGTCCAAATGATTTAATTACTATAGTAAGAAATGCATAGAGTTATTAAGTTAAAAAGAGTGGATATAGATAGAGTTATTAATAAAGGAATAAATATTTTATAAAAGATAAACTTTTATTTGGCTTATTTCCTTTTGTTCAAATCCTAGAAGTGAAAATATTTTGGAAATTAAAATAATTGAATACTCGTATGTATATTGATTTAAAGTAACACGTAATTAAAGGTTAATTCAATTTTTAAAAAATTATAGCGATGGTGTTTTACAGCTAAGAAAAATGAGAAAAATTCAAACTAATATATTAAAAATTTAAAAAAAAAAAATTTATAAAGATTTTGATATCTTTAAGAAAAGTGTGTTAATTTAATGCTTAGTTTTAAATTTGCATTCTCAAACATTTTGCACACACATTCATTGTGATAAAATATAATTTTGACTTTTGCTTTATAAGAAATTAATTATTAATCATAAGCTCTTTTAGTTAAAAATCAACATTTTTATATATTATTGTTATGGAAAATAAGGAGTTCTATTCCCTAATTAACTGGCAATCCTTGATGTTTGCTTATTATGGTTGTACTATGTAAAACAAGTTATGATTGCAGTGTTCTTCAAATGAAATGATACTCAAGTAAGTTGCAGGTCAGGTCTGTAGGTTTTCTCCTTAGTCTTAGTTTTTAAACTATAGGACCCTTTTGATAACAAAAGAAGAGCTTCCTAATGGTTGCTGGATATTAGGAAAATATGTATATATATTAGTGTAATGATTCTATTGTTAAAATATTCAACCTAGAAAAAATACAAATTAATTAAATGCAAATTTTTGAAATAGGGAAATTAATTTCACCTTTTCAACTCTTTTTATTTAAAAGAGCTATGTTGTAAAATTATTTTTGATGTGTCTATTCTGATTGGTAAATTTTCTGTAGAACATTGACAGTATGAAGACAACTTATGTCCTAGGAAAATAATAAAAATAGCTTTCTAATTTCAAAAGACTATAATTTTATTGAAATTCTATTGTGGTAATGGTGCTTTCCCATCAAAAGTTTTAAAATCTGTTGTATATTATGTATAAAACTAGAGAAAAGTATTTTGGTGAATTTATTTAATATTTTAAATTGGAATATTACAAGCAAAAAATAATATATTATTATTTGAAAAAAAATACATTTTTTAAAATAATTGTAAAAAATGAGTAAGTAAAAGTAATATCTAAATGTTTTTATATGACAAGTGAATAAATCTTGAATAATGATTTATCAATTTAAAAATAATATATGGTATTCAGAAAGTATCTTGAGGATTAACTTATATGAAATTTATTTTACTTAAATTACAAAATTTTCATCTAATTTATTTTGAAGCAGAAAATATGTTCAGCCATAACTAACTTGTACAATTTATTACACATTTTTCACTGTAATTTATTAGTTAATAAAATAATTTAGTAGCAAATTATTGTATACTGAAAAAATCTTAGAGAAATTTGTACTGCTTTTTTTCAATGTTTTGAAGAGTACCAGTCGTTTATACATTACTTTGAAATGTACATTTACCATGCTTCTTTTTTGAAGTTAAGTTTATAATTTGTGGTGTTCTACTTCCCTGATAAGTTCATATTTGACTAATGTTGGACTCATAGTTTGAACTTAGTTATTTTATTCAGCCATATTTTATATTTTTTTAAATTAATTTTCAATGTTATGAATAAAAGTTATTCTCAGAATCATGAATTACTTCCTTTATAAATTTTTAATAAAGATTAATAGTTTAAATTGGTTTCATTTGATTTAATTTAATTTTAAAAATGTGACAATTATTCTTAATGCAGAAAAAATGTGTTTGTTAAAAGTTGAGAATTAATTAAATCTTATGTTTGATGATTAAAATCGTGCATATGCATAATTAATTTTAGAACTTGCTAATGTTCATTTTGTGCTCATTATGTTTTATTTCTTTATAAATCAATTTAGTACTGTCAAACCTACTTATATATATTGTAATGCTGGTTCCTCCCTCCCTCATATGAAGAATTTTGTGCAAAACTTAAAAGTTATAATTGTTTAATTCATGAATGAATAGACTTACATTATTTAGATAGATTAGGAAATAGGACTTCTAATTGCTTTTAAAATTAATGTAATACAATTTTTTTGGTGTTAGATTTTTTTTTTTAATATTTCAATTACTACTCTTTTTAGTACCTTATTTAAATAAATACAATATTTGATAATTTTCATGTCTAATTTTTAAAAATCTGTAAGGATAATGAAATTTTCTCTCATATATTAGGATAACCTTTTTCTTAACTTTAAAATGCAGATAAAAAGTTATTGCTTTCAAGTAGAAATTTGATTTCATTAGTCTGGAAAAATTATTATGTAAAAATTTTAACTTGCTTAAGTTAAAATTTGTACATATAAAGCTAATTTTAAAGTAATTTTAGTATTTCATGTTTAATTTGGTAAATATATATTACCAAATTAAATATGAACATTTTACCAAAAAGTAGTTAAATTTGCTATGAATTTTATCTAATTTTTGTAAGTTTCAAATTATATATATTAAAAATGAAAATGCAAAATAGCAATTTTTTTTAAGAAATTAACTATTTTTTACTACACTGCTGTATGACATTAATTATCCTATTTATTTTAAATTTAGATGAAAAAGTATGTGTGAGAGACAGTGAGTGAGATAATTTCTGATGTACTTTAATTCAGCATTATTATTAAATAACAATAAATAGTGAGGTGTAATTGTATGGATAAAAAAATTATGGTTTAAAGCTAAACATTTTCTAGTACATTTAATTCAAGTGTCAAATATGTTTAGTTTTGGTTTTAAATTTCAAATTTAATATTTTAATCTAGTTTAGTAATTTTGCTTTGAATTTTTAATATTCTTCTGTAGATTTAATTTAAAATCTTATTACTTCAATTTCGTTTTTTCCCTCCCTTCTATTATAAAGTATAAAAATTTATTTATTAGAACTTTTTCTTTTCCTATTGCAAAATTAAGCCTTTCTTTCATCTATAGCAGTTTTTTACTTATATTTATATTTTGTCATTTTTAAGTTTAGAATAATGTTAAATTGAAGGTATTAAATTTTATTAATCACTAGTAGGCCATAATTTCCTCTGTAAAACAGATAGGTTATGGTTCCTAAATGTTGAATTTAAAATATTGTTTTTTCAAAATTACTTTGTGAGAATATAGAAAGCTGGATCCAATGCTATAAATATTTTTCTTTATTTAAATAATTATGATTAAATGATAGTTAAAATAAGAGGTAAAACTAGCTTTTTCCTTGAAGTAGATGAGTTCTAGAGAAAAATATCTCTTAAATTAATTACAAATGCTGTTATTGAAACTTTAAAATGAAGTGTAACTTTTATTTCAAGTTAACTAGATACTTACATTCTAATATAAGTTTCACTTCGTTCTATGCAGCCCTTTTTGATTCAACTTTGGACAAAGATTCAATGGTCAAACAAATAAAGATTTTATATATGGTGACTAGTATATATAAAAAAAATTACATTTTTGGTATGTAGAAATAAGCTTGATTGTGTAAATAGTTTTGTTAACCCCCCTACAACCATTATACATAAAACATAGTTTTAAAAAGAACATCATGCCATAGTTCTTAACATGAACTCAGTTCCAGAATATTGTTTATTTTATAATAAACAACTTAACTAATTAATATTAGTTAAAGTTTAAATTATTAATGCTGTAATTAAAATTTTAAATTAAATTCTAACTGTGTTTTAAGTTAGCTGAAAAGCATTTTGATTAGCTCCATTCCATTCAGCCATTCTCAATTTATACTAGGACGAAAATTCAGTTTGTAATCTAAATAAGAATTTTATTTATGTAAATTACATTTGGGCTGTGTTTTATATCTGTGTCTTTGAGAATGAATGTTAATACATTTTTAATCTTTAAAGTACCTGTACTTTTTAAAAAACAAGCATTTTATTTTTTGCATATTTAGCAAATTATTCTGAAAAAATAATAATAAAAACTTCAAAATGTTCTACTATTTAAAATAATATATTACTTTAAACTTTGAAACATTAAAAAAATATGTTTTAAATTTATCATCTTTATTGCCTGATAAATTCTTTATAAAATAATAAATTCATTTTCTAGTATCTACAACTAAAATTTAAAAGCAATAAGGTGGTGCTAATTAGAATCTGTTCATTTAAAGACTAAAATTCAGGTTTTTAACTAAAATATTATTAATTTTAATTGTTTTAATTTTTTCTATAAATGTAATTACAAAAAGTGCTTATCTACAAAAATTTATATTGATTTAAGAAAAAATGCTAGAAAAAGGATCTTTTTGCAACTGAATAGAGCATTAGAGATTTCACATAATACATTTGTTTTTAATTCCTTATTTTCACATGAAGTAATTGGGGGAGGATTTTTAAATTTTTCTAATATATTATTGATATCAGTGATATTAATTAACTTTGGCAAACACAATTTATAATAGTTTGAATCATTAAATATGCTAGTTCATTTTCAATATGTTTGTTGAACATTTGTACGGCAGAAAGAAATGTTTGGTAATTATATATTTAAATTTTTTGTGTCTTGCTTACTGAATATTTTATAATTTGACTGTAAATGAAGAGTCTCCAATTCATTTAATTTCAAAGGAAAAATTCTCAGAAAGAACAATTCTACTCGAGCAATCATGGCCTGCCCATGCCTGCCTGAAATTCTACCTGTAGTTACACAAAACAGAATCCCTGCAGAATAAGTGTTACGAATATGATTAAATTAATTCCTTTCATCAATGCTTCGTGATATTTATTTTCTTATTTTTGTTGTAGTCACTATTATGTTAATGGTTCCATTTTCATTAATTAGGAATTTATGTATTATGTTTTTAAATAATTTTTAAGTAACATTTTAAGTATATTTTTTATTATTTTTAAACTTTTTTGTACTTAATAGTAATATAAAATTTTTATAAATATAAATAGTTGTTAAGTTTATTTTTGATTATTTATAAGTCTTCATTTTACAGGAAACTAAGAAGGCAGATAACCATACCTGAATTACGACGATCTGCCCGAAAACCTTGCAGAAAATTGAACGTGAAAATCCCTTTCTATTATGACAACCCACCTCCTGTCATCCCCCCACCTAGTATTGCTGCAGCAGCAGTCCCTCCTGAAACACTTGCAATTGTCGATTGAGAATCTCAATTTCTGTGCAACAAAGGACATTTGTGTGAAAGACTGTCGTTGACAAAACAAGAAAGCACAAAATTATACCTGCAGCGATTTTCGTTATGATTACACTTTTGAACTCAGGTGAACTGATATTAATCATTGAAAGATAAAAGTTATAGTTTTTGGTGCAAAGTGCTTTTATGAACTATTCTTCTGCTGGAAGATAGTCTGTGTTGTGTGCTTCCTACAATTCAAATCTCAGGTGTTTTATGGAGGAACTATGTTGCAGCTTCAATTGGCAAGAAGGTTCATATATCATATATGTATTCTGTGTGTATATGTCCATACAAGTTCAGAAGCATTTTACAATTGTTATACAATTCTTTAATCTTCATACTTTTGAATGTCTAAAATCGAACTTTTCACTTGCTCATTTTATTTCTTTGGTACTTGAAAATGCAACCACAGTACTTATGAAAAGATTCCTTCTGTTTTGGTATACCTTCAGCATAATATATTATTAGGATATTTCATTGAAAACAATTTTGTAGCTTTTATTTATGAAAAAATACAACATTCATTCAAAATGGCTTTTGGACTCAGTATGCATTTATAAATCTATTCTCTTGAACAAATTTTCATTATTGAATGTCATTTAAAAACATGTTTAAATATACTTGAAAGTAAATTTGAATTATATTATGCTGTTTAGGTTTCTATTGAAATCATTTAAAATATTTTGAAAATTTCAGTGTATGATTTTTGTTGAAATTCTACCAAAATTTGTTATGGCTGTTTGAAAATCAATTGTTATTGTGTAACAATTTATTAGAAGTCAATTGTTGTGTTATAAGTCAAATATCAATCAGTAGTATACACTTATCTTTCAATTTTATTTTCAAAAAGAATTTACTAATACAGTTACTAGAAATGAAATATTTTAGTCATTTATACAAGTTGTGCAATTCTTTCACTTGCTCATCTGATATCTAATTTCTTTTACTTATTCTAAAATTGGTTTTTCTATGCAAATTTTGAAATGTATATTAAAAACTTTATTGCAGTATATTGTAATTCTCTTGTGTGCTAAATATTATAATTCCCTTATTCCAGATTTTTTTCTACAGAATCAATTTCAAAATTAATGTTATTCAAGAAATTCATTTCTAAATTTTGATCATAGAATTTGTGAGAACATCAGAAAATACTGATTTCTTTCCAATGTTTTATTTATTTTATCAATAAAATATTTCTTTTAAGAATTGTTTTATAAAATGACATTTGTGGTTACCTGTTTTACTCAGTAAGTACATTCAAGTTCATTATTTGTATTTCTTATTAATTCCTGTCTTATCCAATCTCTTTTAATTATTTTAACTGTAGTTCAAAGTTATATTTCAAAGTCTAGCAACTTAATATTCAGAGTTTCAATTTATACAGCATTAAATGTCTCACAAAAGTTCAAGAAAAAATAATCTTTTAATCACAATATAATAGTCTGTGAAACAAAAGAATATGTAATTTATTTTCAAAAAGTAAATATTAACTTTTTTTAATCAATTTTTTAATATCAGTGCCAAATATACAATTCAACTTTAGCTTCATATTTCAACTTAATAACAGTAACAGTTATTCGCAATGATAACAATCTTACTTGTTTATATGCATTTAAATGGATAATCAAGCTCCAAAGTAAAGAAATTTTGCAGTTAATCAGACATTCCTACTAACAAATAGGAAAGTAAACAAGTTACATTAATTTTCATCTGAAACTAATGTAAACAAAAAAATTTCATGAATGAATATTTATTCTATTTACTAGTACCTTAAGTGTTTATATTTTTAGACGAAAGATAATCCATTTTATGATTTGAGCTATTCTTCATGATTGTTAGCTGCTCCTTATTTATTGATTACGTAATTTTACATTTTGTTTTTCATGCTAATAGGAGACGCATGATAAAATTTTTAAAGAAGTTAATGAAGAATAAATCTTTTCATATTCTGCTTGCTTATGCTATTAATACTTTTATAACATTTACATAGTTCTTACATTTTTAACCTTTTGCAATGTGTGAATCATGAATGCATTTCATATGAATAAATGTGGAGCCTGGGCGGTTCACCCGTGTATATTCTTGGAAACTTGCCTAGTAAACAGGCAGTGTGTATATGCATTTTAAGCTTAAACAACTTTTAATAACCACTAGATGGCACTCTGTGTCCATTACATTTAAACTGAATGTAGTTTCAGTTTTCTTACCTTCACATTGTTCATATTCTGGCTGTTTTTGTTATTTTGCTTATCGGCTGTAGTGGGGGGAAATCGTAATGTAAACAATCACAGCTCGGCTCTTTTCGATTCCATGTGATTAAGCATCTCACTTCTAATGGCTGTCTAAACTTTTTTTTTCTACACTATGTAGGATCTTTTAGGGTTTTAGCATCAGTTTTGTTACAGTTTGTATTGATTTTGGATATACTTTGCGTGATTCTTTTGTTATTTCGGAAAACCTTGACTCTAGATTATTATGGCGAGAAAGCGTTATTTATCAGAGGATGAATATACTAATATGATAAATGAACCTATTAGCGATATAAATGAAAGTGATGAGATTCATTTGCTAAAGAGTTAGAAAAGTGATGTTTCTAGCGATTCTAACACTTTTCTGGGCTTCGAGATTTTCCACGCTCAGTCTTCATTCTAAATTTCGTTATTTCTTCTTGTAAATAGTCCTTGTCGTATATTTTTTATTAATTTGTAAGTATGTTAATGTGTTTTGTCTTTTAAAATTTTGGAATAATTTGAATAGCACTTTCAAAAGTTTTTTCTCAAGATAAGCAACTTTTTTTTTATGTATTTTCATATAAATTGAAAAAAAAATGTTATTAAAGTCTAGTTTTACTGTATAAGACAGATTACTTAATAATCTAAAATGCTACCAAAAATTACGGTGGTAGAACTTAAACTTCGTTATTTGCAATTGTTTTTCTAAACTTAGGCATAGTGGAGCAAATTTCTAAACTCAGGCAATTCCGGTAGACCTAATATACTCCTGTCCTGTATTATATTAGGTCTACCGGAAAATTCTGTCCGCTCCGGTTACAATCAGTTTCAACAAGTATTCAGCTCAACAAACCATATTCGGAAACTAGGTTTTGTGTGGAAGTATTCGAGATGGGTGCCACACAAGTTAAGTGAGAAGAATTTGAATGATCGAATCATCATATGCACATCTCTGCTTGCACGCAACAAAATCGAACCCTTCTTGGACCGGATCATAACTGGGGATGAAAAGTGGATTACCTATGAAAACATCATAAGAAAAAGGGCATATTGTGAAGCTGGAAAACCTGTCCCCTCTACCTCTAAACCGAAGTTGAGCCTGAACAAGAGAATGTTGTGTATATGGTGGGACATTCAAGGACCAATACATTTTGAGCTGTTGAAACCAAACAAAAGGCTTAATTCGGAGAGGTACTGTCAGCAATTGGATAAATTAAAAACAGCACTCCAAGAAAAGAGGCCGGTGATGTTCAATAGGAAGGACACCATACTGCTTCATGACAATGCCAGGCCACATGCTGCTTTGGGGACTCGTCAGAAAGTCGCAGAGCTAGGCTGGGAAATTCTGTAGCATCCATTATACTCCCTGGACCTAGCACCATCTGATTATCACTTGTTTCTGTCCTTACAAAATTTCTTGCAGGGCAAACAATTCAAGAACGAAGAAGATATCAGACAAGCACTGGTTCAATTTTTGGCCTCTAGAGATAAGACATTTTTTAAAAATGGGATATACAAATTGCCATCACACTGGCAAGAAGTCATAAATAATGATTTAAATTATTCAATAAAGTTTATCCAAAGTGTGAAAAAATGTATTCCTTTGTTTCATTCTAAAACGGACAGAACTTTCCGGTAGACCTAATAATTCCTCTCACTTCCACTTTGTCTTCAGTGCACATATTAAACAAAAGCACCTATTATGAAAAGGTTAAGGAAATCAAAGATCAGCATTTAGTAAATATTTCTATGTAAAAAAATTAAGTGTGTTTTGAGGTGCTAAAAGAATTTCTCAATTATCGCCTCTAAAGAACTAGACAAAACTTCTTTGTATATCTGCCTGTCATTTGTACAGGCATTTATACTGGTACAAATGACAGGCAGATATTTGTACCAGCATTATCTATGTCTAATTTATGCAATATCTATTATCTAAATTTATGCAAGAGAACTTTAACCGTTAAAGTTCTCTTGGTTTACAGGTAAACTTATGGATAGCAAAAAAAAGAAAATGGTTGTAATGGACAGCTCATAGTTCTAATGGATCAAAAGATGAGACAGCTCCAAAGAACCATTCTGGCATAAAGTTCTAACAATCGTACTCTTGAAGTAAGTGAAATTATTGGCTAGCAGCACGTCTAGAGAATTCGCCATGAAACGCATGCAGTTTAAAGCTCAGAAACAAGAAAAAAGAATATTTTAATTTTGAAGAAATTAAGATGACCAAGATTTAGGTCTGGTTTTAACCTTTCCTCTCAATCGCTTTACCAAAATATCGAGGTAAAAGCCTCTTCCTGGCTACTTTACACAAGCTATTAAAACAGTCAACCATAGCGAAGGATTAATTCTTATCTATCAAACTCGCTTTTGAAAATGTGAGTTTTACAACTGGAAAACTTAGATGGGCAAAATCATTATCAGAGACAATCTGCTAAATGTTTAGGATTCCACTTTAATATTAACAGTGTTGATCCTTAAATATGATAACTAACTCCTAATTCATAGAATAGATTATAAACATCTTCGATAATAAGAAGCTTGTGTTTGGGAGTGAAGGATTCTGGATCCCAGTAAACTCCCATAACTGGCAAAACTAGACCTTTAAGATGAAGTATACTTGTATATCTCAGATCTTGCTGCCTGGCTAAGTTGACTCACCCCAGGTCCAAGTACATGAAAGTGGTGCACTTCACAGAAATCTGTTTTGGACGCATTGTATAAATGGATCTTTAAGATTGGTATGGAAACTGAATACTATTAAAAAGCCCAATTATAGTGCCTGTGCAAGTTTGAGCTGAAAGATTATAGAATTAAGAAGAAGAAATAATAATGGTACCAAAAGAGCAGGCAACTTCCAGTCCTCATAGTTGTCCTGATTTTCCTGAAAGAAATTTTTTGTCTTGAAAAATTCTTAATTTTAAGTCATAATCCTGAAATTCCTGAACTATTTTCTATTTATCTGGAAAGCTAAAGAACACCCTTATTTTCAATTTGAAAGAATTTTGATGATTCTATTTGAAAAAGTAGGAATGTTATTTCAAAGCTTACTGGCGAATAAAGTAAGGATTTTCTAATGACGTTATAGGAGGCGTCTAACTCTTATCAATCAAGAATTTGACCACTCATGTTTTCCTTTTTTCAAAAAAGGAAATTGTTTTTCTCAGAATTTTTTTTTTTTTAAGTGCGGTTGCCCCCTCCCTTTTTTATTCAGACAATGGGCTTTCTACTGATCACAAGAATAAAAATGTCGACTTTTGTAGGTGTCAAGCATGTGCAAACGATAAATTTTCCGATTTCTACCGTGTGTGTTTTAAATAATTTAGTGTTCCAAATATGGAATTTTCTCAAGTTTTGATTCGTGCAAATTCGCTTAAACATAAAAAGTGAATAAGAAAAAAAATATACTGTTTTTGTTTCTAACATGAATGCAAAGCTATGATCGACAAAATCGCTGTATCATCTTCATGAAAGCATTTGAATGTTAAATATACAAGATAAAGTTTAGAAATCCAAAGCAGTAATTTTGTTTACAATTATAAAATGTAATTAATCATTTTCTTCAATAAATGTAATTGGACTATTTTCCTATTGGATTTGATTCCGAAGTCGCCAAACTTGTGAAGCAGGATCTGTGACGAAATTCGAACTTGCTTCCTATTTCCGAAATCGAATTTATGGTATAATTTCATCTGGATCTTACTTCATTTTATATTTTGATGAAACGATTATCAGGCAAGTAAAAATAAAAAAAAACAATTGGATATTTATAAACCTTATTGGCCAGAAAAAGAATGCAAGATAGTTAATTATTTTGATTCTTTTTTTTATTAGACTTGGAAAATCTAGTAAACGTTTTAAAAGTCAAATTTTATTTCAGATGATTTAAATATTGAAAAGTTGCTCCATGTATGGACCAGATGTCAATTTGTCATTTTAAAAAAAGTTAAATGCTCATTTAAATTATTTTGGATTTTTTAATTCGATTTATATATTGGTACAGGCAGTTTACTCATTACCAATAATCCGATAAAGGCAGGTATATCCGATTTAAATTGTGACTTCTAAATAGTTTTATTTACTGTCTGTGTAAATGGTTAATGTGTCGGCTGCAAGAAAAGATTATCACAGTATTCAGATTTCATTATTAGTAGATTCTGTTGCGGACCATAATTGAACAATATCCATTCTTAAAAGAATATTTTTTTTAACTATATTGCCACAAAAAACCTGAAAAGTGGTGAAAAATTGGTAATTATTTCAAAATTTTTAAAAGAGCCATTGAACTTATTGTATTTACATTTTATTGCTTAGTTTTAAGTATATTTTCTCCATGTTTTTTTTTATTTATTTTTCAGAAAAAATTCCGTTTATATATTGTTTTTGCTTAAGCAAAATAAATTATTAAGAAGTATAATCTGTAAATTTTCGAAATATGTCGTTTGTAAAAAGAGGAGGAATGCCTGTAAGTAATGTAAATTGCAAAGAAGCTAAACTGTGGTTACCCCTTAAAAGTTTAGATGATAGTTCCGCAGCTAGTAAATTAATTACTTATTCTGGAAATGAAAGTTTTCTGCATAACGTTAGAAGTACTTACAGGAAAAGTTGCCACTTTTTCAAATGCTTTTTTCTTTATGTGCAATACATTCATTCATCAAAAAAGGATGATAAACATTTTAAAGAGGCGAAACTCAACTTGCAAATCAATATCAAAAGTATTTGTCAAATATTAAAAGCAACAAAAAATGATGATATTTTGATAAGATAAAAGGAGAAATTGATTTTCTGCAGTAAAGTGAGATTTGCTATTTTTTAAACGAAATATCTAAATTAAAAGATGCTTAAAGAAATTTTAAATATTTTCTCACAAAATTTGTTAAATCATGTCTAATATAATATGGAAATGCTATCCCTGCACTTGGTTTTTCTGTCAATGACAACAAAATAAGGAGAAAGGAAAAAAACTGAACAGAGAGAACTTGAATAAAGCAGATAAAGAATTGACACTTTCATTGCAGATGAAAATGACCGTAAAAGATGAAACAGCAGTACTAAGGTTGATCAAGCTCATCAGAAAAACTGAGAAATGCTGTAAAAAATTAATGATTTTCAAGAAGTAAAAGTTACTCAGATAATGTTGGATGCTGCCAATGGTAAAATTAGAGGTGTCAGAAAAAACTACTTGTAACTCGAATAAAAAAATAAGTATTTGTAGAAAATTTATAAATCTAAAAAATTTTAGATTGACATTATGAACAGAGTTAACAGAAATAAAGTTTAAATAGAAATATATTATCTGCATTTTTTGTCACGTTAGATAAATTAAAGCTTGAATCTATAAAATTAGCCATATTTAAAATTAAAATTTTTTTTTAGCAAATTTTATATCTTGCAAGCCACCCAAAATACAACACCCCGAAGAAAGCATACAAATTATATGAAGCTTGCGTCGATCAGGTATGCAAATCATTAGCATTGCAGCGCAAACGCACATTACGGAAGATTAGTGCCATCTGCCAGTTCTATATAAAATGAGAAAAGTACCTATTTAAAGTGTGGCTAATGTTTTTTTTCCTTCCCCCTTTTCCATAATCTAACTATGCCTCAAAGAAGACATTGAGCGTCTTTCCGACGGGACCGATTGCACCCACCTCGTGGCATCATTGCACTTGATGGCATGCATATTTTACAAATGGCAATGATCGAAGCCTTTGCCATATCACGATCCATAGCTCAACAGATTCAATGTTATGCTTCATTTGGTGTACATTCTTACCATTAAACGTCATTTTCAGTTATATGGAAGGTCCATTGTTTCTTTTAATCTTGATTCAAAACCGCATATGTTTGTGCCGCTAATGGTGCGATGAACGACAGATATGGGCAACGCAATGAAAGACATTGCCCTTACTGTTGAATACCTTTTTTTGCCGCTACACCACAATGATTGGATTTGAATCTGAAGTTACAGTGGTAAGAAATTGCTTAACTGTTGCGTTATACGAGGGTTATTCTGAAATTTTTGAGATACGCGTAGACGAGAATTTACAAAATAAAAATAACGGTTTAATTTTAAAGTACAAAGTATTTTAACACTGAAGACGATTTTTTACTGACTTACTTCAACTTGTTTAGCGTGGAATAAATTTTAAACAGAAGAGTAAATGGAGTTGACGAGAGAACATTTTCGCGCTATGATTTTCTACGATTTCAAAGCAGGATTAAATCAAGAAGAATGCGTTCAATGGTTGCAATTAGCATTTGGTGATGAATCTCCAGCTCATGCTACTGTATTCAGATGGTTTAGAGAATTTAGAAGAGGTCGCAATTTTCTTCAGGATGAAGAATACATAGGAAGGCCGTCGTCGGCAGTAATCCCGGATAATGTGTCTGCCATACGAAAAATGTTAATGGATGATAATCACTGTACTTATCAAATGATACAGAAGGAACTTAACATTGGATCCGCAGCCATACACAAAATCATTCATGAAGAATTACATATGAAAAAAGTAGTTTGCCATTGGGTTCCCCATAATCTAACTGAGCATCAAAAAGAGGAGCGTGTCAGAATCAGTAAAGAAATACTTAATATGCTGAATGATGGTGGCCACCGCATCATTTCTAAAATTGTAACAGGTGATGAAACGTACACACAGTTTTTTTACGTTCCAACACGTCAAGAAAGCAAAGTATGGGTCTTTGAAGATGATCCCACGCCGACAATGGTGAAAAAACAACGCGCACTGAAAAAAGTGATGTATGTCGTTTTCTTCAGAAGCACGGGATTGGTCAAAACCATCAAGTTGGAAGGACAGAAGACAGTAATAGCAAACTGGTATACCACTAAATGTCTTCCAGAAATTCTACAAGAACTGAATGTTAGGGGACTAATGCTTCACCATGACAATGCATCTTCACATACAGCCAGCCGGATTAACAGTTGAGTTTCTTAAACAAAAGCAAATTAAAGTGATCGAACATCCGCCGTATTCACCTGATCTAGCTATGTGCGACTTTTGGTTATTCTTTCATCTAAAAAAGAACTTACGTGGACGTCGTTTTCATTCAAAGGAAGAGATTGATGTGGGTATAAATGCATTTTTTTCAACTATTCGAAGAAATGAATGGCTTGAGGCATTTAATCTGTGGAAAATTCGTCTACAAAAGTGCATTGATGCTGGAGGAGACTACTTTGAACACACCTAAAATTTTGTAAGTATAACTTTAAAAACCTAGTTGTATCTCAAAAATTTCAGAGTGACCCTAGTACATCGTCATACTATTCCTGAAACCAGTATCATGATTTGGATTAGTATTTGATTTCACTCCTGCATCTTTCTAGTTTGCTTGCCGGTACACTGAACAATCAGCTCTACAACTCTGAGGTGTTGGAGTCCGTAGTTTTACCATAACTGTACCTCTTGCCATCAAATATATTCCAATAAGATAATGCGTGACCAAACGTAGCATGCAATGTTCAAAAATTCTTTATCTCTCACATTGAATAGCTTCCTTGGCCTGCTGTTCACCTGATCTATCACCAATCGAAAACATATAGTCCATGTTTGCACAACAATGGGCAACCGCTGATACATCAGATGAACTTTGGCAAAATGTGGAGATTTTGTATATATCTTTGGGACATAAGATGGATGCTATACCCCTATGATACATTCAAAACCTCTTTGCTTCTCAAGGCTTATGTGGTAGCAGCTATAGCCAACAGTGACATCTACACGAACTATTGATTTTGTCATCAGTCATTAAACTTATGCAGTCATAGCTGTTTAAAATATTAAAAAATTTATTTTGAGAATTTATATTACAGTGATTCTTCATTTTTCGCGGTTCATGGGTACCAGAACATTCTGCGAAAGCTGAAAAACTACGAAATAGGATTTGTACCTAAGAATTTTCGTGTATACGGTACACGAGTATTTTAAATATGTAAAGAGCAATTTATACTTTTCACTTTTAAGACAAAAATTACAACAATATAAGTATACTTTTCTTACATTGAAAATTATGTGTATAGTGTGGTTTTTAAGTTTTCTGTACACCTGTATTGCCAGATAGTTCTTATTTTAATTTGTCCAGATAAATGTGGTTCTAAGTGGTATCCCGAATTGATGTTAATAATTAAATAACAATAGAGAGCCATTTTATAATAATTAAATAATGCTTAAGAAAGTCATAAAAATTTTAAAATTATAATTTTAAAAAAATGAATTATTATGTACTTTAAAGAGATTAAATGAACCATAATTTGTGTTTTTAACGTAAAAATAAAAATATGGATTATAAGTTGTTTAAATTTTTTTATTTTATGTTGATGCATTCAAAAAAATTGAAGAAATAGCAAGTAAATGAAAATCTTACGTAATTATAATGAGGTGCCTGGTGTCTAAATGGTTAAGATGATATAAAAATGTATAAAATTATTCTAAAATATCACTTATAAATTTTATCAATTATTTAAACATTTCAGAGAGTCATTTTAAATATACTTATTGTTGCACAATGATATAGCCAAATTATTGAAATCCGTTAGATAAAACAGTGTGGCGCAGTTTGCCTCCCCCCCTTTTTTTTGGACCAATCAACGAAGAAACTTTGATTTTAAAATTTCGAACTATGCGTTTACTTTCAAATGTCAAATACGTATACAGCATATAAAAAATTTGTTTAGAATTGTTTTGTTAATTTTTTATTTGCTTATAATATTTATAATTAGTTAGCAAATGAGAGTGAAGAAGAAAGGGGAGGAGTAAAACGAAATAAAGAATGAAAAAAGTTTTAACTTTTAATTGCTGTAGAAAACTTTTTCTTAAAAAAAATTGTTCTGAAAATAAGTCTGTTAGGCTCATCTTTTAAAATCAAATTATTAAAGAGAAAATCGGATAATTCAAAAGATTTAGAAAATATGCTCTATTGTAAAAAGTACACTGTGTAATTAAAATGTTTTGTGATAACAAAATATAGTTCACATTTCTCAAAAAAATTAGTTTAATAACACAAGTTAAGGTCTTAGTTTAAATTCAAACTAACAAATTAAATTTATTAATTTTAATTTCCCTATTAGTGACTATTAATTTTACTTTTTAAATACCCGTAATCATAAATCTTTATTTCCCACCAATACATATTTAAAATTTATTAAAATACTAGAATTTTAAATATTAAAACAGAAAAAATACATTGATCAAACTTTCAATAACGTTTGGATATTAAAAGGCCTTGATATTTACTTTTTGGACCAGAAAGTACTGAAGATTGCATGTTTATTTTTTATATTAACAAATAAAAACAAATAGCCGTTTGAAAAATTATATAAATATAGATACTGAGAGAAAGATTTTCCGTAATTCTAGTTCTCAGTTCTCCAAAAGTAAGCACACTTCTTAATTTTTTCAAATGAATTCTAACAGGGTTTGCAACGAATTCTAACTTTAAATATACTAAACTAATCTTTTTACTTGAAAGACTTAACTGTTCAAACTGATAGCTTGGCTCAAGGAAGCGTGATTCTCTTGAGCTAGATCCTCTTCATTAACACTACTAAGCTCTCTTTTTAAATGAATTTATCCAGTAAAATGTAGGTAAATGTTTTTTTTTTCCAAAAACTTTCGTCACTTTTTTTAACTTATGATAAAATGTTTTCATCGATTTATATAAAACTAAACAAGAACAGAACTAGTATTCATTTCAAAACATATTCTTGGAATAGCTATCATTAGAGTACATTGATTACAATATAAAAACTGGAATATTATATATTTATACTCAAGTATAAATCTAAAGAAAAATTCTTAATAATTGGAAAATTAATTAATTCTGAAAATGTTTTTTAATTTTTTTTCAAGTTCTTATCAATTCCTAAATATTAATATTAATTTTAAGTATTAAAAAGTTGTAATCACAAATTAAATTTTGAATTCTGATCATTTTTACGTTATATGAAGAACAAAATGGATTATAATGAATACTAAGATTATTCAGCAGTTAAGACTACTTTGATTACGAATAAATGTATTAGACACATTAGAATAATGAATACTAAGGGAAGGTACTTATGATATAGCAGTTAACATTATAAATTCAAAATTACATTTAAATAAAAATTCAGAATAGTTTTTAAGAGCAAATTAAAGTATTTTGCTGGAAAATATATTTTACATAAAAATTAAATGTTTTCAACTAGAAGTGGAATTAGTTGCTGATATGTAGGGAAATAATAGAATGGTCATATGCTTAAAATCCTAAAAAGGCATAAGGAAGCATATAATAACATTAATTTTTGACATATTAGTTTTAATATTATGCATTTTATAGTTATATGTTACACAAAAATATAATTTTGTTTAAAAAAATCTAATTTTCCAGAATCTATTGAGTTCTTAGACAAATATCGAACGCACCACAATAAAATAATAGAAAAATACTATTTTTTTTAAATATCAATTTTTTATTCAAAAAGACTTTCTGATGTCAATAATCGAAGTTTTCTACAAGAATTTTACTCTTATGTGTCATTTTATCAATTTAATTAAAATATTATATTATTTTAAATACGATGTTTCCCCCTAGATTTCAATATTAAAATTCGTGTATTTTCAATAATTTTACTTTAAAAATAAAATACACAAAAATAATCAAGAAATAAAATTTTTTAATAAAGTACACACTAAATATATTCCTTTATTATTGCTTATAAGCCTGTAAAAAATTGATACATATTAATTTTCTTTAAATAAAAGTAATTAAAAAATTAATACTCCATATGTTATAGTAGTTCCTGTAACTGTCAACACTAAAGTATAATTAATAATAAATAATCCACCTCCAGTAAAATTAGGTGTTGAAATATTAATAGTATTAATTAATGATTGCAATAAAGTAAAAATACTAGTTTCTGAATAATTTTGGAAAATATTTTCGGTAATACATAGCATTTTCTCTTTTAGCTCTGAATGTTCACAATTTGCTTTCGCCCCTGTGAATGTTAAACAAATGAATACCACAAAAGCTAAAATAAAACTTATTCCCACTTGGCTTAGCATAACCCAATCACTAGGTTCTAGTTCAGTTGTCAAGTAGGTGCTTATCGTGTTGAAAAAGCAAGTAATTGCAGCTGCATACAAGAACAATGCACACAAAGATACACAGGCATCGATGTCCTTAAAGCAAATAATTAGTTTTCGATAATTTTTAATATAATTAGCAATCATGTTTCCCGTGAATGATTCCATTGATTCTAATAGAAGTTTCTTGCCAAAAGTATGCAAAAGATTCCTTGCCAAAATGTACAAAGTGCAGCACAAAATGAGAGACAAAATAATGGTACTTGAACAACTAACTAGTGATATGACAAGGCACAATGCGGCAACTGTGTTCAATTCTGAATTGAAGTTAGTGATATTGTATCCCAGAAAGCAACAAATTTTCTTCGTACCTGTTACTTTACAAGTATACAAAATAAGGCAAGCTGTTATGACTGTAAACCAAACACAAAACACGGTTAAAGACAATTTGATGCGTCGAAGAAATTTATTATTGTCTATATGAAGGTGATGGCATAAGAAAGAAAGCTTGATTAGCATTTCAACCAACTTTTTTCTTTTCAATAGTAATAACACGCGTATTGCAAGTCCTAGAGTCAAATAGGTATAAAAGGTATAAAGTATCTGAGGTGACATTAAAAGTTCGTGAATCGTGAAAATGCTTATGAAACTAGCGAATGCTATTATTCCTAAAATGAGCATATCCCAATAACTTGTGATACATATGTCTTTTGTTACTGTAGGTGATGCAAATGTGATTCCGAACAAAGAAAATATTTTTAGAATGTATTTGAAAATAATTTTGAAAGGATCCAATCTTGTGAGAGGTGATTTGCTTAGTCGCACCGGACGATTTTCATTGATTAAATCCATAAAAAATTCTTCTAACTTTATGTTCTTAATATACGCCATGACACAACAGAGCTTCGTTTAATTAGACTCCTTAATGTCTTTATTGATAATTTTAAACACCTCTTAGTGGCTTATGAATCTATGAAGACGGAAGAGTCAATAAAAGAAATTCCAATTTCAGCACATTTTCCCTAGAAAAAAAGATAGATATACGTATATTAAATGCTTAATAATTTTCAAGATTTCTCTCTATAATGAAACAATCACTTTGTAATTTAAAATAAAGTAATATACATTCAAAATTTTTCAATGAATAATTTTGAAATTAATAACGAAAATAGAATTTATATAAATTTAAGATATTTTCATTCAAGTACGTAAAACTGGAAATAAAGAGTTTGAATAATGATTTCGAAAATTAATCTAGAAATATTACTTCTTCTACAAGGCAATATATAATTGAGATGTGTTTCCTTTCAGGCAACATATAATCTGATTGAAAAAGAAAAGACATTCTTTTAAGAAAACTCTTGCTGTGAAGAATATGAATGGAAATTTTGACAGAAATGATTAATTGTGATAGTGTAAATAAATTATGACTTTCGGACTTCTTTTCAAATTAATTCAGTAGCTCATAAAAGATAGATAAATTGCTTGGTAAATTTAATCGTAAATAAAATTTCCATTATTTCACTAAATTCAACTGCACTTTCTTGGTGCAGCTTTATTAGAAAGACGATATAATAAATATTTATTATTAGATCGTTATATCATTCATGACGTCGATTGCATAGATAAAATTGATTGATTTTGTGCTTTAAAAAGTTATATTTCATTGTTCCTTTATGTCATTATATAGAGGAAACAGATATTCTTCTCTTTTATATATATTGTTTGTTTACTATTTCTTGCTCTTGTATTCTAAAGCACACACACAAATATAGTTTTTTCCTTTATTTTTTATAATTAACAATAAGAATGAGCTTCGTTGTTGGAAACTTAAATACAAATACATTTATTAAAAAGATGTCAAAAAGATTCTAAAAAGATGTCACAAATTGATTAATTTAAAAAAACAATGTTTGTTAAAATATTTTAATGCAAGAATCAAACACCAGATAAAAAGAATTCAGATCAATTAATCGTTATCCTTCACTCTAAATTTATTAAAATATATCATAAAACATTAAAAAAGTATATAAAAACTCATTTATAAACTTAACTGATATTAGATATTTAGAACAAATTAGTATTTCAAAAAACAGAATTTTTATTTAAAAAACTTTTCAAAGTTGACATTTAATAAAGAGAAATAAGTAAAAAACACATTCTATATTTTTATATTCAGAATTTTTTTATGAGCGTATTTTTCCTATTTTCCAATAATCTTCTAAACATACTAGAAAATCATGAAAATAATAGTTAAAATAACTACAGTTATTCATTTGGAGAAACTACAAATACGAAATCGTTATCATTGATTCTAAGGATTGTGAGTCTAGACTAAACAAGTAATACAAACTGCAATTATTGTTTAGAAACTTCAAGCAGTTACATACTTTTATGCAAAAATAGTACAATAAGATAACAGAAAGTAAAAGTTGTTTCTTAAAACTAAATAAAACCAAATGAAAAAATATAAACAAAATATTCATCTGCAAAATGGCTTATTTTGTGTAACTTACGTTTCCTAACATAGATGTTGTTGCACCAACATGCTTCTCTGAACCTAGCGCTGAGTTGGGCTTCTCAGTTAGATAGAAGCAGCTGGGTGGAGTTTTCGTGATTTTGAAGCAGGAACCAAGCAGAAGAACCTCAATACTGATTTGCCACCCTTAGAGGCATCATTTCACTTTGAGGACATTCAGAGCAATCACCGTTTTAATGTGCCCCAGCTGCCATTAACGAACACGACGGATCTTCGGTTAAACCGGGATTCGAACTCACTACCTTCTGATAATGAGAACAACACCCTATCTAAACAAGCCAACATAAGTATATATATATATATATATATATATATATATATATATATATATATATATATATATATATATATATATATATATATATATATATATATATATATATATATATATATATATATAACAAAAGCTTGACTTATACCTAACTCATTTAAAACCTATTCTGATCATTGAATTTTACAGTAATTTGATAAACGCAAGAACAGTGATGGTTATATTTCCACGACTCGTTAATGTTCGAATAATTAAGCTTTCGTGATGGGTTGCAACAGTTTGAAAATACTGATGTGTTGCTCTAAAGCCTTAGTATATGCGCTGATTTCTTTTAAAAGCAGTTTTGAACAATCGTATGTAATCCTGCTCAATGATGTGCATCTGTACCAAAGGAGATACATAATTCTTTATTATTTAAATTTTTTAGAACCTATTAGCTATCGAAAGCTATTGGGTTCTATATTGGCCAAGCCGAAGATTCGTCGTATCCATTTATATCGTTCTGAGCACATAAAATAAGTCGTGGTAGCTATGTCCTCCAAGTAAAATACTTTTGAAGATGACAGGTTAAGTTTGATAACTTTTGATTCAAAATTATGAAGAGCCACTCTCTAGAGTAAAAATAATCTACTTTAGAGGCTGTCTATTTCGCAGGGTGCGCAATTAGCAGTGGAAAGGAATTATGAAATATCGAAAATAATTATAAAGAGCAATAAAGCAACTATATATGTTCAATTTAAAAGAAGCAATTACACTTCTCATAAGCAAATAGCAATTAATTCTCCTAATATTACATACATTAGCAATTACTTCTCTTAATATTTTTGAAATACATTAATGTTATTCTTCAGTGATGATATAATTTAAATGAAATAACATTATCTTCTTTTTCTTAATGATACATTTTCCCTACGATGTTCTAACTTTTTTTTTTTATTTTCCAAAAAAATAAAAATTTTGGAACTCATCAAAATAGCCATTTATAACATTAATCTCAAAATCTTAAGAAAATTTCTTTACACCAAGACATTTTTTTTTAATTTGGAAAGAGAAAAAAAATCACTGGGTACCAAATCAGGAGTGTAGAATAGCTGGGGCAACAATTCGTAGCGTTGTTCAATCAATTTATCTGTTGCGATGGCAGACAAATGAGATGACGCATTATATATATATATATATATATATATATATATATATATATATATATATATATATATATATATATATATATATATATATATATATATATATGTATATATCTATAACATTTCTTACACAAACACAGGGTGGTCTTCTTTCAATATTTCATTACAATGAACTAATAAATTAGCATAATACTATCTGGTGATCATTTTTACGTTTTCGGATAGTCAATGAGGATTATGGCCATTGAGTCTAATCTGGCACAATCTTTAGAGTCAATGGATTTGTTATTGCCTTCTTAAGAGCCAGTTCATTTGTGTGTAGTAATGTATTCAAGTTTCATCAATTGTAACGTAACGCCACAAAATTCAGCTTGAATTGTGTTCGAATTTGTCTTAACACTGCTTTGAATGCTTACACGAGTCCACTTTGACTTTTGACACACTGTCAATAATTGTGTCTTAATGGGAACTTTTTCAAGCTCAAATGTTTGTACAAAATATTGAATACACGTTGATTTTACAAATTCAACTTCTTTGCTATCTCACGCACTTTCACTAGGCTGTCTGCTGACATAATTAAGGATTTTGTTGACCATTCCCGTAATCGTGATCTCAATTGAACGCCCAGAACAAAAAACTACATTTTTCATGCACATAAGGCCACAACGTAAACCACTTGTAAGCTATTTCAAGCGTGATGGAACTGTTACTATAATATTTTTTTACTTTTCTTCAGTTCTAATAATTGTTTTCTGCGCAAAAATATTTTAACACATGAAATTCTTTTCTCCATAAATTACTCTAAATATACTATTTAAATTAATATATTACGGAAAATATTTAAAATATCATCTGTGCAAATTTTGCGAACGTCTCATTAAAAATATTAATTGAACACAGTAATAAGAGTGCGATAAGAGCACCTTTTAAAATTCTGGCATCTTTAGATTTATCAAACAGTGTAGTATTTATTTTATGCACGATTATAAAATACAAAATCCAATATACCCGAAAATATCTTTCACATACACATACATAGTATAACATATGTATGTGTATGTGATAAAAAGTTATATTTCAAACAATAATATATTCTAATGCAATTAAATAACAGGATTTTATATTCGTAATTCAATAAACCTATATATGTCTGAACCAATATGCGTTAAAATATCATATCGTCAGTTTGTTTTTAAATAAATATTGTCGTTTGTGAATTTCAAATGCAATAAATGTAGATTATATTCGAGTTGTAAAAAATGCTTAATTAGAACACCATCCAATTACTTAAAAAGTCAGGATAATTTGAACTAAGTTAATATTCCACTCATTTCTTAACAAGTTTTGAAACAAATCAAACTGTAAATAACTTATTTGCACAACTCCGATATTATTTTGAAATGTTTTTAATTCAAAAATAAAAATTTAAATTTTACTCCGGAAATCATTAAAGGCGAATTTGAATTTTTGCGCTTTATACCGATAATCGATTACCTCTTTTGATGATGCTTAATTTTTTTATTCACAACTGAATACTCAAGGAATTTTACCACACCCATAATTTTCTAAACTACAATTTTTTAAAGTTATTCTTAAAAGTTATTTTGTAATTCTATAAAGTTTTTTTTATATATTATTAAAAAGAACTTAATGAATCAGGATTTTGCTGAGCTATCATACCAGTGAATAAAATATATATTTGCAGTAAAATTTTGTTTAAGAATGAAACCTGTTGAATTTTGTTAGATAAAAATATAATTTCTCTGGGTAAATATATATATATACATAATAGATACTTATTCATTTCAGCCAATAGATTTATACACGCCAACTTTTGGAAAAGAGCTTCGTGAAATTTTCCATGCGTTAAAACTACGCACGCGCCTACTTAACATATATTTTCTTAATTCACAATTAACTTAATTACTTATATAACTTTAATTAATGTTGCATTTTTAATTAACTAAAAATGTAGATTCTAAGAATTTAATTCAACTAAAGAATTATTAATTACTCGTGTCCAAACATTAAAGATAATGTAAGTTCAGGCAAAGAAAAAGGCAGAAGCAAAACAAATGTGACTTATTTGTAAAGTCTATTTATTAAACAAAAGGTAAAGAACAAAAAAGATGCTATATGTTTGACATCATTAATAAAATTTACGATTTCAACTACCTAGAGCAAATTTAAAAAAAAAACAACTTATTTACAAAAACCAATATAATTTGGTTGGTATGATGGTTAATACATAGTATGCCCCCCAGACGATGCAATATAGGCTGTACAACGCCTAGGCATGTTGAGTATCAAATTATCGATCTGATATTGGGGAATATTGCACCATTCATCAAGATATGCTCTCCGATGTTCCGGTAGACATGTGGGAGGGGGTTGACGTGGTGCAATTCGTCGCGCGGCCAAGCATGTCCCACACATGCTCTATTGGATTCAAGTCCTGTGAATATGCTGGCCAGTCCATACAGGTGATATCCTCCGATTGAAGGGATTCGTCTACAATGTTTGCACGGTGACGACGGGCGTTTTCATCCATAAACAGAAATTCTGCACCCATGGCAGCCCGAAACAAACGTACATGTTGTTCCAGAATGACATCCCGATAGATGTGGCCTGTCATGGTCACATTCTAAACATGAAGGTTAGTTCTGGAACCCATAATAATTCTTCCCCAAACGAGCAATCCTGCACCGCTGTAAAGGCGTCGTTCAATGGTGTTCTCTTGATGGTAACAGGCATCTGGCCCTCTCCATATGAAAGTCCGGCGAGAATCAGACTGAAAGCTAAACCTGGACTCGTCGGAAAATAGTACACAAGACCACTGTTACGGTGTCCACAATGCATGCTCTCTACTCCAGACTAACGGCAGGCGACAGTGAGTTGCGGTAAGTGGAACACATCTGACAGGCCTACGAGCCTATAGACCAATGTGCCCTAAGGTCTGTACACGATCTGCCTTGAAACGGTCGTATCGGTAGCTGAAGAAAGCTGACGAGACAGGTCTGATGCTGTGCTCCATCTATTTCTTTTGGTAGTAACTGTCAAATACCGGTTCTCGTTCGGCGGCAACCTGTGCTGTATATAACGTCTACTCACATAACCATCATCTTGGAACCGTTGCCAAAGCCTTGAGATGACACTCTATGCGATTCCAAGTTCCTCGGATACTTCCAATTGGGTACGTCCACATTCCACACGGCCGATAATTCTATCACGTAAAACATCCAAATGCTTCCTTTGTGCCATAACTATGCGGTTATTGAACTGAAAGGCTTTTAAAGCGCTTGTGAACAATTTTATTTCTTTGCAACCATTCCTTATATACCCCTCTCTTACACCCTCGTCATTGTGACGTACTATCGACGCCATCTGGTGGTTTCTTGTAATTTGCATATTATTCTTCAAATGTGTGTGATAATTCTACATGTGAAATTTTTATTTTAGAGTTCAATTTCTGTGTGATTCTGAATCATCCTTAATTTGACATGAGTGTACATATTTATAGCAGCTTCTTTATATCAAATAAAAAAGTTAACAATTAGAAATATTCACAATTAATGAAATAAAATTTCTTGTAAATAAACTTTATTAAACAAGTTTGTTTTTAAAATTTTATATTCTGAAATAGTTTAATGACAAAGCAGTGGATTTTTCTAGCCTTTTTTTAACACTCTTACTAAAATTTTGTTTATATAACAAAGTCCATCACTAAAAGATTTCACAACATACAAGTTTTCTAATTATTATTATATAGTAAATTTCTGAATTACTTTCTTTTTGACAAAGTTAAAATCTTTTTTCCTTTCTGTGTTGCTATGAGGTATCACTAATAACGACAAAATGAGTTTAGTTATTTTGCCACATCTGTAACTATCAATTCTCTTAATTTGACTAACTTCAAATCATGTAAAATCAATTTTTTAACTTGGATAACTCTTTAGTACGTAACGAATAAAGTTGATTCTCTAGCTTATCCATGGCTACATATTTAGATTTACCCTCTTTAATTGACAGAAAAATGTGGATACATCTGATTAAACTACTTCACAGTTGAAAATTAAGCATCATCCAGTTTATCCCCATCTGGCAATAGCGAATGACATAAAAGATCTTGTTTTTACAAGAAATTTTAAAATATAATTGCAAGTCATAAAATATTTCCGAATATCAGAAAAAAACTTTATTTTCTTCATCAGATAATGTTGCAACAATATCAGATGCATTACTTTCCAAAACTAAATTACAAGGACCTTTTTGGTTACTAAAAGATTGATAATCCATTTCAAATAAGGATTAACGGGATGATCTTTTCTAAAGTGACAGTGTTTGGAGCGCCTTATAGCGCGATCTAATATAGCCGAAATGGCGCCAAACTTGGTATTTAGACTAATCAAGACACGGGAAAAAGGACTCCGTGATAAAAAAATTTAATTCCAAAAATCGCCGCTGGAGCATTTTGTGGCGCATTACAATTCATAAAATGTGATAAGAGAAAAATACTAACACATATACACACAATCGTACAGACAGTTAAATTATTAATTGTTTATTTACTACATTAACTTCCTCGGTGAGAAATTAGACTACATTCAATGTGAGTACCGTTCTCAGAAATAATACCGTGCATTCTGTGCACAACGTTCTCCACAGCCGTACGTAACATATCACGAGGAATATTCCGCCCTGTCTTCGTTATATTGTCCTTTAGAATAAACAAATTTGATACTCCACCAACATAAACACACGTTCCGGTAACGTGAGAGGCATGGTCACTGGAGTTCGTTTACTTCAGCTGAGATTATTTGTCGGGAGTTGTCTACTATTTGCTTTTATAGCCCTAATTCTTGGTGCTGTCATCGCACAGTATTTGCATTTTTCTTTGATATCCATAGGGTATGCTAATTCTCGTTATTGTAAACTATAGCAGCGCCACAAAATGCCCTAACGGTGACTTTTGGAACTTTTTTTTTTAAAAAAAAAAGTTTAGATTAGTCTAAATACTAAGTTTGGTGTCATTTTGGCCATTAGTTCGGGCTACAGGACGCTCCAAACACTGTCATTTTATAAAAGATCACCTTGTATTTTTAACAATGGATGACGTAATAAATTTAGTCGTTTTCAGCAGACTATACATATTTTTAAATGCATGGATTTATGGATGACTAGACTAACAAAAAAATTATAACTTTTGAATATCTTTACAGTGTGAAGAAAAGATTACGTTTTATTTATGAGAGATTTACAAATCCAGGACTACAGGAGATATACAAAACCAGGACTTTCTCTTCACAATTTACATTTTGAGATTTTTTTAAAATTTAATATTTTTACCTAAAGAATTCCTTCTTTGATTGTATTTCAAATCTTTTTCGTTTTAAAATTGATTTGATGCATTGCACATCCACATCAGAATTTTTAGTTCCTATTCTCAGAATGTTGAATGATGTCAGATTTTCAGAGCATGTAGACTTTACATTAACTATTTCGTGAAAATATTTTAAAAGATCCCATTTATCAATGAGCATTTGACTCGTTTGTAGGAAAAACCAACAAGTGCATACAAGTTTAAGGATTATATTTGTGTAACTTCATCACATAATTCTTGATTTTTTTTCAGGCATTCTTTTCTCTTGGAAACTTTTAAGTAATGATATTCAGTTACAATCTCAACTTTAATTAGCGAGCTTGCAACATCTTTTTTAAAGGCAAAAGTTATTAAATACAAGAGCAACCAATGATTATTAAATTTTTTTTCTTGTATTACTATTGAGTTATTAGCACCAAATAAAATATAATGCTCAAAAGAGATTTCAAATCGCTCAAATTATTTTTGATAACAAAACGCCTTTATTTTCTCCTGGTGCATCGCTTTTGAAATTATTAAGTTATAATTAGCAAATTGGAATCAAACTGTAAATGGAAGTGAAAAATTTTATGACAAAAAAGTAAAATTTTGAATCAGTCATTACTTCCATCACATGCTGCAGAAAATGGTGAAGTTTTTAACAGTTTAATAAAAATTGCTTCTTTTTCTGATTTTAATTTCTTAATAAACACTAGCACATCCGTCGTTTTGCAGTTTCATTTTTAAAAAGCATTTTCCTAAAAAGCAGAGCAACAATTCAGATAGGTATATTGTGTTCTATCAAAAAGTTAGTAAAATGTATTTCTGAACAGATTCTTCTTGGTTACAATTTTCAAAATAGATATACATTTTAGAAGTTCTAGCTGAACATTTTGCTTTTGTACATGCTTTGGACCTTTGACAATGTGAGAAATATCAAAACTATCATGTGATACTGAAATTACAACTGCAAATTATGAACAATGAGTAAGTTTAGTTTCTTTAAACAACGCTTTGATACATGGAAATTTGAAATTGTTTTTAAAAGAATGAAAATACAGTTTACATTTACTAATCACAAAACTTTAATAATGCAAGTCACAATGACGTCGAAATACTTGCTTTTACCTAAGAGCCTCAAAATCAAATCCTCCCTTTAACAATAGTTAAAATGAATGTTGAAGAATTCTGCTGTGTGACTGCAGGAATACAAGAACACCATGCAGTAAACACATGATATGTAATAGAACTCAAAAGAAATATCTTTTCATTATTAACTTTTTACTAAAACAGGATTGTTTTAAATTATCAATGTCTTCTGTCCTCTGCAAACAAAAACAAAATATTCTATGCTATCAGTAAAAACATAAAAAATAGCATTCTTGCATAAAATGTATGCAATGATGCATAAAAGTTTAGTAAATAATTCAAAATAGAATTTTTTAAATTAACAAAACTATAAGGAATACAAATATTTGAAAGAAAATAAGTACTGCAAAAATATTTCTTATATTAATTTAAAAAGCTCAACAGACTTTCTGTGTGTCACAAAAGAATTTTTTCACTGAGCATTTATGTAAGTAGACAAACTACTCATTATTTTCCTATTTAATTTTTACATAATTAGAAGTGTTTGATTTAACCACTACAATAAATCTTGTTTTCAACGAAATCTAGTTCATAACTACATCATTTCTTAAAGAGTTCAGTTAACAAGATATTTTTTTTAATTTGTATTAAATATAGCAACGATTAACATTCCTTGTCATTAAATATAATTATAATATTCAAACATTTTTTTAAAATTAATCAGCTTAGAGCTTACAGTTTAAATTGAATTTCAAACCACATCCTCAGTGCTCCAAATGTGAATAGAAATCATTGAATTGTTGAAACTACAAACAAATATCATTATATTAAAATTATTATTACAATCATAATTATTAGAAAATATATTCACACATTTTTATTTGATAACAATATTCTCAAATAAAATATGCTTTAATTTATAAAAAATTAAAATTATTTTTATGTGAAATAAATACTAATTAAATACACATTTTTTATTAAATAATTAAAAATGACAGATAATATGAATGAATCCTAATATAAATTGAAATCTAAGAATTTAATATGTTAAAAATAAAGAATAGATTGAGTTAATAATGAATCACAGAATAAGTTTAAGATCATTATATATTTTTATCAATGAAGATGCTTCTTAAACTACTGTTTAGCATAAGTAGTTAAAATAATTATAAACAAATATGAAAGAGTGAGAAAATTCAAAAATAATCTAAGAAAATTTTTTTAATTTTCTCGAAAAAAAATTTCATTAAAGAAAATTGTCAACTTCAAATGGGAAAAATCATTCAATAAATATTTTACAAAAACAAAAGTACGTGTTTTTAAAAATTTTTATTTCACAAACATATCTAAAATACAAATTTTTAATATGAATAAAAATTACTGAAATTGAATTTTTTCAAAGTAATTGATTAACACATTTCATATTTTCAACAGTTTTAGTAATTATGTAAACAAAATACAATGAATAATGCACTAACAGTTCTGAAGAAATTCTATTTACATATTGTATACAGCTTTTTTTTTTTTTTTTTTTTTTTTACAAAGGTACCTTAAAGGCAGCTATAATGAAATTCAAGTCAATGTATGTTTTTAGAAGTGAAAAATATTTATAAACATGTTCAAATAGGCAACCAAACAGACAAAATTATTAGGAGAGCATGTAAAACAGGAGGAAAAATATCATATAAAATATTATAATGGGGAGTTATAAGTGAATTCATGGTACATTTTTTGTCATCAATTCCAAAGTAAATAAAAAGTTTGTTTGATTAAAATCTAAAACATAATGAAGTGAAACAGGTTTATAAGTATGAATATATGAAATGAAATATAAGGTGTAAAAACTAATCCCAAATTTGCTTTTAAATTTATTCAATTCCTTTTTAAAGACAAAAAGAATATAAAAGAAAAAAATTTAGTTTAATAAAAATATATACATAATAATAAAAACTAAAATAGCTTCAAATTTCTAACATGTTGAAATCAAATATATATAGATTTTATAACAAAGTATTCTACATAAGTATTTAAATTCTTAAATTTGTTATTATATGAATTAATTTGAATTTATTTACTTTACAAATTTTGTAACTTATCTTCCATTATGATGACAACATGTAAAGAGAAAAAGAAGTCTCAATACTATATAAAAATTATTTTGAAAATTTCATTTAAAGTAATCATATTTATTAAACAATTTATTGGATGATTTCAACTCATAATAAAATATTAAAAATTACAAAACAATGAAAATATTACAATTAAATAAACAGGCAAAATGCATGACTACACATTTTTATGATTCAATAGTTCTATAAACATTAATTAATTGGTATATTTAAGCATTGTTGAAATCTAATTTTCAATGAAACTAACTTAAAAAATGTAATAGTGCTAATATAAAATCTCATGAAAATAGAAAACTTATCTTTTTTATTCATATTCCAATAGTAACATATAATAGTACAATTTCATTTATTATGGATTACAGCCTTTTAAATAATAAATTTTGATTTGGACACACTAGTGGTTTCATATTTTAAAATTCTTTAAGAATGTTGCAGGATATTCAAGTTCCAAATTCATATTTTTCTATTTTAAAGAATCATACAATTTTACAGATAAATTTATCATGTATAATAGTTTGAAATAAATTTTTTTTAAAATAAATTTCTTAGAATGTCAGTTATTGTAGTGGAAATTGCAAACTCAATTATATTTACTAAACAATATATTTATTTAACATTTATAAATTTAAAATATTTATTTTACAAAACACTATGCATATAAGTAAGATGTTATTGAGAACAGATTGTTTTTATTTTATTTATTTATTTTTTTGCAAGCAAAAGGTCTTTTTTTAAAGTTGATTTCTGTTACTAAACAATTTTTGGACATGAAAAATAACTTTATAATTCATTTTGTTACATAGTACAAATGAACTAGGGAAATAATCTTTATTTCAAACAAGTGATTTAAAGTTGTTAGAAAGATTTCAATTTCCTTAGACATTCCCTGATATAACTATTTTAAAAAATCAACTAAAATATTAGAAATGAGATATTTTAATAAAAAATATAAAACATGGCCATTTTAAAAAACATTAGTATTTTAGACATCTGATATTACAAGAAATATTCAGTAGTTTTGTAGTAAAATAAATATAATGGCCTAATTATTGGCCAAGTCTTTAAATTTTTTAATCATTAATAAAATTAATTCAACATATTTTACTAATGTTTTCTCAGTTAAGTATGTTAATTTTATTTATTATATTGATTATATGATTATACAAACAATACATAAATAGCTTTACAATGCATAAATTGTAATAATAAATATAATTAAGTAAATGTACTTTCATTTTCATGATATTGTATGATGCAAATAAATAATAATTATCAAAGAGGATGCACACATAACCATCCTAGTAAATCTATAAAATACATATTTTAGAAATTGAATTAAGAGAATTACAAATTACATGAAAGAGGAATGAGATATTAAACTCAATAAAAAAAGGAGAAAAAGAATTTGCAAATGTAAAACATTCAACAATTCAATTAATAATTTTAAATCAATGTATGTGGATGAGTAATTTTTATCAAATAAAGATTATAATGCCCTTTAAATCACTTTTTTGCCAGTTTTTAACAAGTGAATATGGAATCATGCATAACTATACGCAAATGTTTATGAAGTAATGTAATGAAATACGATTTTATGCATGAAAATCACAGTATCATTCATTTGAAATTACCTTTTTAAAAAATAGCTACGTTTGAAACCTTGATGTATATGTTGGTCGTGGAACTTGTTTTTGATTATTACTATCATCATAGGACTTCACTGTAAGAGTCATTTTTGGACCAGTTTTCCATAATGATTCTTTATCGTCAATAACTGCAGCTTCAATGGTAATAGAATGTAAGCCAGCAACAGGAAAACCCAGCAGAAATTGAGCATGAAAATAATCATAGTGAGGAGTGACATTTTGTGAGAGAGTTGTAATAGGATTTACACTATTATCTGGAAACACCTAGAAATATAGATTTTATGTGAAAAATTCAAACTTTTCGATTTTAAGAATCACAAAATATATGAATCATCATTGAAAAGCCTAAACAGATAACTTGATCATTTTACTTAACATTTGTACACATTATTTTATTCTTTCAACACTATTTTATAAAAATATTAATATAAAGAGAATATGCAGTAAACATTACAAAATAAAAATAAGCAAAGTGTAGGTTTACTTAAATTACATGAAATACATATATTCATTTAAATCAAAATCACTGAAACAATTGTCTTAATATTTTAAAATTATTTGTTATTAAAAAAACAATAACGCCGATTAAAATTTTTAAAATGATCAATTCATAAATATACAACATAATATTTGCTGCGTTGATTAAAAATAAAGAGCAAACTATTATACTCTCAGTTTTTAATAAATCATTTAAATTTGCTTGTAAAAAATTTAAGTTAGCTTCATTAAAACTTTAGTGACTCTCCAATAGTAAAAAACTGCGGACTTTTTTTACCATTGCAATCACTGCAATCATGTAATGTTTTAATAAAATGTGAAGAAATGTTTTAACAAAATGTTAAGAATATGTTTTTCAAATTTTATATCCGAATATTATATTATCACTGATGTGTAGAAATAAATTATTCACAGATTATCTACATAATGTGCAGATTAAGTAGGTTGAGCCATTAAAATGCAAAAAATTGTTATACATTTCTCACATTACTTAAATAATCTGCTCATTACCTACTAAGCATTCATTAAAGTAAAAAATAGGATCCCATTACATCAATTACATTTATTTTGATGTTGATGGTTAAAAACTATCTTTAATCCGTTAACCGGCTATCCTGAGTTAACTCGGGCAAAAAATTTTGTGCGCTTACCAGCTATCTCGAGCATCTTGGAAGGGGCAACTGGCTTCACTGCAATGCTTTAAGCTCAACCCCCAGAATTGATGGATTGCCTTGAAATCATGGCTTGTGAACTTATTTAATGATCGGTTATGGTTGATTTAACTAATGCAAGCGCAAATCGAAAGTATTGAGAGATGTTTCCATGCATAATTTTCAGAATCTTCTGTTTAAAGAAGCAACAGCATTCTAATCCTACTTTACTCTTCTATATTTACTCACATTTAGATTTTAACAGTTAGTAACACATTTTTAATTATTAACTATCAACATATAAAATACTTATTTTCCACTTTTTTTGATCAAATTAATTTTTAAGTTATTAGCATTTCTTAGTACATGTGTGACTTTGCGACAATGTTAAAATATAAGGAATCTATATTACTTAATTTATTCAAAAATTTAAAATTTAAAAATGTTAAATTTTTATTTAAAAATTAGAATGGATAAAATAAGTAATAAATCAGATGTTATTTTTTTAATTTTATAAACAAATTTATTATTTCAAACAATTCTCCAATGATTTTTGTAGGCATTTCTTTTTTATATTTACATTTTATTAAAATTAGATTATACATTTTGTTTCGTGAATATTTACTCTTTTTGATCTTTTAGATTTAAATTAATTTCACATTAAACCTAATTTTAATTTAAAAATTGAATAACTTGTTAATAGAGTTATCATTTTAAATGCTTATATATTTTTATAAATGATCAATAAAAAATAGAAAATCTTAGTTTTAAAAAATATGTTTTTATGTAAATAAAATAAAAGCTAACATCATTTTTCGTTCAATGTTAAAAATGGCTTTGTATAATTAATTTAATTCCAGCAAGCTTGATTTTAAAATCAATGGTAAAACTTTAAATAAAATTTTAACTTTCAACTGTAACTAATATATTTTTCTTCAGAATAAAATTCATTTCATTGAAAAACAATATTTATGAGATATTTCACAAGATATATGTTTATCAGAAAATGAAAACAATGGTTAGGTATTAATATGAAATATACACTTACTAATGACACAAATATTTTAAATCAAAATGTTTGCAAATTAATGTTACACTTTTATTCTCAAGGTTTATTATTTATTATAATTATTTATAAGAACAAGCTAAAAATATGAAAATAAATTCAGAAATATAAAACAATCGAAACATAAATCTTAACACGATGATTTTAATTTTAATTCTATATCATAATATACTGATTAATAAATTTTGTTAGGAATCAAATATTCAAATTTAAAAAACATGGTTTTAAAATGATATTAATTTTCCAAAATGTACAGAATTTTCACTGCTTAGTTACCATATATTCCAATATTTGTTTACGAAATGCATATCTGTTTCAGAAATATTATAAATTGATTTATACCATAAACTAATGATAAAATTTAATTATGTAAAAAATGTTTGAATTTAGTAATCACAAACGTTATTTTGTGTAAGGAAAAAAACAGAGAACATGTTAAATTATTTTGATTTCTCAACTGTGAGGCTCAAATTGTTTTAATTAATTTTTATGTAAAATTTAGGATATTTTTAACTAATAAAAGTTTATGTTTCTTACAAATTACAAAATATATGAAATTTCCTTTATCATGTACAAGAAATATTTTCCATTACTGATTTAATGATTACCTTTTAAATATTATGTTTTGATTAGTAAATACCTCAATATCTTATAGCATTACTAAAGTTATACTTTTACATTCTTGATACAGAATATTACAAACAAACCTGATGGTATGACTTTTTTAATCATTTCATGTATTTTAGAAATAAAATTTCAATAATTCTGATATTAAGCTAAATAATTTGAGTTTAAATGAGATATTTACAATATAATGAATAAATTTTATCATCGCAGTAAAATAATAAATTAAGATACTTATTTTTAATAGGTTAATATTAATTGTCATAACTACATAAAGCATTCATTTCTGGTTAGTGATTTATACTTACAAAAATGCATTTTATAAATATTTACTTTTTAAATTAAAATTATTTTAAAAAATTGATTAATGTAATCAAGTGCAGCACAAAATATTTAAATTTAATAATTATTAAAAGAAGGAATTTAAATAATTATTTTACTCTAAATTACATTTTTAAGAAATCTTTCTCGAAACTTACCACTTCTGATCTTTTACATTTCAAGGTAGTTATAATACAGTGAAGGGAAAAATATTTAGAGTAGAACTATTTTGAATATGTGAAAAAAATGTGATATTAACATGTTCTATATTAAATATTTAATTATTAGAATACTATTGTAAACAGCAGTATAAAGATTGCCCTGTTTTTATTTTTGCTTTTATTTTTTTTCTAAAAAATAAATTTTCATGCGTGAGATACATTTTAATATTTGAGCAAAAAAAATTCAAGAAATACTAAAAGATATATAACAATAACATAGATTCCCATATGGAATGATATTTTTTTACTTAATCAGAAACAGAAATCATAATGGATGAGGAATTTAATATGAAAAATTTACATTCAACACTTTACCCCAAAATATCAACTGAAGTCCGCAGCTTACTATTTGCCCTGAAGTCTATTGTTAGGCAGTTAAGTTAGCTTTTTATTTTTTTTCTAATTATCAAAAATATTACAATTTTATCGAAATTCTTCTGCTTGTATGTATTACAGCATTAGAACTATTTCTTTTTATAGATTTGAAAATTATTTGATGATTTTAGAAAGAACATCTAGTGTAGCAAAAAATTATAACAGGGATTAATAGAAATTTTTCTACAGCACATTCACAAAGCAAACTAACAGTACATGTTGGTTTCTTCAGCAGACAGCAATTGATAGATTTCCCCGCCGTAAGTCATTAAAATGTGATTATTGAGGAGTGGTACAGGATAAAACAGGAAATACGTCCCATCAACAATTAAAGGCTTTTGTATTCTTGACAAGAGCTAAAAGGGGGTACAACTTGTATTGCAGTGAAAGCCAAAACTATGTTGCCACCATGAGGCAAAAATGAAGCACTTTCCTCACACAGAACCCCAGATGGTTAAGGGGTTAAGAAGCAAAAATTACCAAACTACTTTGTAGTCTCCCAAAAATATTTTGATTGAACTTTGAAAATTCAAGGAAGCTCTTATATAACCTTTACCTAGAGCTTTAAATTTTAAAATCAGATCCTAAATGCACTTTTAAGTATGTTTAAAATTAAGTATTTTTAAATGGTTTCAAAGAAGAAATCAAAGTATAAGTAGACACATACGAGTGTTATAAATAACTATTAAATTTAACCAACATTACAAACTAAACTTTTTTAATTTAAGAGAGCATGAAATTTTGTAATTTAGGTATAATGCTGTTTTAATTTAATATTTTTGAAAATTGTTTACTTTTGATGAATCTCTTTAATTCCTTTGTTAAGTAAAGTATATTTAATTGTTAAGTAATTGGTAAATTTTACAAAATGGAAAAGTAAAATATATGCAATTATAATATTTAACTTAATAATTCTAGATCATTATAAGCAAATTACATTCTCTAAATATAATGGAGGAAAATTAACAATATAATATAATAATAGGTATAATAATTGAGTGTGTTCAAAATGTTTAATATTTTTCTCATAGTAATATACAATATTAAATATTGATAGCAACAAAAAAGAAAAGCAAATCTTGCAAAAAAGTTAATGAATGAAAATAAAAACAAACTAAAATATTAAATAAACCACACAAAGTAATTTAATATAAAATAGGAATTTTCATATCTTCTGCTGAAATCAACAGATTTAGCAACTTAAAACACACTCAGAAATAGACAATGATTGTTCAAAAAATTAAAGAATGATAAAAGACAAAACAAATTTCCTTTTGTTTATGTAAGAAACAAAGATGTAAAAGTAAACAGGAAAATGTCATCTTACTTTTGAGTCTTGAGTAGGAATTCTATTTTGTTGACTAATAACTGTAATTAGTATTTTGTCTACTTTTCTATATAATCCTGGTCTAGATCCATGCTGTACAACACCTTCAACTTTAATAGAAAGTTGAGACGTATGTTGTATAATTATTGGTTCACCAGATATTTTTGGTTGAGGTGAAATAGCTAACTGTAAAAAATCATCAAATTAAGAAACCCAAATTCAAGTATTAAATATATGTATATTTTACATAAATAATTTCACTAAAGACTTATATAGATGCAGAATTATATATGAAAAATATCTTTAACAACTAGTTAGTAACCTAGCAACTAGTGTTTTAAATAAATGTAAAGAATTTATTCAGTATTTCCAGTATAAAATCAATTGAAATGAAAATTAATTCACAGTAATAATTTTAAAATTTTAATGTTTATTTCCAATACTAATAAACAAAGATAAATCATTTCATTGTATTTAAATACATTTCAATGAAATGTGTTTATTTAGGAGCTTTATATCACAAAAAAAAGAATTCTGTAAGTAATATAATATATATAATCAATTGTATGGTTTATACTAAAGATACTGGTTTTAAAAACTTTAAATTATACGCAAATATAAAATATTCTGTACAAATAATTATTATTAATAATAAATTGAAATATAAGATTTCATTTTCCAAAGGTGATTGATAGTTTACTTTAGTTCACATAAAATAAAGAGATTTAATAAAAATGCAACTCACTCAAATATGATTTCTGATAAGTACAGTCAACTAAGAGAATTTTATTTAAAGTTATATAAATAAAAAAAGATTTTATTTTGAAAAACAATGTTGGATTTATTGAAAAAATTATTGAGGAATTACAATGTAAGCATACGGCTAGCTCTCAAAAATATGAAAATTTAATTTACAATTGTTTTAAAGTTTCAATATGAGTTTAAATAACTTTTAAAATAGTAGTTATTAAAATATTATTATAAGCAATTTTTATAGAAAAATACCAAAAATTTATATTTTTGTTTCAGTAAAATATTTTTCACTAGTGAGAAATTGACCAATTTTATAACAGCTCAACTTACTTTAATACTGGTAGATTGCAATGCTTGGAAGAAAAATCGTGGAAAGCATAATGGGATAAGAAATATTTCATTACTAATCTTGATTAAAAAATCAGTTTCCTAAAAAATTAAAAAGCAATCAATGCTAAACAAGCAATAAATAATCATTTTAAATTTTAAGAATATAATTTTTGCTTCAAATATATTGATGGCAATGCATAAATTAAATCAGTTTATCAATTTCATTATTAATAAACATTTAATAAGACTTATGTTTATTAATAATGAAATTGACGCAATAATTACAGAAGTGCACTTTATCTTCTTGAAGAAAAATATTTGATCACCTAAATATTATGATTAAGAAAAATCAAATCAAAAATGTTACTATTTTTAAGATTAATGTGAAATATCTTTAAGATTGGTATAAATAAAAATATAAATTATTTAATATTGCTTTCTTATAAAGAACATTAAAATTTTGTTTACCATATATTTTAAAAAATCTTCAATATTAAAAGTGTTAAAATTTCAAGCTTTGATGTGTTTCACATTCTATATCACATTTCAATTAAATTATACTGAAAGCAATTGTTTGAAATGTGCGTTAGAAGCTATAACCTTATTTTCCTGTATATAATCCGCAGTAGCGTATACTCTGCGGCAATTTTTCTGACGAATAGTCAAAAATATAGACGGTTGATAATTCGGTCCCAAATAAAAAATTATACAGTATGATTAAAAATATAATAAGTTGTACAGAAAAAACATTTATAAGGAAAAAAATTTCTTTGGATTCACCTCAACATAAAGTGTGATTAACCGAGATGAAAGCACAACATCGATCAAGATCGGAGAAGTTTTCTGATTTAGTTTTTAATAACTTTTAAAATGATGTAAGACATATTAAAAATAAAACATGTTTTTTTTCATTAAGAATTAAATAGAAGAACTAGACTGTTTTTGAATTGCATATTGAATACATTTTTTCTTTTGTACCGCGCATGCTTTGCTTTTTACAATACATTAAGATGTCTGTCACCACTTTTTTTATTTCCCTTCCCCATATCTTTTAATTTAAAATTTGCCTTTTAACTTAATAGTTTTTGCTTTCACTTGATGACATAAAAATTTGAATGATTCAGAGCGAAATAGTGCAGGTCAAGTAAGAATGCAAAATGACGTTAGCCAATTGCAACTGTTATATCATTCTAAGAATTCACTCTTGACCGCAATTGGACAATGCTGATAATAGTTTAAATAAGTCATATGAGTTGTGGCGCTATTTGTTATTTATTTTATGAAACATTAAACAGTATTTCTTTCAAAACTTTGTTGTAAGCTTTTCTGATGAAGAATGTTTCTTATCAGATTATTCACAGTAATGTATAATACGCACAACGATATTCAAAACTTTTTGATACATAATCTGCTGGTTAAATACAAGAAACTACAATATATGTAAAATTATTTGCACTGAATAATCTTAAATTCAATGAAACATGTTTTAAATAAGGTGATAATTAGTTACTATAATGCAGCCTCATTTGCAAATGAAATGCATTGCTTCGTTCTCAATTAAGTATGTGGAAAGAAAAAATATACAAATAAAAAAATTCTAAATAACTATTTAAGATTAGCATGCTATGAAACACTCAGGTTATGATTATAATCCATATAAAAAACACTGTGGGATTGATTTTTTTATAATTTCAATCAGAAGATGCTACTATGCATATAGTCAACCCAATACTTGTTCAACAATTTTAAAGTTAATAAATGATAATTACATTTTTCAAAATTTAGTTTACACAATATATAATCTTTTATAAAACATAATCCAAAGTAAATAAAAACAAACTGCAAAAAAATAATAATTCTGGAATTTGTTTTTTATTTTACTAATCTTATTTTATCACTTGGAATTTATGTATGCTTAAAAAGTACTGGATTTACCTGTCTTGAAACACTTCGCTCTTCATAATTAACTGGAAAATCTCGAATGATACTGGATGCTTTTCGACAGGCTTCACCCATTTGATAATTTTCTAAAGATTGTTTAGAATACTCTATGGATAGCATATCTTCTTCATTTGTACTAAAACTAATTAAAATATATTTTTTAATATTTAATGAACTTAAAATAAATGGATTTGTAAAATAATTTTTGATATCAATTTTAATTTAATATACATGAACATATAGCCAACACTCACCCCATTCCTTGATTGTGCTGGGATATTTTATCGATAGCTTGAGCTATAAGTAAGCATCCTTGATGCAATCTAATGCATGTTAAATCAGTTCATTTTAATAAAATGTTTATTTCAAAATATGTTAATAAATCATCTTGTTACACAAAATTTGAATTATGTGAATCACATGGTGGCAATAAATAAAGTAGATACATTTACAAACAAAATTAAGTATATTTATAATTAAAAAACTGTTTAGTTATCATCTGTATAAAAATTATCAGAATATATGCACAAAACTATTGAAACATAAAATGTTTTAAAGTTTTTATAACTTATTGCTATAGAATTTATATAATTAGAATGTAAGTTCTATCTTTCATTGAATATAAATTCTATATTATGAAACATTAATTAGAAAATTAACATTTACATATCAGAAAATATGGAAAACATTTTGAGCATAAATTTATCAGTCATTAAAAACTTATATTTAGATAAATTAAATATGAATATCCGCATTTTATTTTTTAAAGATAATTGAATGCATAAATATAATTTTAAAATATAGATTTTTTTTAGATATATACACAATAAAAATTATTCATGCAATGTTTCTTCTGATAAATTTTTAAATTATGTATGTTTATGAAAAATTATAAAATAATTACATAAAATATTATTTTGTGTGTTTATATATATAACTTCAGAATATATTTCAAGTGATAAAAAGGATACAGTTGTATATTTGTTAAAGTTTTAGGATCAGCATCAAAAACAGATTGGTAGAGAGCTCCATACTGATCAGCTAGATTTTTAAAATCTTTTGCACATTTTCTAATCTTTACAAAAGAGAGGGTTTATAAATTTAATGTTTAAGAAACTATTAAGAACATTTAATATTTACTTTTAAGAAATATGAAAAGATTTTTTCAAAAAATTTATTATACTGAAAGAAGTATGAGAGAAAACTTATGACTTAACAACAAAAAAACTTTAAATTTTTAATATATTTATATCCAATTTTAAAATTAAGAATCTTTTAATTAGAACTTTATACAAATGTAATATACTTAGAAAATTAAAAATATAATACAAACACTGAACTGAAGTTTAGATACTGAGATGTAATTAGTGGTCTTGAATTTATGTAAGCAAATAATACAGGATATTTCTAAATAAATAAAATATTTAATAATCTAAATAAAATATTTAACATGTAAAACTTAATATCATGATTAATGTACAAAATAAAAGAACAACTTAAACAGTCCTGTCCGTTGGTATGCACGTACATTAGAAAGCTTGTGCTTACATGTGCTAGCAAGCTGTGTGGCGGCTTGCAGAGAAAAAATGCAGAATGAGGTAGATGTATGCGGAAAAATCTATCTAAAATTAATCTAACATAACATTCTATTCTTACGAAAACATTTAAATAATGAGACAAAATACATAAAACTGCCATAATGACCAGTTCAGTCATTTATCTGCCTTCACATAGAGACTGACAAGTGCACCTTATATAAAAAAATTAACAGATACAGTTAAATACAATTTATGGCTTCCTATTATTAAAAACATATATCCAAACCCTTATATCAATACAACTAAAATTAATCAATTGCCAACATTCAACCCCACGGTCATACTGAATTGATAAAATATTCTGCTCATAAGTTTTTCAAATTTATCTTTTAACAAAGCTTTTGTAATGAAATCTCTGGAGTTATTTTTTGAATTTACATGTTTAAGAACCAATTATCATTTAAAAGTTCATGAATAAACCGATACTTAATAACAATGTTTAATTTTTACAGATTCTTGTTTATTTTTTTGAGAAAAACATTGCAACTTAGTTATCATAAAATTCTACTGGTTTCTCACATTGATATAAGTTTAACTCATTTATTAATTGTGAAAACTAAATTAAATCTAACACTTTCAGTCAGAGAAATAAATTCAGATTCAATACATTTTGCAAGTCTACAACAAACTTTTACTTAGACTATTTTCATGTAACGGGAATTTATTAAATGCCTATCCTTCTTTGAAAAATCAATCAAGATCAGAAAAGATTTTCTGTCAACATCATATCTCAATTTAATAATATGGCTATACTTACTAACATTGGCTTATAGATCATATGCTAAATGATGTGCTTTAAACTAAAAACCGTAATTTATCAAATAAAAATCCTAATTTTCTAATGCTAACTGGGGCTTTTATTTTAAAAAAACCGAAATTAAACTAGTGCATATATCATGGTATGGATATTTTTTCATTAATTTTAAAAGGCAAGTTTACAAAACTTTTAGGAAATTCAACAAACTTTATGATCAACCTTAGACTGTAAATTTGTTGCCACAACATAGAGACTGAACAAGTATACTTATATAGTAAGATTTTTAATTGTTAGAGTTAAATATAACTCAGTTTCATATTATTAAAAATACATATCCAAATCTCATTAAACCAATATGAAAATATAAACCAATATATCCAAATCATTAAACCAACCAAAATTACTCAATAGCTAACAAAAATTCCAGTAGAAAAAAAACTTTTTGTGATCTGCTGTTTCCAAAGACTGAATCTTTTACTGTGCAAGGGCCATTCCGGTTTAAGTTCAGATGTGATTCTCTGAGTGATAATAACATCCTTAGATAGTATCATCAGTTTAAAAATACTGTCTTTCCAAAAAAGAGTATGGGACAATAAGGGTTTTAAAAGTATACTGAGTGAGTCTTTCATACATAGCCCAATGAAATCAATTCAGAAGACTAGTCGTGAATTTGCAACTACATTGACAATAGTTTAGAAAATTTTACGGAAACACAACTATATCCTTATCATTTGCAGTTATTACAGGTTCAAAAGTCTGAAGACCATAGTTTATATGCCAATTGTTCATGAAATGTTGAACAATTTTATGAATTATTTTGTTTTCTGTGATGAATCAGCATTTCGCATCAGTGGACATGTGAACACTCATAATGTATACATCTGGAACTCAAAAAATCTTCACAAGATGGTACAACTGCAATCAGATTTCTTTAAATTGAATGTTTTCTTAGCAGTATCTAGAGATAAAATTTATAGGCCATTTTGTATTGGAAAAGCAATTGAAACTAGTACTTCCTATCTGAAGCTCAAAAAGTATGCGTATTTCCCCAATTGGTAGATGAACCAAACTTCATTTAAAAGTAAAGGGGAGCACCATATCACTGGCATAAAGACATATGCAACTGATTAAACGTCATTGAACCTGACCACTGGATTAATCAGATAAGTCCCAATAACATCTTGTTTAACATAGCTTCTATGCTACTTGATCTCAGGCCATGTAATTTCTACTTGTGAAGTTCCATAAAAGATTGTATATATATGTGCCTCTATTTCCAATGACCAACCTATCCTAAGAAATAAGACTAAGACAGGTTTTGCAACAATTACACCACAAACATTAAACAATGTTTGGAAAGAACAGTACTCAACTTGATGTGAGCAGTGTGATGAAAGATGGTTATTTTAAACACATAAAAGCTTGCATGTATAACTGTTTGAATTACTCTTTCATTTCATTATTATTCATTATTATTATGTATTATGATTTTAAGTGTTTTACAATAAATGATACTAAATGTTAAAACCTCGATATTCTTTTAAAAACACTCTGTGTAAGAAAATTTATAAAATTCTTTTTGTCTGAATTCATAAATAAAATTAAGAAATTTGTTAGAATTTTATAAACATTATCAAATGATTTCACAGATTTATTTGAGCCATCATGATATTTTTGATTACATATACAGAAAAATATTTTCTTTTCAACTTAAAAAAAGTGAAAATACATCAGGAATTTGAAAAATTTTAAATTAATATTGGAAGAAATATTTTTAGAAGAAATTTCTAACTAAATGAGTTTAAACAATATTAATTTATTGCAATGGTTTTCATTTAGATTTAACTAAATTTTTCTAGTTCATGTTGAACACTTTTTTTCTGACACAAATACGAAAAATCAATTATACATTATACAAACATATCACTCAAGTTAAATTTAAAAAATAAAATATAAGAACATAATTAAAAAAGAAAGTTGGGAAACAAAAACTTCAACATACTTTACAACTTTTCGAACAAATATTTTACAAACAAAAATATTTGCTTTCATAGAATTTATGCAAATACTTTGATGTTAATGCAAATGCATAAAATTTTAAAAACGTAAATCAAACCTTGTTCCCTAAAAATAGTTTATTATAAAATATTTTTTATTTGAAAAATATACATTTATGCCTGTCAAATAAGAAAAAGGAATAAGATATTTCGCTTCAAAAGAATTTTGTAAAATGCCAAACATTTTGTAAGTTTTTGCTAATGAGCAAAAATTCACAAAATGATTGCCATTTTATAAAATTGAAATAATGTAAATTTTTATTTGAAATAATTTATATTAACCAAATATAAATATTTTAATAACTACTTATAAATTATACAATAAAATGGAATTTTTATAAATATGATTCATTAAAATATTAAACCTGCATAACAACTCGACCACACTTTTGAAGTTCATCTCTGGTTGCAGCTGCAACAGATACAGCAATAGCTGGAGGAGGTGATGTTTTGACACACGAACATGCCAAAAGCAACTGCAAATGTGCTTGAAGAACTTCACTTCTCAATCTAGCATATTCACACTGGAAGATCAAAGAGTGTTGAGGAGTTATAGCTGCCTAGAAAGTAATGGAAGACAATAAGTAGCACATAAAGGTGATCTACAATAATAAGTAACAAAATCGAATCAAATTTCTAAAATAGATGATAATTATTTTCTGCATATTTTGTATAAGCAAACAAAAAAGAGAAAGAAAATGTTTGGTTACAGCAGACTAAAAACTAATACTTGAAAGTCACAATTACAGACATAAAATTAATTTTGATTTTAAATAAAAATATGCGAGTTTTATAAGCAAAAAAGGTATAAATGGATTTCTAAATATTGGAGAACTAATCTCCCTCACAGAAAATGCATACATGAATGCATGCAGTAGAGTACTTAAAACCTATAGAACTTACCTTCAATGCAGAAATTGTTTTCATATAGTGAGTTATAGCTTGTGTGACACATTCTGTTATATCTTGATTGCTTCGTACTGTTTTTGATGTCAAACAATTCTCTGCTCGGCTCATTTCACAAAGACTAACCAGCCAAAAATATAAATGTTCAGAACTAACCTTTAAAAAATAAATTTAAAATTTCACTTTTATAAATAATTAATATATATCATAGGAATAATGGAATAACTTTTTAAATAATTCTTATAATTATAGAAAAAATAACCAAACATATGAAAGGTAAAAAAAATTTTTTTGCCAACATTTAAATGTCACCTGCACATATTTTAAATAAAGATAAAGTGTATTGTTTTCATTAATAAGAAAGCAAGTAATTAAGTATGTGATATCATACGAATTTCATTTAGGAGGTATAATTTTGTAAGTAGTAAATTTTCAAGAAATAAAATAATTTTAAAAACCACATACCCTATCACAAAGAGTAGAAAATATTTTTATTGCATATTGATGATGTCCATATCTAGTTGCTTGACGACCAATTTTATAGGAAGACCAAAAGTCAACAGAATCAATAGCGTTAAGTATTACAGCATCATCTTGAAGTACCCAAGGTTTATCAACACTAGTTTGGAAAAGTAAAGTACATACCATTCCCTGTAAATAAGAAGATAATAACCAAAAGATTACAATAACATAGCACAAAAAAATAAAACATAATAGACAGAATTAAATCATTGACAGAAATGACTGAACATTCATTTATGAAAATATTAATTTAAGATCACTTTTGACATTAGGTCAGACAATACTTACAATATCTTTGAAAAAAATTTAAAAATTATACACTTAAAATGTTTCCAGATGATAAAAAATGCAATATATACAATTTATAATATTGAAATGATAAAAATTTATATGTCAGATCATTTGTCAACATACATAAATAATGATCCAATAAACAGAGAAGGGTGATAAAGCATACTTAAACTTCGAGTAAAACACTTTCAGATATGTACACTCAAAATACAAATCTTTTGCTTAAACTAACTTTTTTGACACATAGACACAATTTTATTAAAGTAAATTACTTTAAAGCCAAATTATTTTTCCTTTCATATTCGACGAGAGAAGTGCACAAATACATATATCTACACATTTTTCCTTAATTATTCTTGAATTATAATGTAAAATACTGAATTATATAATATAACATAAACACAAATTTATGAACATTTTTTAAATCCAGTTATTAAAAAGAATTTTCATTAAAAACGAAATAATTCTTATAACACAAAATACAGTATAACTTTTATGTATTTTATACATTTAGTTAATGAATAATAAAAATGCTATTTACTTTATACTTACAATTGCTTTTGCCTTTTCAGGAGATATTTGAGGTTGAGATATAAACTCTACCAATTTCTGAATTAAATCCGTTTGCCAGCAAACAACGACACCAGCACTTTTATTACCTAAAGCGCATAATGCTGTACATAATGGTACAACCCAGATATCTAGAAGAAAATAATATTAAATGGAAAATAATTAAAGACTTGTCAGTGCAATCAAATACTAATCACTAACTCTAGCATATAAAACATTAAAAAAGATATATGAAAATATTTTGTTTACAAGTTTAATTTTTTTCTTAAAGATATTTCAGTTTTCTTAATCCTTTGGTTAATGTTTGATTTAGATTGACAAGCATAATCATTAATAAAGATGAGTGTTATTCCTACTCATCTTTACATAGTTAACTGTTTAAGGTTTTTTAGAAATAAATCCATAACTTAATACAAAATTTCTTCCATTATCAGAATTTTGAGCATGTTTATTTATCATGTCATTAGTTATAATAATTTTATTATTAGTATTTAATACTTACATTAGAAATATCTAAAATGTTTTACAAGCATAAAAATTTCTTGAAACATATTAATATTAACTATTATACACAATTAAGTAAAATAATCTAATTTAATATACTTGAGGAATAAGTTATTTGAATAATATTCAGCCAATATAATGAAATATATAGAAAACTAACTCTAAAATTTATTATTGGAAATAAAACTCTATTAAGTGATTTTTAGAAACTTAAATTCTCATGCATATATTTCATAATATATATTTAGTAACATAAAAGGTTAACTTAACTTTGATTTTTAAAAAAAAATTATATTTAAAATACTGGCAAAAGAATTTTAAGAACTCTGACAAACATAGGAATTTGTCTATGAATAAACAAGATGAATAGATTTTAAAGTAAATATAATTGCTTTAGGGAATCTAGGATTAATTTAGTGAAAAGTATGGAAAAAGATAAGTGAATATTTCAGATTATCTGCAGTTAGAAACTACCTTTATGCTATAGTTTGTATAAATGGCAATACTTTTTGCCATTTATCACTTAAAATGTCTACAAAGACACAGTAAAAGAAGTTATTCTCAAGTAGTTTAATTCTCAATTATTTTTTTACTAATTATACTTCAATTTAGATTCCTTTTTATTAATTTTTAATGGCATAATTTAGATTTGATGAATGGTAGATTAAAGACGCCTGTAATTGGTTTTTTAAAATATATGCAAATTATTTCTATCTTTAACTCTATTTTGGTAACATAATTATATCTGTTATACCTTTAAAAAGTTAAATTTTAGAGGCAAAGAAATACAAATTGTGAAGTAACTAGAGTTCAAGATTTTACAGGCATGATGATATTAGAACAATTCAGTGTTTACAAGCTAATTAGCAAGTTGTTGAAAATTTATATTTTGAGAATAGAGTAATTTACAATACTTGATATTTTCAATTAAATTTTTTTACGCAATACATATCTACAATAATAAATTATAATAAGCAGAAGTCATGAAATACTATCTTAAAGACCAACTGCCAAATTATTCAATATTAAAAATCTTAGCTTTCTTTATAAAAATAGAGCATTTTCTAGATATTGAAAAAAAAAAGATTACCTGAAGTTTTGCGAATAAGGGAACCAATAGTGTCCACAAATTGTATACACATATCAGGACATACTTCACAAATACTCACAGCACACTTGAAACATTTCTATACAATAAAATATCATTAACTATTAACAATGTATTCACATTTTGTTATATCACTAAAGCAAATTTAAAATATAGTTTATTAGAGTTGTACTAATGCTCAAATTTTAAACATATATTTAGAATTTTCAATATAAAAAAGAATAAAAAGTTAAAATATATTAATAAACACTCACACAGAATAAATAAAATGTGGAAAGAATTTCACTACCTAGCATCTTCTACATACAAGTCAACTTTAGTGATTTAATAAAAATTATATAAAATACAGATTTGATATAGCCATATCATGAATGTAACTTATTGAAACAATATTAGAGAAAGATTGAAATCTTTTAACAATAAAAAAATAAGTCTTTTAATAAATAAATACAATTATTATTAGAAACTGATAACATTCTGATGTTAGTAATGAGATTTTGAAAATAGCAATTTAGAAATAATGATTGTTGACATAAAATTCTAAAAAACAAAACAATTGCAGCCTTATTTTTTTAAATAGTACATAACAATACTAAATTAAAATATATCAAATAAATTTGTATAATACACAAACATTATTATGTACAAGAATTCACAAATAATACAATTTACTATACAGAAGGGACATTAAGAGACACTACAGTTAAAAATATATTAGCTGATACATAAAAATATTAAATAAATGTTTCTCAAAATTGATAGTCAGATTTCAATATAAAGTAAACAGTGGGAAATAACACAAAAAAGTTCTTTTCCCTCTTTTTGGTTGATTGTTATCCTATTTGTTGGCTATTTATGCAATTAATAAGTAGCTAAAATGATTATTAAAATCATTCTTATAAGATTAAATTAGTTTTTATTACAAATGGAAACATCTTTCCAAAAGCATTTTTCTGTTGTGTCAGCTAAGAAATCAGATTAATTCTACTGTCACCTAAGTGCAAAGACTAAAAAAATGTATTAAAGAAACTACACAAACATATATTTATTAAAAATAGTGGAATATTCTCTTGTCCCAGTATTATTCTTTTCATAGAGAATATCTTAAATATTTGTTAGTTCAAATCATACATTCTATTTTTAAAGTTTTTTATTATTTTTATTTTATTGCAGGAGCCAAAATCTTTTTATTCAAAAATATAATTTTAGCTTTGATATTCTTATTTAATGATTTTTTTTTTTAGATTTGAGAGCTAATGATGTAAGTTCTTAATTCAATACATTAAAATATAATGCTTTTTATATTTTATATTTTTTATAATAACCAAATACTTTTCAATAATTGACAATTATTTGTTATTTGTAAACTCATTAACTAGATTTTTGCTTCAAAAAATATGCACAACATTAATGTAAACAGCATATTATTAATAGCTTGCAATTTTTGTTATTCATATCTAAAATGATATAGAATCTTAATGCACATTCTATGTATAGATTCTAATAGATAAATATATATTTTTAATGATAAAAAACCATAATTGAGTTTCCAAGTTAATAAACTACATCATTTAAATTAACTTCAAACTTAAATTTATTCAAATTAGATTTCTTCATTATTTTATCTGAAAAATAAATTATTAAATTTAAGATAAGATGTCAATTATAAAATATTTTTGAGAGAGAATAAATTATACAGATAATTTTAGCTTTTTTGAATTTTGAATGCATTCAACTATTTTTGTTTATACATTTAACATTGCTATTTTTTATTGCATTTAACTATACTTAACCTTACATTAAGAACCATATTTTGGAAATCATTGATTTTTTTGAAAAGCACAATTTGCACTTTCAGCAGCTATCATTATCGTCAATTACAATTAATTTGAGGCTAAAATGTCATTGTTTATTTGAAAAATAAAAAGCAGAATTACATTACATCAAGCAAAAGTCTTTTGCAGAAGTGTTAATAAAATATCAAGTCTGGTTATAGCACATTCTCTTAAATATGTAATTTATTGTCAACAAAATTTTTCAATAACTACTGTAAAATGATATCAGAGATTAAAACTTAAATTTTAGTTTCTTCAAACTTAACCTTGTTTTCACAATGCACTTGCAATTTGATTACACCAAAGTAAATGTGGTGTTACAATACTTATCAGCTTGCTTTGTTACATTAACTGATTTTTTTAAAACTCATCAAAAAATACAACTTACATTACAAATAAATACCAACTATGGTAAAGCGTAAGAAACAAATTCATTATTAATAAGAACACCAAAATTTAGTTTTACTAACTTGGTACAGATAGGAAAATAAATTCTATTTTGAACTTACTAAGAGAGATTTTGAATTGCCAGATTTTTGATGCTCAGCAGTACAAATCACTAGAAGGAGAGTTTCTATAGCACTTGACACTTCTTGCATCAAGTCAATGCCTTGAACTACTACATCTTCTATAAAACAAAAGTTTCTTTAATGCTTGAAAACTAAATAAAATCTTTAAAAATAAAATAATGATGAACATTCAGTAAAAATACCTTGAAAAACATGAATAGCAATTTGGGTTAAAAGCTCAACAGAAATTGCAGCTAGTTGAACATTGTCATGAAATATACAATCTTGGCACAGCTGCAGAACTTTACATTCTAAAAAATAATGAAATAAGTTAATATTACAGTTTTTTAAAAGCATATATAGAGTAATTTAAGGTAATGAAATAAAATATAACTTCAAAAAGATTCTAAGAAAACACAATTAATTTATAAATGTTGTTTAATTAAATTGTAATTTAAGACTAAATTATATTTGAAGTTATTTTTACAAACATTAGAAATATAATAAATTGTCTTTTTAAACTTTTAACTAGGAATTTATAGCAAGAGATATCTATGAAGCATAGAATGAATCATAAAAATATATCAAGTATATACAAATATATCAAGCAACAATATATCAAATATTTTAGGATTTACATATACACACTAAATATTTATATAATTGTATTTAATTTAAAAATACAAATTTAAACAAAATTTGAAAAAATAAAAAATAGATATACAATAAATAAAATCTTGATTGCATGCTATTTGAGAAAAACTAGAGAAGAAATTCAACAAAGTGAATTTTTTAACAAACAAAATAAATAAAAAGTTTTATTAATGATTGAATATTATATCTAACTGACTATTGCATTCACATACAACAAAAAATATAACATTTTTCAAAATTTTGTATAAATATTTCCTGTAGATTCCTTAGTCGAATCGATAAAAGCTGTAATATAAAAATAACTATATTTTAAAATAATTATCAAAATTTTAATGTTGGAGTAAGTGAAGCAATAGTCTTAAGATTTAAAATAGGACGTTTATAAATACTACAATCATTAATTTAGAAAGTTATTAACTAATCAAATTTTTTTTAATTTAAATTGTCTTTGAAATTTTAAACTAACAATAAAGTGTATGTTTAGTCTTGTCTTTTTTTTATTTTGCTTTTTCTTTCTGGTTTATTGTTAATGTATCAATGGAAAACAGAATCAATAGAAAACTGCTTTTCAAAAGTCTTATTTGGATTTTATATGTGAAAACGTTTTATTAACAAAATGAACTTTTACAGTATTCTCACACATTCGATGGTGAACTTCACCTTGTTTACTGCAGCTCAAAGAATGTGATTTGAAGGCAGGCAACAAATTTGCAAGAAGTTGGATTTATGATGTTGGGAAAAATTTTTTTACAGGTACATTTTGATTTTTTTGATGCCAAGATGGTCAAATGGTAACTCTAAAACTATGTAAGTTAAAATGCTAAAAATACCAGAGTTGCCAAATTTTAAAAGTTTATCATTTATACTTATCAATTTTTATTGCCAAACCAAGGGGTACCCATATCTGCACTGAAACCAAAACGCTGGCTCAATAAACTGTCATAATCAATTATGTGTTACATAGATGAAATGTCATGGATATTTTAAGCCAATAAAAATTGTAATAAAGTGATGCAATCATTATCTCAACTGGAATGAAAGAAACAACTACTTTATGGTTAATAAATTTCACTCCAGTTTCTTCATTACATTTTAACTTTGCTTCTTTCCCTTCTAATTTAAATTTTATCCTGTGTATGTTATTTTAAAAACAAGAAAATTTTTCAAATAAAATTAATGTTCAGTTATAAAGTTACAATATATATTTTTAAAATTACTAAATGCACAACTTAAGTTTTTGCCTCATTATTATTATTCAAATAAGGTATAAAAAATTTAATTACAATTAAATATAACTTATTTTTGAAATACATATTCAGGTGCTTATACATATATAAGCTTGTAGTTTCCTAAAATTACAATTGCCTTAGTACTTGTAATTTTATCACTAAAATTTATTTTTAACAAGCATTTAAACATAATGAACAACCAATTAACAATACAAATAAAGCTTTAAAGTAAATTTAAAGGTTTTTAAAACAAATTTATTAAATATAAAGTTATTTATATAAAGTTATAGTAAATATAAAGTTAATGACTCAAAAAGAATCTAAAATTTTTATGGTCATTTGTACTTATTCTTCACACATAAATATAGAATAAAATTCAGTAGAGTTTGAAAAAATAAAAACAATTTTTACAGATTTTATTATTTTTCAATAGGAATTTTAAAATTTAGATAAAAATAAACTTTAAGTTCTAACAATTCAAGAATACTTTGCATTTTTATTGGAACCTTCAATTTCTGAATTATTATTCTATATCCACATTTTCCTATACACACTTTTCTTACTTTAACTTGCTGATAACAATATTTTTTATTAAAATTTGATAACTGGATTTATAAAAAGTTTATTGACAAAAAAATGTCAAAAAAAGATAACAGAAGCTATAGCTTTTCATGGATAAATGCCATATAGAAATCTCTTATCATTAAATCAATTTATTATTTTTTTTTTTGCACTGACATATAGAATAAGTTATAATAATCATATATATATATATATATATGTTTTTCAAGTAAAATGAAAAAGTAAAATCTTTATAGAAAAACATACCAGCTGATAAATCAAACTTGTCCACAGACACTGAATGAGCTAAGGCTACCATAACAGAGAAAATTTCACATTTAAGGCTGATATATGGAGTTTCAATTGTATAATTTACTAATTCCTATGGAAAAAAAAATTAATACAAATATATGTTCATAACGCAATTCATATCAATCCATATTATTATTATTTAAGAAAAAATTCATGTATGTTTATATTTAATGAAAACAACCAGAAGAGTCTAATTTTATAGATATAAAACAATTATCACTTTTCGAAAGTCAAGTAATTAAGAGTCACAGTTTTATTTCCTTGTAAGCAAATAATAATGAAAAACACATATACTGAATAATATAATACATCATAGAAGCAGACACTATGAAATTTTTGGCTCACATTTACATTATCTGAAGTCCACAAATGAGGTCCTCGTTGAGCTAAATTTTTCATGTCTTTTAATGCATTCAATTTAACACACATACGTCCATCTTCTTTCAGGTAAGAAATTAATAACACTACCTGGAAAAAAATGAGCAAAATGAATTTAACAATAACATAGTGGTTTCTAAAACTTAGATTATGACAATAATCACTAGTGAGCAGATGGCTATTTTTGATTAAATGAGAATTTACACCAAAATTCTTTCATTGTGATATATTATTTAAAAGTTAATAATCATATTAAAAAGCATAATAAAAGTTATAATAACAGACAAAGCAGAGAATTTTTTTCTTCTCTCTAACGGAAAGTATTCTTGACATGTGTTATCAAAAGATTCCTTGAAATAATATTTAATATATATTAAGTTATTTTTAATCACAATCAATAAGAGTTCTAAAAAATACTAATAGATAAGCTTAAGAATAGACACTTACTTGTTGAGGAATGTGAGTTATTGAAGCAGCAGCCAATTCTGTTAGAGTATGCAAAGTACATACTATAAATTGCTGTGATGGATAATCTGGTAACAAAGATGTGCATAATTTCCATACCTAAAAGTTGAATAAAAAATACAGCATATAAAAGTTCCATAATCTTAAAATATAAATATACATGTATAATTTAAAATTACAAAATATTTGAATCATTCATAACAAAAAAAATTCCAAATTGAAAATGCTAAATAATTAAATGATTTTCATCTCTTTTCCCATTAAATTTGTTTTGCTAATGTTTATTAATTACTTTAAACACTAAAATATTTCTTGTGGAGGATATAATATTGAAGAATTAAAAATTTTACACAAAATTAAATCATTTCAGATTTTAAGTCGAAAAACTGTGTCAATACACTTTTAATTGATAACCACTATTTTTTAAAGGGAAAAAATCTAATAGAGAAAATTGTATTTCTAAATAAGTTACATTTTTGAAAATTTTTCACCAATAAATATTTTAAAATAATATGTGCTTGCAATGTTATTCACAATTAATAAATTAATTTCTCAATATATTTAACACAAAGAGCATAAAGGGAAAACACACATACAAATAGATACTTCTATATATTATTTTTATGCTTTTTGTAAACAGAAATAAAAAAACATAGTTTCATATAATTTAAATCAAATTTCTTATTTAATTTTGCTATATGGTTTTTTCTTAATCAAAAATCCAAAAACTTCAAAAAAAAAATAATAATAATAAATAAATAAATAAATAAATTAATTTAATTTCAAGAGATTTGGAAAACACTACACAGATATGCTTATTGATATATATATATATATATATATATATATATATATATATATATATATATATATATATATATATATATATATAAGCATATCTGTGTATTTTTGTTTGAATAAATATAAATATAATATTTATTAATTATCCCAAATACCTGAGCTATTGTTTGAGCATCATGATGCATATGTTGAAATATTGATAAAAGTTGTAATTTCACCTCAACAGGTGTAGCTAAACCTTGAATCATCTCTCCAATCTTACTGCAGATATTGGAGGCAAATGCTCTAGAATATTAAAATGCAAAATTTAATTTTGGACATTAAATATTTAGTTTAATTTAAATTAATTAAAAATATCCACATAGACAAAGGATAATACATTTGAGATGTAAAAAGCATTTGAATCATAAGACAAAACTGAATACAATCAAGCAAATCTAATAATAAATATCTAATAATTTAACTTATGGAATGTTTTAAAATCTAAATGGATCTCAGTTTGTTTAAATAAGAACAGAAAGTGTCTAATATGAGAGCAAATACATTTTTCAATATTCCAAAATAAATAAATACATATTTACCCCGCAACAGAACATTAACATTAAAGAATGAAGTTGATATATTATTTAAAAATGACATTGTTGAATGTATACAAAACAAAAATGCTATGATAAAAGAATAAACACCACGTAAGTTGTCCATTCATACTCCACAAGAAAATAAATATTTATGTAAGGAAATGAAATTGTAATAAAAATATAAAAATAAATAGCATAAGTAAATATTAACGTAAAAAAATGCTGTTTCTTATGTTTATCCTTTCTTCACAGCAAATTGACATGACATTGAAATGGAAATGCTAACTTACTACCACCCACCTGCTCTTTTCAATAAATTACTTGAAATTCTCCTCAATTAATCATAGGGCATACAAATTAATTGATTTTAATCTTTTTAATGTTGAGAATGTATAACTTCACTATATCAGTTATATTTTTAAATAGATGTAATTATTAAGTGTTGTAAAGTAGGAATAATTGTATTTTTGAAAACTTTGTGATTTTTAGATAACTACAATTATTGTAGTGTATATATATATATATATATATATATATATATATATATATATATATATAATTGGAATGATTAGACCTGCAGGTAGTAGCACACAGAAGAATAAAAAGAAATAAAAGATAGATCAAATATTTTAATTGAATAATTTTTTAGAGAGACTAAACATGAGCTTGGAGCTAAAATAAGAAAATATCTAAAATCAATATGGAAAAACATAAAGAATGAATTTATGGATAAGACTGAAGAATGAAAAGTTCCTTGGGTGATGCTTGTTAGTCACACTGAAAATAGTAAATTTATATAAATTTTTATTATAAAAGTGCAACAAAATCAATCATTTATTTTTAATTTCAAGGGAGATCTGAATCACTGAGCCAGCATATCAATTATTCAACATCTTACAGTAAAATACACAAGAATTGAAAAATTTCAGGATTTTCATTAAGAACAACTTTTAGGCACTTAATTGTTCTAATAAGTTTTTTTTCTAAATAATGAGATTCTTTAAACTGACAATTTTATATTCCAATTTAGAAACATTATCTGTTTGAATTTTTTAAACATGTTTCAATTTATTAACTATATAGTTTATATGATAAATTTTTAAGTTTTTCAGTTTCACTTATTATAAGTTTTTTTATTGGCAAATCTAAACTTCATTTAAACAATGAAAACTGTATTTTTATATGGAAACACTTCTGTCAATAGCTTGTCACATTTTAGTAAAATATAAATCAAATCAAACATATAAATCAAAGATCATTTAAAACAGTTTGATTCAGTAATTACAAAACTTAATTTAGTTGAAAAATATAATTAAAAAAGAAGATCAATAATATAAATATAGTCATAGAATTGAAAAGAAACCTAACAATAAAAATAACAGATTAAAAATATCGATTTCTTACACAGCAAATTCAATTGTATACATATTTCTTATAAAACCGAGTCAAACAAATTTGAGTAGAAATGATACCAATTCAAAAATTAACTTTATGATCTGAGTGTGAACCTTAGGAAATTATTCTGAATAATGACTATATTAATAACTTAGTGTAATAATAAGAGGGGGAAAACCCTCAATTAGAAACAAAATACAGCCTGAGTAAAAACTTTAAGGCCAGTAAAAATTTTTGAGAAAATATAAAATGAAATAAAAGGGATTCAAATAATATTAATTATTAAAGTTCATTGATAAGAAATAAATGCTATAAACAAAATTTGTAAATACATAATAATGAAAAACATGTGGTTATTTACAAAGTTTGTATTTCTGCCTGAGTAAAAACTTTAAAACCACCAGTCATTTTTTAAAAATAAATATAATATAATTGTGTAATTATCATAGCAACTACTAGCTTGTGATAATGCTGCAATTTTCATGTTTGTCATATGTTTCTTCGAAGTACTGGTTTTGAAGTCTTTGTGAAGATGTCAAAGGGTAAGAAGTTAACTGATCGTGTAAGAGGACAGATTGAAGCTTTGTCTTCAACAGGAATAAGTAGTCGTGCTATTGCAATAAAGATAGGAAGATCAAAGACTAGTCAACAATTTTAAAATTGAAAGACAATTATGGTAAGAAGAATATTGGGGGAAGACCTTGTCCTCACGTGATGAAAGAAGAGTTTGCAAACTTGCATCTACTGGGAAGTACTCAACCAGAAAACTGAATCCAACAACAGGTTTAAAAGTTTGTAGAAAAAAAAAGCGATTTATAACACAATTAGAAGATCTGGAAGGTACACTTATACAGCAAAATTGACTAAACCTCAGTTACTGCAGAGACACAAAATAGAGTATTTGAACTTTATCCAGAAAGTCATAACATGAGACAACCAATGGATAAAAATTATTTTTTCTGACGAAAAAAATGGAATTTGAATGAACCAGATGGTTGGAATTTCTACAGGGATGATATAAGAAATGAAAAAGAAATATTCTCCAAGCACCAATTAGGTGGAGGGTCAGTCATCACTTGGGGCTATTTTGCTTACAATGGTGTGGGCTTAATTGCATTCATTTCAGGTAGAATGAATTCACAAGGATATAAAAATGTCCTAACAAATCATCTTTTGCCAAATGCTGAATGTCTTGCTTGAGAAAATTGGAAATATCAGCAAGACAATGCATCAATTTATTCGAATAACAACACAAAAAATTGGTTTCAAGTCAACAATGTTGAAACTGTGAAAGGGCCAGCTAGATCACCTGACCTCAACCCAATTGAGAACCTTTGGGATGACTTAGCAAGAAGAGTTTATGCAAATGGGAGACATTTTACATCAACAACAGAGCTGAAATCTACTATCAAAGATGAATGGTATAAAACTGACCCCACACTTTGTTCAAAATTTGTTTCATCCATGAAAACAAGAATATTTGAAGTAATTCGAAGAAATGGCTCCTACACAAATTTCTAAGAATTTGTAATTTTTTTTCTTATATGTTATTTTTTATGTTGACCTTAAAGTTTTTACTCAGACTCAAATATTCACATCTGTGTATTGTGTAATATTTTCTAATTCTAAAATATTTGCAAATTAATTTTTCTACTTTTTTACTTTTATTTAAGCTTAATAATTATCAATCAAATGGTATTTTTATTCCTCTGTTTAAATGTTTTCATTTTCTCAAAAATGTCTACTGGCTTTAAAGTTTTTATTCAGACTGTACGTGTATTTTACAATAAATTGTTTATTAACTTAAATGCATGATAGGATTCAAATAATTAAAGCAAATATTTTGTTATAGAATAATTTAAAATGCACCAATTATTGCTAATAAATTTTGAAAACAAATAAAGTCTTCTTAAAGACAGGAGAATCAACATTTTTCAACAAAACATAATTTCAGTTTTAGGTATCAAATATTATCTATGCATATCAATGTGCAATTTGTATAAGTATAACCTAAATATTTATACATATATTTACAGTAGATCACAATTACAATGTCATAGGTAAGACTATGAGATTCATAATGTGATACAAGATAAATTGGTTTAATAAAAATTACACAATACATTAAAAAACTTGTAGGGCATAAGAACATTTAAACCAAATAACTAAATTAAATCTTCTTAATGGTGTATTTATAGGAGTGAGAAAATGTTTAATAAGATATTTTTTTAAATATTAGTATGTCAAAAGATTTCTTCAAATAATTCTCAATATTAGTGCATTCATTCATAATATTTTATTGATATAATATAATATTTATTGATATTTACAAAATTGCTATGCTATTTTTTTAAAGAGAACAATTATATCTATAACATAGAATTATCAAGATTTTCAACTTTATTGTTGATATAAATAATCATAAAAGATATAGAATATTTGGTAAGAAAGTCAAAGTTTTTAAAATAAATGTTTTTCCAAAAAATTAGAACATTTTAATTCTATATATTATATTCACTTTATAATTAGATTTCAAATTTTACTTGGACTGAGCAGCAAATTTTCCTGTAGCATAAATTGCAGCTTTCATTTCAACTGCATCATGAGAATCAAGGCTATTCCTTATACTATGGTGTATATTTTTCTTTTCTGCTACAACACTAGCAATATTACCTAAAGTTCTATAAAATAAAATAAAAATCTATTAAGAATGCAGAATAAGGCTCATTATTTGTCAAACTAACATATGTATACACATTAAAACTTTAGGAAAAAAATTTGTTGTAATGAAATAAAAAAATTTAAAATGAAATGAACACCTAATAAAATGCTATAAAATTTATAATCTTTAAATAATGCTTAGAAATCGAATTGTGGATTGGAAAATAACATAATTAGAAACTGATCCATGTGAAGAATGTGTGCATATTTCTACACTTGCTTCAAATATGTATCATACATGTGATTTTGAATATTTCTCTAGATAAAAATAATCATAAAATATATTAGATAGAATTGGCACAAATTAAAATATCAAGAGAATCTCATCATAGTGACCCTCTAGCAACTAAATGTTGGCCAAACTGTTCACATTGGTAAATATGTATAAGAGTTGTTACCTGTTGATTTTAATTACATTTATATTTTCATTGCTCTGATTCAAAATACTTAAACTAAATAAAAAATAAAAGTTTTCTATTTGAAATATTTTAATTATTTTGCACAAATGTTTGATTTAGATGAATTCATGAAAAAATGTTGGTTATTTTGAAAATAAAATAAAGCACAAATGACACAATATATATGGTTTGGAAATATTTATTTGGTAAATTAAAACGTGATGGAACTTCCATGAAAAGTGTTAAGAGTATTTTGCATTTAAATAAAACAGTCAAAGAAAAAAATTAAAGAAAATTGATAACATCTGTAATTTAATTAAATCAATACATTTGTCACAATTACGCAAAATAATAGGGATCTTTTAAGAAACTGTTAATAACTGACAAAAGACAAGCTTCTTTAATAAAGATGAAAAAAAAACTTTTTTTAAAAAGTAAAATAAAAAGTTTCCTGGATTATTTTAAATTATTGCATCCTTGAAAAATAAAATAAAATACAAAAAATGCATTAAAAGTAATCCCCTTTAATGCAGACCATTTTCAGAAATTAGGTGTGTAACATTCTCAAAAAATTATAAGTTTATCTGTCTTATCTAGTCTTATATGATATATAAAATGGAAGTATTTATATAGAATAAATTAAAGAGAGGAAAAATAGATACAATTACAATCAAATACATACACACATGCATAACCAAGAAAATGATAATTTTAGTTATTAATAGTTAAAAATTAAATTATGATATTTAAAATAATGTATTTCAAACCTTAATGTCAATGCTCTAGCCACAGGATCATTGCTATGGATAACTGCATACAAACGATGAACAAATTCATCCAAATTAAGAATTTTGTCTAGATGCTTCTGAGTTTGTTGCATGACTCTTAATATTAATACTCTATGGAAGTTGGTTCTAAAGAAACAGTATAATATAAATATATTTAATGACATATTACAAACACAATAGCAGAAATATAATATACACTTGGGATCATAAAAATATGCAAACACTTTCATTCATTGACTTAAAAATTAACAAAGCTGGATGTATGAAAGTTTTATAATAATCACACACTAGCATAAAAAGTATATAAGTAAATAACAAGTGTAATAGACATATTAACTCTTAAAATGTTTTAACATTTAATTCTAGAAAACAAAATTTCAAGAAATAATTAAAAAAAGTAGTCAATATAAAATACCCAGTGCGAAACAGTTCTGCTAATTTGAGGCATGCAGAATTAATCAAAATTGGAAAGGGATATTTTTCAAACAGACGAGGGAATCTAACTATTGCTTCACATTGTTCACCAACTTTAGCGGATCTTAAACCTAAACAAAAGATATTCAAGACTATTTAATTAAATAGAAAATAAAATATTATGAAAAATTAACAATATAATAAACATATATTTTTGGACAAATATTAAAATATTTTATCAGAAGATATAAAGCAGTAATTAAACTTGTGATTCTAATATTAAAGATAAAAATAATTAATCTAATACTTAATAAAACAACAAAAATTATAAATAAATAAATACTAAAAGGAATTGGTCTATTAACAAATACTAAATGGAAAATCAACCATTGATCAAATACAATCCTCAAGACAAATTCTTGGAAAAAACACCTGTTTATAGACTTTAAAGTGGCATGCGACAGCATAAGAGAGATAAGTTCTTGAGGAAATAGCAGATTAATTTAACTGCTTAATTAATTTAATTAATAATTAATTATTAATTTAAGCTGATTAATTTAACAAAATGATACTCTTGGTAAAGTGAGATGTAGGATTAAAATTCAAAACAGTCTCTCTGAACCTTTTATAACAGAAAGAAGCCAATGATACCCATGCTCGGGAGATACACTAAATTAAATAACAAGCAAGCATGGGTAAGAAAAGTGCATTAGAAATAGTGGATTTTATTAAAGGGGTACTTTGTGGAATAGGTTGCAGCAAATCTTGGCCTATGCAGATGACATTGATATTATTGGAAAATGCAGTAAAAAAGGTTTTTAGTACTTAAATTATCCAACACAAAAATGGTTACTCCCTCACTTATGACACAAATATTAATGAACACAAAACCAAATTGTAGGAAATCTCACCCTTTATTAAAAACTATTTTAATCCTATGTACATTAATGGCTTTGAAAAAGTTAATGAATTTAAATATCTTTGCACAATAATTAATGGTAAAAATAAGCTTAAAACAAAAATTGATAACACATTAAAAGAGGCTAATAAATGCTACTTCGGAGTGAAAGGCAAATAAGATTTGAACTTTTCAGTCCCAAAACAAAATTAAAACTTTATAAGATGTTTACAAGATTTGTTTTAGCCTATGCTAGTGAAATTTGGAGCCTAAACATAGATATTCAATGATCCCTGGATATGTTACAGAGAAAAATCCTCAGAATTATCTTTGTCCCAGTGGTGGAAAAAGAACATTGAAGAACCAGATACAATTGTGAACTGTACAGGCTTTATAGACAATTGCAGATTTTACAAATCATATGTAGAGATCAATTAAGATGGTTTAGCCATGTTTGGAGAAGGCCAGATGATATTCCCACAAAAATCTTAACATTTAAAAAACCTGAGGGATCTTAGACTATAAAGTAAGACCACCAATTAAATGGTTGGATGATAGTGAAAGAGACCTAAATACCTGAAAAATTAAGAATTGGAGAAAAATTGCTAATGATAGAAGATGTGGAAGGGAGTGTGTGGTTGAGGTAGTCAATGCCTGTAGTACTCGTAAAGAAGAAAAAAAGGAATTGATCAAATTATTCCCACAGGTTAAAACTACTATCACAAAAATGTATAAAATTGGGAAAATAAATGCAATAAATTACATAAATAATACATGCAATAAATGTACTTAAAACTGGACAATTTATAAATTTAAAATATTCAGTATGAAATTTATTATATAGTGTAAACTTTCATTTCATTTAAATTTCGATAAAGTAATGAGAACTATAGATAAATTTAATATATAATAATTAATTTTATAAAAATATATCACAAGAAATTTCAGATTCAAACTGAATTAATAAAAGATACCTTTGTCTAGTTCTGTAAGTGCTGAATTGGCATCTTGATCAGGCTCTCCTGATGAAGTTTCACCAATTATAGACAGTCGAGCAGACACATTAGCCATTACTAATAATGAAGAAAAGTAAAGATCTAAGTACACAAAAATAAATATTAATTGAAATTTCTTTTTTCAGTTTAAAAAAACTAGAATACAGAATATCTTTAAATAATTGGTTAAATTGTTAAAAATTAAATGTTTTAATAAGATACACAAAACTTGTCTTTTCAGGTAAAACTATGATAATAATTTAAAAATTATATTTATTATAGATTACATTTAAAATGAAAACAAATATAAATTTTTTATAAACAGATTAAATTACAACAGATTTTGTGAATGAATGAATTCCCATTTTATTTACTCCCCCTCATGCTGAAACACTAAGTCAAGAAAATCCTCCTGTTTGAAGTTAAATTATTTTCAAGTATAAAAGTAAGTAGTTTCCTAACTGTAATATGAAATCTGAAAAAATTTTTCCTGAAAATAATTTGTTAGTCAAAGAAAGTTTTTTATTGTTTAAAACAAATTAAAGATTTGCAAGAAATAAAAGGGTGATTTACAAATTGTAAGAATTTATGAAATTAAATAACACCAATTAGCAGTCATTAGTTATTGTATGAATAGCATTCTAATTCCCACTAACATTTTAAATATTATTACAAATGCAAAGATAAAATAAATTTGACAAAATTTAGATTATGGAATCCATTTGAAACAAACATTAGTTATTTTATAGCATTAATATAAAATAAAGTCTTATAAATATAAAAAATAAATATTTTTATATGTATAACACCAGGCTATTATTAGTATTTCCACATTTTTAGCACTATGAAGAACAGAAGTGATGGCACCTTATATAGTGGGACACCTAGTGGGTGTGCCATTGTGACCCTGAAAGGTGTGGATTGTTATAATTTAGAAGCATGGACCAAACAGAAGAATACCAGACTTGGCCTCCCAGTGTCAGAAGTATCATTTCACATACTAACCATGACATATTCAATGTGCCCCAGACGGCATTAGTGAAAATGACAGATGTTTGGTTGGATTGGAATTCGAACATAATACCTTCTGATGACAAGAACAAATGCCCTAACCAACCATGCCATATAAAGAAAAATCTTAAGTATTACATTTTTATATTATTTCTTAATATCTTACATTCAACTATTCATTATAAAAATTAACTATTAGTGAGCTGGGAAACAATCAAAATTTTTATTGATTTTTTTTTCAATAATTAACTTATGTAAAAAGAGATATTTTATTGCAATAATAAAAACTTGAAACTCATGCAGATATCAAATAATCCCATTTACATGATTTAATTTTTGAAGAACTCTTTTGCAACTTTATTTTCTAGGCAGTTTAGACTTATATTTACTGTAGAATAAATAAGAATAAGGACAAATATTTAATGTCTTTCATTTTAGATATTCTAGTTTTGCTATCGCCATATAGAATATTTTCATACATATTATTTCATTAATACTTCTTAATTTTACTTTAATTATTTCATTAATAGTTAAAACCCAGGCTTTGAACCATAATTTTTTTCATTCCAGAACTAACTCCATAAAAAGTTGTATCGGTTTAGTCCTGATTTTCATTCCTTCAAAAATAATGGTTTTCAGTAAAGTTTCAAATGAATAATTAATTTTATGTACATTCTTATCTGTAAAAAAATATTATAATAAACAAAAAATGCAATTCTATGAAAAGTAGATTAGTTTTATTCTTTTTTAATAGGTACATTATGTGAATTTATACCATTAACGAGAATGTACCATAAAAAACAGTGAGCATTGGTATTATTATTCATTATAAAATTATGTTTGACAACTAGGTTCACCATTGACATTTCATGTAATGACATTCATGACATGTGTACCCTTGTCTGTTGTCACTCACATGGTGGACTTGGCTTTCCTAAAAACATGTTTATTTATTTACTTAACAAATGAAAATTGACTCTAATTATCAATATATCTTCTATTAGAGCACCTTTTCAATGCTAACTTGTGTAGTTGGAGCTGCCAAAACTATACAATCTTAAGTGTAATTTTATTATTTTCCAAAAAATCAAAAATATTTTTTATTTTGAGCCTTCATACATTGTCAAAATTATTTAAAATGATTTCAATGTCAATCTCAGTAAAAATTAGGGATTTAGATGTTTTATTGCTAATTCTTTACATTTTATAGAAGTTTCTAAATTGTCTTCATTTCATGGTTTTCAGTGGAAGATTGCACTTCTTCATTTTTGATTGAAATGGATTTTCTAAAAATTGTAATTTGTTCTCCAAGTATTCTTTAAATGTTGCACAGCCGGTATTTTTCATGATATTTTTTTTTAATTACATCCTTACATAAGCTCTTTTGAGCATCATAAGTCTTGCAGTCCAATAGAGAAATGAAGCTTCTCCAGGAGACGAGATAGTCTTGAAGTGTGAAGAATCGCGGGCCTCTTGGAGGGCAGAACACATCCAAAGGTGCTCGCCATTCATGTCCAAATGTTCATTGCACAAAATGCAGTCAGGTGAGTCCACAAGTTTAATGTGGTGCAGGTGTCCCTGAAGATAATCATGCCCAGTGAGAAGCCTGAAGCAGGACACCCCCATAGCTCTAGGTAGATCCCTGGGGATGCAAGAGGTCAAGAGGCTCCCCCAACAAGCATTAACTGCTTTTTCTTTGTAATAAGCCTGTCATTGGTTTTGAATCGCTTGTTTTAATAAGTGTTTGACATTTCTTAAACCAATTGGAGTGTTTGGGGGGTTTAAAAATGACGCCTCTTTGGCGAGTAAATCTGCATTTTCATTACCAGGTAAACCACAATGGCTAGGGATCCATTGAAAGGCAATTTTCTTCCCTGCAGTTAGCAGAGTGTTAATGATTGAAGGCAGGGGATTATAATTTGTCACTGTATGAATTGCAGCTTGGCAATCGACGAGAAAGGCAAATTTCATTTCTGAGAAATCCAGAGTTTTTTAAGAGCAATTAGAATTGCATACATTTCTCCATCAAAATTGTCAGAGGGTTTTCCCAAAGGCTCTTTGAGTTGGAAAAAATTGGAGAAAACTCCAGCTCCCGCTCTCCCAGAGCTACTCTCAGCTGAACCATCGGTATAAATGTGCAGCTATTTGTCTGGAGGGTATCTTTCATAAATAGTGGCAAGAGCAGCAGCCCTGAGCTCTGTCTCAGGGGAGACTCCCTTCTGTACCGGAAGGACAAGATCAAAAATAGGAGTGGCATATTTGAATAGACCTGGGAAGACGGCGGGTTTGGTTGAAGGGGCCCTGTTACTTGGAATACCAATAGAGCTGGAAATTGCCTGGAATTCAGATAAGAAAGTTTGCTGAGATTTGAGTCTCAGTGTACTTGGGCGATAGCCAGGCCAAAACCCCTCCCTGTGAAGTAATCTTTCACCAAGAGTCAGGGTAGCAAAGACTCTCCTATCGTGCAAACAGTCAATGTCATTCTGAAGTTCTAAAGCTGGTATAGGAGTTTACTCATTATATGGTAAGTTTATTTTTTAAAATAAGCTTTTGTAAGAGGATTACATTTTACATGTTCCACTTAAAGTCAATTAACTTTTAAAACATATCTATCGATTATTTATTTTCAATGAATACTAATGATTTTTCTTCACAATCGGTGCAATATAATAAATTCGAAACACACACATACACACACACACACATATATATATATATATATATATATATATATATATATATATATGCTTGTATGTATGTATATATATATAAAATACTGATTGATATGAAATATAACATCATCACTTGCAGTGTGAAAGTTTATCTTAATAGAAATAGAAAAATCATATTAAAAACTTTGAGAGTCATTGATGTAATCGTTATTACATTTGTATCAATTTTTTGTATTTTTGAATAAATACTCGTCATCTTCAACTTCAATGTTTTATCAGATGAGAATTGAGGAGGAAAAATTTTAACTTATAATTTTAAGAAGCGTACGAAATCTTTTAAAAAATCCCTTAAGTGCAAATTTAAATTTCATTGAAATCAATCATCAATCTGCTTTTCCTTAGAAAATTCCCAATTTCCCTTTTACAGTGTAACCAATTTTTTTTAAATAAAGCAGTAATTATTATTTTCAAATAATTTTTCTTTTTACTCATTTTGTCAGGGTTTATCACCAAGGATTCTTCAGAATTTTCCATTTTGATTTTGGAATTTAAAGTAATGTAATGTTCTAAATACTCAGTAATGTGGAATTGTTTAGCCTCATAAGTTTTATTAAATTATTTTTTATTTCACAACACATGACATATAGAAAAAACATTTTACGTTACTAAACATAACCCTCTATCAATAAACATAACTTTTTCCTTTAATAATATTACTCTGTTCTTCCATTAAATACCTAAAAGTTTTTTTATATCATTTTTTATGCCTTTATTGTTCTGCCAGACCGACTTGTATCTTCTTGGTTGCTTTTTTAAAATCTATATTAAAAAAAATCTGTAATTCAGTGCTCGCGTCACCTGTGGAGCACCAGTAATATTTTGATCGTTACATTATCTTTAATATAAGGGAAGAGAATATATATTTTGGGCTCAACAGTCAATGCCAGTCTGAAGTTCTAAAGCTGGTATAGGAGTTGAGAAGGCTCCTCCAGTGATAAGCCTAAGGGCATTGTTCTGAGCGACATAGAGTCTCGATAGAGCAGCAACTTTTTCATGATATGGAAAGTAGAATTTGATATAACAGGAGCGAAAATAAACTGTTCTTATTAAACTATCACTTACTATTAAGAATACTGCTGTTATAGATAACTGATTATAAGACCAACATCTTAATCAAGTGTTTATATATAATTTTATTCTCTTAACCAAAATCTAAAATAAAATGTTTATATTGACCTTTTGTTTATTGTAAAAGTTATTCAAAATGAATTGAAAGCTACTCTTGGTAGAAATAGAGTATCTATGTGTTTCATTGTCCATACTTTACTTTTTAAAGTAATCTCTAAATTGTCTTCATTTTCACCACTTTTGCAAAGCTTTCTCATTTTTGCAAGATCGTGCCTTCTCATTTAGAATTAAAATGTATTTTATCCAAAAATTATAATTTGTTCTAAATATTCTTTAAATGTTGCACAGTATAAACATTTCGTGACATGAAATGCAATATTTGAAAATGTGGATCCAAATAAACTGTTCTTACTGAACTAACTTACTAACTCATAACATAATGAATGCTCAAAACATTAAAATTGGAATTATAACGCGATTTAAGATGTAAAAATTAGTTTTCTGTGAAATAAGAAAATTTTCCAAGAACAGAAATTTTCTATAGGCTGTATTATATTGTGATACCTGTGGGGTAAGATTAAAAAAAAATTTAATGTTTGACAAAGAAATCTGTGGGACAAAAAATGGCATTAATAAACCACATTTAATAAAGCCCTATTTTTTACAAACACACAATTAAATTGAATAAAACATACGAAACACTAAGTAGTTTTTAAATATAATTCTTCACAAAATCACTTATTAATATGCTCCTTTCCTTAATTAATATATTTTTTGTAATATAAGCTAACATTATATTACAAAAAAATATTTATGATTAAAAATTCCATGTTAAAAATTTTTTTAAATAAACTAGAACATTTTTTTACGAAAAGAACTCTACATGAGCTAACATAATAACTTTGATGAAAAGAGAAAGAAAGAAATATACAATAAACTTTAAAAAAAGCTAAAAAAAACATTCATAATAAAATTTTAAAAAAATAAATATCTATAAAATTAATGTACTTTTTACCTGGTAAAGAAATAATGTTAACATTCAAGAAGCAAGACCGTCCTGTTTTTTGTTTACAATACCGTTCGCCGAGGCATCAAATCGACTATCTCTTCTGATCCCACTGTAAAATTCATTACAGTACCTTTTAGATTAATGTGAATCTGTTAGTGGGATTAGGGATGGGAAGAAATACCTGTAACAAGTATTTTGTAATCAGTATTTGAATGTAGCAACCTGTAATCAGTACTTTTTCTTCCAAATACTCAGTACTTCCAGTAACAAAGTCAGCGCGAGTTCGAGTATCCTCAGACAGTTGCAGGTACAATGTACTTGACCAGTTTCTAAGACTGAGCGAGTACGTGAGCACGTACTTGTTACAAAGTAATCAGCGAGTACGTGAGTACGTGGTTGTTACAAAGTAACAAGCAAGTACATGAGTACTTGCTTGTTACTTTGTACTTGCTTGTTACTTTGTACTTGCTTATTACTTTGTACTTGCTTGTTACTTTGTACTTGCTTGTTACTTTGTACTTGCTTATTACTTTGTACTTGCTTGTTACAAAGTAATAAGTGTACATTGCGCTCTGTCATTGGCTCTTCTGTAACAAGTACAGAAGAGCCAATGACAGAGCGAGTACAAGTAACAATATCATCGATATATCGATGCAAACAGATGAATTATGAGATTATGGTAGTTTCTTATGGTAGGGAGGCTGGGTGGGAGAAGGGAAATGACAGTTGGTTTAACTGGGTAAATAGAAGAGGGATACTTGGGAATTGAAAGATTTCTTTGGGTTGGAGAGGGAGATATGAATTTATATTGCGAAATAAAATACGCATGTACTTTTATTTCGTTTCAGTGATTGTACTTCTTTTTCAAATATATGATGTTTTTTTAAATATAAGAAAAGCATGATGTTCTTGTTATGTATTTAGCAATTTTTATTAACTTTTATTTTTGTTATCATTTCTTTTAAAAATTTTATTTTATGAACATATATAACATATTTATTTAAACCTTAAATAAGGTCAGATTTCTTAAATTAAAAAAATATTTAAATTATATAAATCTGCTTACATACTTCCATTGTTATTTTTACTATGCATATTTTTTATTATAATTCCATATAAATATGTTTATTTTTTATTCAACCCTGTTTTAGTTTCATTATATTTTACTGTAAATATACAGAATTTAAACTTTTATAAAATATGTTCTTTTGTATTTTTTACCATACGATTTATTTTTATTCAGATAATGAGAATGTTGATTTAAAACTAAAGAAGGTAGTTTATTCATTTTAGTTTAAAAATTCGAAATGAAAAAAACTTTAATTAAGTTAATTTTTACCTTATCTTTATTTATACCATCATGTGTTACTGTCATGTTTATTTCTTAAATTATGGATTGATGTAAATAAAATGTATGTATTTTTGTTCCTCCATTTTTTATTAAACGTTGTTTCTCAATATTTTACCTTAATACATTATAACATTTAGATTATTGGTAAAACTATTTTACATTTTTTGATAGTTATTGAAATTTTATTCAACTATACCTAATATAAAATAATTATGTTTACTTAAACATTATTAATATATTGATTATGTTAATATATTAATAATGAAAACTATAGTTTTAATTGCAAAGCTACTTTATTTAACCATAAATTGATTAAGTTTCAGGAAACTGAAACAAGATATGTGAGTTATTGCAATTTTTATTTTAGAAAAAACTGGTTTATCTACTACATAAAAATATAAACAAGTAAACGTCTTTTATAACAAAAATTATTATCTATTGTACATAAAAAAATTTTACTATGTTTGTCTCGTTAATGTTTAATTATAGAAAAATAAAGGAAATTAAATTTTTGATGATTTTTCTGATTAATTGCTGTAATTTTGCAAGTAAAACCTCTTTGTTTAATGTAAAATAAAACCTCTTTGTAATTGATTCAACTTCCCACTTTACAATTCTTTGCAAAATATTTACAAGTTAATTATAAAAATTCATTTACATAATTGGAAAGTCTTACTAAATTCTAATAAAAAATTAAGCTGATTAGGTTGAAAAATTGAAATTATATTATCTCATCTAATTTTATATTTTAATTAACATTGGAAGTCTTTGAAAATTACGATTGAATAATTGGAAAATTTACTTATAACACATATAAATTCTGAAAATAAATGCAAATAATAAAATGTCATGATTTTTATATTGAATGAATTACGTTTAAGAAGATTTAGAAATTTACAATTTTTTTTTACAAAAAAAAAAAAAAAAAAATCAGTTTGTAGATAAACAGTTTATATTTCTTTGCCTCATACTAGAAATTAAAGCATTACAGGAAAAACAAAAACTTGCCATTACTGAAATGTTGCATAAATAATAAGAATTATTTTTATAGATCTTTTTATTAATATTTAAGTGAATGCTTATTTATAAATGATAATAATTTAAATTAACATTAATTATACTAATTAATTTTATGGTTTTATATAAAATATTATTGATCTACTTATTTAGTTTTAATTAATTATTAATTTATTTATTATTAATTTAGTTTTTATTCAATTTATTAATAAAATTTTAAACAATTTGTCATTATATTTTAATCCGATAGATGGCAGTACAAAAGAAATTGTAACAAGTACGAAATGTAATCGGTAAAATACTTGTTACTTTAAAAGTAACTGTACTCAGTACGTACTAAGTACAGAAAAAGTAACAAAGTCCATCCCACTGTGGGATCAAGTAGTGTCAGTGATACACTTTAGCAATAATGTTCTGCTTTGCTTTACCAATTACCAAATACAACCAAAAAGGAATATTATAGAAACAAATAAGAGAGTACTCCACTCCTCATTATCACCAAAATATTGCAGTTAGATAGTGGTAATCATTTTTAAATAAAATATATTTCAGTATAGGTAATTATATGAGGTCTCTACTATTTATAATATAGCGATAACGAAATGTTAAATTATCTTACTTTGTGAATAAAAAATATACTTTTAATGACTTTCATATTTCTTTCGAAGTATGCTGATCGTTATCAAAATAAGGGTTATATATAATATAAATCAAAATAGGGTATAATAATAAATTATATAAAATAATAATAATTTATATAAATAATATAAATTGCAACGAGCGTCCCCTAACGTAAATGCAGAACCAAGTGGGGTACTGATATTTACCTCACCATATTTGTTAGTTGAAGTTTTCACCGTTGGGATGCAGGAATATGGTATAGGTTTTTGAGAAGTTCACGGAAAGAAATACACGACGGAGTTCAAGTGTTTAAAAAACTATACATGTGGCTAGTGTTGTAAAGGAGGGGAAAAAGGGGTTTATTTCCGGGAATAAACCCAATTTTCCCCTTGGGAATTTTGAAAGATCGCGTGAGTTTTGAAATTTTCCACCAAATTATAAAAATTATTTTATTAGAAATTTCTTAAAATAAATAAAAATCCACTTACTTTATGATTTCCACTATTTATTACGATAATAGAAAGTTCTCCAGGAAAAGAAAATTTTGCGTTAATGAACAATTTAGAATAACTTCAAAAATTAATGTTCAGAAAACATTATTTTTATTTCTTTCTCTGTATGAATTTAGGAACTTATAACGACAGAAACATGGAAATGTCAATATTTAATCTCACAGTCCTGAAAAATAAATCTTGATATTTTTTAAATATTAATTTATTATTTTAACAAGTATTTTTGTTTCTCTCAGTACGAAATTAATTAACTTCTTACTAGAAGACATAATAAACATTTTTTTGCATATTTTCGTAGTTTATTTTACTTTCCTTCATTTATATAAGGCAAAATAATACACGAAAGATGATCAGTTGAGTTTATTCCCTCAAAGCTCCCAAAAAATCCCGGTTTGTTCCCAAAATTCACAACAAGAGACTCTTTTCATATGCAGTGGACTATATATACTTATTTGAAAGATATAAATACATTTACACATCTCAAATTAGGAAACCTTGAACACTCTCGAAAGTGCACTCTAACAGATAAAAATATCAAAATAAATAAATAAAAACTCTATATTTTCCGTTATTAACAGTGATTGAAATACACAATCTAATAACATTAATGTGACCACCTGTCAAAAGCCAGAACAATCACCTTTCCCAGAGAGGATTGTAGAAAGACATACATCAAGAGAATCAATAAGGTTTCAGAATGTGTTCACTGAGATGTTGAGCTATGCTGACTCCAGTGCAGTGGTCAACTGCACTAGATTACGCGGATGAGGATCCATATTGCTAACAAGTCGATCGAGATGGTCTCACACGGAACAGTGAGGAGAACGGTAAAATCATTTTGATGCTTTTCAAATGATGCACGTGAATAATTGTATAGCATTTCGCATTGCCCTGGTAATAGATGGCATTATCTTGATGAAAAAAAAAGCGCTTATAAAGGTGGACATATAGTCCGCTAGGATAAATGTGTGCATGCGTATTGATATATCGTTCCTTCCACATGTGATAAAAATTTTAATCACCTTGTTTGTCTCGCAATTGCATATTTCTCAAATCGGGTAGATTTAATCGGCCACGAAAATTTGTTATTTCTTTTAAGTTATTAAATATTTGTTAACTTTTATGCTAGAGTGTCAGTGTCTTTGCTGGAAACGTTTTTGGTTATTTGAATTTTTCTTCATATGGATGCAGGAAGCAGAAATGCAATACCTATCTCCTCTTTTAAATCAGTGGCTTGTTAACATAAGCTCTTTCACTCCAGAGTGTAGTATTTCTAATAAGCTACAATAAGCCGTAGAGGCATGCATCAACTCCTCCTAGAGTAGAAAGCCATTGCAGTGAAAGGGTGAGTCATACTCCGGAGACCACGACCCAAAATTCCCTTACATTTCTTAGATGTTTTTTTTTTATCTACGTAGATGGGAAAAACCTCTGGTCTTCAAAATATTTTCACTTCGTTTTAATTAAAAACACAGCGAAGGAGAAAGAATTTTTTTTATGAATGGAACATAAATTTACTGTACAAGAGACATTAAGAAATTACACTGGTGTGCAAAACTTAAACAACAATGTAAATTTTAAGCAGATAGCCATGAAATTGCATAAAAGGAGCTTTTGCGATCAGTGCAATGAACATGTAATTCAGTAGAAATGTCATGCGTATGCAAATATCAGTGGCAAAACGTCAGATGTGACGTGAGCGCATGCAAAACGCGTGCGCAGTTCAAGTCTACAATAAAAGGAAGGACGGAGGAGCAATTAAAGATTTTCATTTCAAAAGCAAGTGAGTGTGTACGTGAAATATGGCTAGAAGAAATCACCTGGACGACTTTACACATGGAAGAGTGATTGGAGAAGGGGCGTAGTGTGACCAGTGTAGCTGAAGAGTTCGGAATCAATAAAAGTGCCGTTTCGTGAACTTGGAAAGCCTTCAGAACCACAGGTACAGCTGTTCGAAAGGTTAGTGCTGGCCGCCCCAGGAAAATAACTGCAGTGGATGACCACTATATCATCCTGAAAGCGAAATAAACCCGAAACCAGTCAAGCGCCATTGCTTAGCAACTGTGCACAACAACGGGGCGACAAGTGTCGTGGTTTACTGTGGCCAGACGCCTTCACAAAGGTGGCCTATTCGCCTGCCGTCCCTAATGCTGCATTCCGTTGACAGTTCGCCATCGGCGGTACCGTTTAGAGTGTTGCAAAGAGCACAAAAACTGGACATCTGATCCATGGAGTCACGTCCTCTTCACAAATGAGAGTCGTTTCAGTGCCACAAGCGATTCTCAACGCAAGTTGATTTGGAGAGAGGTTGGGACACGGTTTAATCCCAGTAACATAACGGAAAGAGAGTTATTGTGATCCTGGAGTTCTTGTCTGAGGAGGCATTATGCTGAACGGGTGGACTGAGCTCTACGTATTCGACAGAGGTTCTGTAACCGGAGATCGATGTTGTCAGGAGGTAATCCTTCCCTAATTGTGTCTGTTCCGAGGTGCCATTGGAGCAGATTTTATCCTTATGTATGACAATGCACAGCTACATCAGACTCATGCTGTTCAGTAGCTACTGGAAAGTGAAGACATCACCCGAATGGATTGGCCATCGTACTTCCCTGATTTAAATCGCATAGAACATGTGTGGGATGCTTTGGGGAGCATTTTTAGCATTGCGGCATGACTGCATCCCACGGGGAACACGCAGCAACTGAAACAGATGCTGATTGAGGAATGGGCATTCTTACTGCAAGAATTGCTGGACAATCTGGTGCTGAGTACGGGGAGACGATGCGAAGCAACCATTGCAGTAAGGTGAAGGCATATCCCATACTAAGGAACATATGTTTGTTGTTGTTCCTCTTGGACAGATCTTGTGAAAGGATACTGTGAAATATCAATAAAGCCTATTTTTATTTGATTCCATACTGTATGCATTGTATTCATTTTTGTGCAATTATGCTTTCGTCATTCTTTAAGTACAAAATGATGTCTCATGTCTGAATTTCTTGTCCCTCAGATGATTTCTCGCGGAGTTATGGCAGAAAAACCACCTGTTGCTTAAGTTTTGCACACCAGTGTATTTACAAAATGAGTTCACTGTACTATAGTAATGTCATCTTTTTTTACATAAAATCAATATAATTTAAGGATACGAAATTTATCATAATTTACACTTGCCCTATCAATTTTAGAATTTCACAAAAATTTATATATTTTTTTATTTGTGTGTAGCAATTTAAAGTAATGTGTACATGGAAATTTCTATTTGACGAGCTATTCAGGATTTAATGAATGTTTAAAAAACAGGAATTTTGATAGAATAATCATTTACAGATATACACTTCCTGACATTTAAAATGCAACACCAAGGAGTGGACAGAAAATTAAGTAAATTTCAAGGTACTCACCTTAGAGTTATGGAAATGTTTAGTTTGTCGCTTAACGGTCATTTTTTGCACACGAGGGCTAATTAGGGAGGGACCTACGGTATAAAGTGGATTCCGAACCACTACAAACATCCATACCCAAGGTGGGATTTGAACCCACGAACCATTGAACCGAAGGCAAGAGCGCTAACCATTCGGCTGCTAGCTCGCCATGGAAATGATGTGAAATGCGCTCCAGGAAACGTAAGATAAAGCATAAGGTGAGGAACTGGTAGTGTTTTTCTTAGATAATTATTTAAAGAGTTATTGCTGCATAGAAAACAATCGTTGAAAGTTTTTGTCGAGACGCTTGCAATTGCAAAGAATGCCAAGCCATCGTCGATGGAGTCAGTTCCAGCAGACAGTAGTGATCTGACTGAGAAGGGTAGGTTGGTCTTACGGCAAATCGTAGCTGACAGACACCTGAACGCATCCACAGAGCAACGGTCGTTGGTCTGCGAAGATGGTTGGAACAAACTGTGGTACGTTTGCATTGTGCCGGTGCAGCCAGAGTGAAGTCAGTAAGAGTGGATCGATGTGTCCAACGGGAGGCTGTAGCGGCTCTGCAAAGCACGTCTGTCGAAATTCTGCAGCATGTGTAAGATACTCTGGATGCTCCCATATCGAGTATAACCATTTGCCGTCGATTGGTTGGTGGTCTGCGCTCATGTAGGTCCAACCTGTAGAATGGATCCAGATTAAAGCGATGTGAACGACGGGGTGGCACAGGATCGTCTTCTTAGATGTGAATCATGCTTCTGTTTCTTTATTGATAGTCGCCACGTACGAATGTGGCGTATGCGTGGAGACTGGTCCAATCCTGTAGCAATTGTGGAACGCCCCACCGCGCAATAACTCGGCAATACGATTTAGGGCACCATTGCGCACGATTTCAGATCACCTCTATTTTGTACTCACAGCACTATGATAGCCCAACGTTACATGGATAATGAGCTGCGAACAGTGACAAGTGTGGAACGCCTCACCGCGCAATAACTCGGCATTATGATTTAGGGCGCCATTGCGGACGATTTCAGATCACCTCTATTTTGTACTCACAGCACTAAGACAGCCCAACGTTACATGGATAATGTGCTGCGACCAGTGACAATCCCCTACCTTTAGAGGGTGCCCAATATCCTTTATCCGGATAACGCCCGATCACACATTGCTCAAATCAACCAACGTGCAATGCGAAGTGTACAGCTGTTTGGGTCTGGACGTAATTTTCAGACTCTGTCAGTGCCTACTTCAGTAGACGCACTTTTGCAAATGGTTGACAAGGAATAGAGAGCCATTCTTCAGGACATCCATACTCCCATTGACTCTGTGCCTAAACGTATTGCTTCGTGTATAGCCCTCCACGGTGTTCCTACAACCTACTGACAGGCAAATATATCGTTTAACGGATAAACAACGAGATTCTTAATAATGAACATAGCAAATTTCTGAAGATAACAAAAACTTAAGTATTTTTACAAATTAATGGAATTATCTTTCTTGTGAAAATATTTCCAACCATACAAAACACACATTTTCAAAAAATATATTTATTAAAATATAAGCAGCAGATCTTGATTACATAATCTCAAACAAAATGTTTGACTAGAACAGAGACTAACAATTTATATTGGCTACATGTATAAACAATTAAAAATGATTAAATAGCCATCCTAGTTTGCTTCAGCAGATTTATCATACAAATCTTAAAAACATAAATGTACAAAAAAAGAATATTATAATTTTTAAAACTTTTATGTTTGCAAAATTTACTTCTCTTCATATTTGCATATGAAGAGAGGTAAATATTTGAATATCAACAAAAAAAATAATTATATTTAAATATATATATTCATATATAGTATTTCTAATTCCAATAATTAAAACTTTTAAAATTCCATTTTCAAATGATGAAACATTGCACAATAAGAAAGAATATAATTTCATTAGTAATTTTAAATGACATCCAGTAAACCACAATATAATGAACATAAGATAACAATTGCTTGACCTAAATATTATAATTTTTCAGATTAAATAACATCTTGATTTTCAATTCATTCAAGTATTGTTGTCTTTACTCTCATTAACAATTGCGAATTCAATTTTTAACAATATCTTTCGTCACTAGTGTGTATATAAACACAGATATTTATGAACTCATTTAAATTTAAAAAAAATTGCAAAATAAAAATGATTTCATGCTTTTAAACTGACTTTTAACATTATATTTCATTTCTTAAACATATTCAACACTCAAAATTTGAAATGAATAGACTTAAGAATGCATATAACAAATAAGTGACACAACTCTGTGATATTAAACATTTTAGGTGAGGCACTTTCATGTAAACAGAATATGAACTTTTTAATTTCACTTATATTTTTAAATAAGTATATTTACAAAATTTTTTCTGCAGTAAAAAGTCTAAAATTATAAATGAATTCACAAAATGAATTTTTTCAGCTGTGTCACTGTTCTTGTGATAAACATTTGACACCATATTCTGGCGAAAAGTTATATAAAGCAATAATATCTTATTTACAATATTTTGATATCTGGAAAGATTTTTTTACAGACAGTAAGGCCTTATTCCAAGGATGAGAAAGGAAATTTATATTCTTCTAAGCACCTGATTACTGAATTCATCCAAAATATGCCTTAAAATGCCTATCTTCCATTACTTAACAGTATTTTTAGATTAGTTAGCCTAGATTTTTCTACTTTTAAGATCACAATCCACCCAATGGCCAAATTCATGCCATTACTTTAATGTAATCAGTAATTATTATTTGAAAATAAAAAATACAAATATTTTGTTGAGGAAACAACATTAGCTCATACATGTAGCCATTAGACAAATAGATAATGATAAGAGAAATGTGAACGTTAATACAGTTCTACTTGGTAAATAAGTATTTAGAAAATAAATCATGTATTTTTTAAAGTATCAATAGCTTCAAACATTTTCAAACACTGAACTTTTACAAAGCAATGTTATTTCAATATTTAAATAGAAATAGAATTATTTCTAGTTTTTCAATAAATCAATTAAAAAAATCGAAAGAAACTTTGAAAGCTGGTTTTTGTTTTTAACAAATAACTTTTTCTTTACAAATAGAAGTTTAAAAAAAAAAAAGCATCACTCCCCGTAGATATCTTTGGCATATAAAAATAGGTTTCACTTATCTACTTGTACACATATTTTCATAGGAATATTTTATAATATATATACATATAAGAATACACACACATAGTGCTTTATCTAACTAAACAAATTTAATCACAATAGAAAAAAAAAGATTTGTTACAATCAATTATAAACAGAAATAATAGCAAAAGTTTATAGAAAACAGTTCATTAACACGACATAAGAATATTTTAGTACATTGTTCTTTTCAGGCAAGAAAAGTATACTTTTGAACAAAAAAATATGGTATCCCTTCATTTTAATACATACTGAAGAAAGGCATTTTTGTAAAATATATCTTCTGAGATGCATTTTAATGAAAAAAAATTATAAATATGCTCTTATTTTAAACCATTTCACAATGAATTATTTTTTAAATAAACTCAATCGAATTGTGGTAAAGTGAAAAATTTTAAGAATCTAGAGTAGGCACAGTATAATTATTCATATAGCAGCTAACAAGAAAATAATGATTACATCAATAAGAGTTTTCATTTCAAAAATAAACAGATGTTTAAAAATTTGATGAAGTGCATATTTATAGTTTTCTCTTTAATATTCTTTCTTGCTTTATAATATGCATAATTATTGTGATGGTAAACAGAAAAAAAAGCTTTAGCTGCAAAAGCTATTCATTCAAAATCACAAATGTTTATTATTTTTGCTAACTCATTTTTATTAAATGCTGATTTGAAACATTTAAAAAATATATAACTTAAAAATATATAAAAAAGTCACAGGAATATTTAAACAAAATCAGTATTATTGAAATGCATTTTTGATTTGTAGAAAGATATTATGTGGCTCTTACAAACAAATTTAATTATTGGCTTTAAACTAAAAATTAAGCCCAAATAAAATTGTATCCAAAAAAAGACAAATGACAAAATATAGATTGTAAAGTGTATAAGAAAATTATAAATTTTAATCTGGGAAAAAATGAATAAGGACACAGAATCATATAAATCCTAGTTTCTCCACACAATGAAATTAAAAGTGAGTACATAAATTAAGCATCTAAAAATAGTTCTTAAAATAATCAAACAATTAAGTTGATTTTGCTAATTGTACCTTATTTTCCATATATATAATCTGCAGCAGCATAGTATTCGCAAAACCTTTTTTCCGAGTAAAAAAAGGCGCATAATTTGCATTGTATAATCTGCAGCAATTTTTTTCGGCAATAGTTAAAAATATTTATTGCTTATAATATGGGAGCCACATAAAATAAAAAATACACACTATGATTAAACATATAATAAATTGTGCAGGAAAAACATTTATTATAAAAAAATATCTGTTTGAATCCACTTCATTACAAAGTGCAATAAACAGAGATGAAAGTACGAGATTGATCAAAAAAGATAATTCCTATAAGCTAGTAAAACTTGTTGATTTTTATTTTTTAAATGATGTTAGACATACTTTTTATTAATAAAATTTGCTTCTTTACTAATTAAATGAAAGAAATAGATTACTTTTGAATTGCACATTGGATACATTTTTTCTTTTGTACCATGCATGTGTTTTTATTTTAAATCTTATTTTAGCACATTTGTTGTCATTTTTTATTTGGCTTCTCGACAGCTTTTAGTTTAAAGCCTACTGTTTAATTTAAAAGTTTTTGCATTCACATGACGATATATAAACTTGAATATTTTTAGAACAAAACAACTCAAGGCAACACAAAAAGCAAAATGATGACAGCAACCGGTTTTGCAATAGTAATATCTTTATGAAGAATCTAAATCATTCTTAAACTTAATTGGATAAAATTGATTATAAATAAAATAAGTCAGTCGTGTCATGCAGCTTCTGTTATTTATTTTATGAAACGTAAATGATATTTTTTTCAAAACTCTATTGTAAGCTTTTAATGATGAATAATGTTTACTTTATCAGATTATCTGCAAAACGAAATTTGAAATTTTTTTTAACATAATCTGCAGATTATAGACAGAAAAATATGGTAATTTATAAAAGAGGTGTACTAGGAATTGAGATAATAATTAATTTGAAAATATATAAATATTTCATGCTAGTGGAAAAAGAGTACACTAAGAATAAAAGTAAACATAATTTTTCTTTCACAAAAAATATGTTATTTTGTGATATCAAGTTTTAACAGATATCAACATCATGCGTAAGGTTATTTTTGTGCATGTGTGTCATTCAATTATCATTTTTTGTATACAATATTATGATTAAGGATTCAATACACATTTTTTTAATATGCATATGGCAAAGAATTAATAAAAAGTGAAAAAATGCAGAATAAATTACTGTAATCAGATTAGTTAAAAAAATTGCAGTAAAATAAACTTAAAATTGATAAAACATATAAAATAAATGCATACTACTGTGAAAAAGATGTATGATTTTTAAATGCACAAAATCTAAAAAGAAAGAAAAACAGATAAGATTCAATTGAAAAGCTTTGAGCCTTAATCTGATACACAATTTTTTAAGATTTAATACCAAGAACATTCTTTCAGAAATCCAAGACATTTATTCCATAATTTTTCTAGCAATGGTATTCTATTCAAAGTGATTTTTAGGAAAGCTTGCAGTTATTCATTCAAAAGTTTAAACCAATTAAATTTGAAGAAAACAGCTCATTATTTTAGATAAGAGTTTAATTTTGAAAGTTGATAAATCAGATATCTCAAGTAAGTTATGAATTATTTGCTATTTTTAGTCATAAGTTGTTATTGCTTTATTTAAATCAGCTGTTCTGGGAAATATTTTTTAATTAGCTTAAAAGGCAGTTAAATCAGACAAATCAGTTTGGGTGTTAAATGTGACAAACCTGTAGATTACTGTGCCGAAATGGTTTTGAAATGAGTTTTCAAGTGTGTGTCTGTTATTTTATGACGTCACCTGATGTGTGCATGAACAAAATTTGCTTGGAGCTTTAGTAATCCTTGAAGCTTATACTGCTTCACTTCTTTTACATTTATACTTGACACATTTGTGTTTGAAGTTATAAGTGATTCAGAAAAATAGAGTATTATTTTACAGTTATTTTGAAGTAAAAAAATTCAATTTGTGATTAGTTAGTAAAAGGTATGGATGGTGATAAATTGAATTTGTGTTGTTTTAATTTGGAGCATATGGGAAATAAGAAAACAGTTGAATGGCACTTAAGAGTTGGTTTGAGTGTTAATAAGTATATATGTGTTAAATGTGGCCAGAATATGGTTTTGTGTGATAGAAAGAATATAAGTGATAGGAGTGTGTTAGGGTATGCTGAAAAGAAGGGGAAAAAGGACATTACATACATATATAAAACATTATGTAATTTATTAAGTATAGTATATAAATATTTGACACATATAAGTTTCTTGTGAATTGTTACACTGTTAATTAGAAACTGAGTTTTCATGAAATGGATGTTATTTGAATTATTAATTTAGCTTTATTGCCTGGTTCTTTATCTGTGTTAAGCTGTGTCGTAGCCGATACCTTAAATAGAACATAACTTTCCAGTTAATTAGAGGTCCGAGTTTTAAAGAAAAGCCATTTATATTATTAATCGAATTTTATTGCCTGACTCTTCTCCTGTGCTACATTGCATTGCATCGCATCATTTTTAAAAAATGTTCAGTGCTACTGCACAGCTAATTAGAAACGAGAGTTTTCATAAAAATGTATGTTATTTACATTGATTTATTTATATCACAGTCGTTCATATCTGCTTGGTATTATTATAAATGTTGTATTTTAATATAGTGTTTGAATTTTTTAGAATAAAAAGAACATAAAAAATTTGATTATGGACACTTTATTGATCAAATATGAATAATAGTATTGATTTATATTATTCTTATATTTTATTTGCTATATGTAATCTTCGTAAAATCTGTGAATTTAAGTTTCTAATCTTTAGTTCAGTAATATTTCTGTAGTAAGTAAATATACTACTCAAAATTTCTATATTCAAAGTCAAAAATAACATAATATTAAAACATTCAAAATTTGAGAAAAAACATGATCAGGATTTAGAAAAGTAGAATTAGTGGGAAGTGACATAATTCAGGATGGCAAGATAACTGTGCAGCATTTGGCATAAAAATTAGAAATCATGCGGAATCTGTACAGGCTTGTAGGATTTCATCTAAGACTTTCATAACATGCAAGAGTTACTAAATTACTTTTCTTATTGTAGTCAATCAGTTAAGACTCCTTTAAATCTCTAAAACTTATTTTATTGATATTGAACTGATTGAATTGATTTATAATTTTAAGATAAAAATTCATCTCAGATTTACTTTATTTTCTTGATTAAAAATCATTATAGAGACTGATACTTTATCAATTCAAATGAATCCCAAAAAAAGTTGTGTTATTCCCTTCAAAATTTTCTATATCACTTTTGAGAAATCTACAAAAAAGTACATCTTTTAAAATTAATTTCTCCATACGTAATTTTCATACATATATAATTGCAATTCCATAAACACTTGCAAAAAATGAAATATTAAGTCATAGTACACTTCTAATTTCAGATAATCATTCAAATTTAATTTTGCATTATATATACCATTGTTAATCATTTGTAGGACTCTTTGAATATGACTCTTTTATTGTTAAAAATAATGGAACAGAATTTCACAGCACATTAACTTCAAATGCATTAAGATTTTCTAATCACAAATAAACATACATTGTTTTTAAATTGAAAAAAGATAATCAAAATAATTCTACTAACAACTACTAATCAAAATAAACTAAGCTTCCATCCAACTTAACTGACTGATAACTTTTGAAAATAATGCAGGTTAAAGAGAAAGTTCATTTAAAACTAATTTTCATAAGCATAATGGTTGCTCTTATGTAAGGCTCAAAACTATTCAAATTAACTAGATAACTAAATGATTTGAACAGAATATTTCAAAAATAAACTATTTAAAATAATTTAAATAATGCATATTTATGCATGTTAAAGTTTACAAAGATAAAAAAAATTTAAATAAAACAGTTAACTTCTAATCTTCATATTTATGTAAAAACTAATTTAGTTACACTTTTAACTAAAATATGAGATCATTAAAAAATTTTATTACAAAGACTATTGTTATAAAAATGGTTATAATTGCTTTGGAACTTTGGTTTTTAAGAGATATCAGAAAATAAACTCACTAATGTTGATGTTCTTTCTGCATGAAGTTGGTAATTGAAAGTTTTCAAGATTTTTTCCCTTGCAATATTTAAAAACAGCTCTCTATTTATTTTTAGATTATAGGTAAAATTAAAGGCAATTTGATAAAAATAACAAAGTACTTTATTAAATATTTCATTACAGCATCAAATTTTTTAAAAATAAAATGTTTCAAACAATTGGTTCCTTTTTAAAATGTTTTGGCGATTTTATGATTAGATCAATTTAAAAAGGCATAGCTAATCCTGCAAATTGTGTCATTAATTAAATTTTTAATTTATATGTAAATTATGCTAAATTTTATCACTTGTTGAAATAAGTTTGGAGCATTAATTGTTGAAATCAAATTTTGCAACTGATCCTAACTTGATATTTTGAAATTTGATCTTCTAATCTTCATGTCAACAGCAACTTAACAAATTTAAGTCCCATAAGAAAACTGTTTTAAATATTTTTAGAAAAATTACCAAAATGTATGATTTGTTTAATAAAAAAAATTATACAAGTAGTAATTTTTTCCATAGCAAGTGTTAACAGCTGTATAATCCTTCTTACAATCGAATTAATTATACTGAAATACAAGATACAAAAATTATGAATTATATAACAACTGATTTATATAAATCATAATTTAGTAATATATATTTAATTAACAATTTTCAACAGAAGAAAATAACTGTTTCTTGTACTGATTAGAGTTTTTGACACAAAATAAAAAAGATAAAGAATAAAGCATTTCTTTAGGATCAGGTTTGGTGCAGATATATAAGCAAAAAAATATTTGGAAATAAGGTATAGCAAAAATGAATACCCACATAATAAATGGTACATCAGGTAAGTGTTGCCATAAGAATATAAACCAAGTTGTCTTATCCTTTTCTATGCCTAAAGATGAATGATGAAGTTTATTATGTTCTAAAGCTAATATACTATATTGGTCACTAAGTTCGAAGCAGTAATAAACAGCAACAGCAGACAGGAACAAATATAAGAATAAAAGAAGCCAAGCAACTCTTTGACGAAACTTCATATTGCTGAAGTGCCATAACGGGAGAATTCCCACTTTCTATAAGATAAGATTACAATCAATGAAGTAAAATTTCATACAAAAACACACTTTTCCACAGAATAATTCTAGATTTAAAAATGGTTACCATTAGCATAGAATACAGTACATTTATTCTGAAAAGACAAATTTTCTAACGATGTTTTAGCATGAAATGAAAAATAATTACATATAAAAAGTATTTGAAATTTAAATAATGTGTATTTAAAAACTTATAAAGAAGTATGCATTTTTTATTAGAAACCCAACCTAATATAAAAATATCCAAGATATAAATATAATAATAAAAGTATAAGTAGTACAGCTAAATATAATTTTTCCATCAATGCTCAAAGTAAATCATTTTATCTAATAAAAAAAATAAATAAAAAATAAAATTGGAATCTATTTAGAATCACCTCATTACAAAGAAAGGAAAGAAATATGGTGTAAATCAGTGGATTAGCACACCAAAGCAGATTTCTTAATATGAAATGTGATTTTATGACTATTTACAATATGCACGCATTGATGCACTTGAAGAAATTTCAAGATGGAAAATTTTAGTTAAAATATTTATTAAACATTTAATCAATAAATTATTTGGTTTTACAATATAATTAATTGGTAAAACAAATGGGTTTTTTTTAAATGTTGCAATTTGCCATTGAAATTAAATTTCCTTTACACAACAATGCATTTTAACATTAGATTCAAAATTTGAGGATTTTTCTCATATTTTACTGTACACAGAAACTTTAAAATTTTATAACCCAGAATGTATTTTATAAGAACAGGATTTTAACTTTGAAGAAAATTTTTGAATTCATTAAAATATGGTAAAATACTTAAATACCAAATTAAATGAAAGTTATTTTCATGTTGACAAAATAATATTACAATAATTTTTTTCCTAGATTGATTAAAAATTCCTTTTTTCTATCCAGACCCTGAACTTATTTTAAGAAATATTACTTAATTATATCTCCTTCTCAATTTTTTTATATGATAAAAAACTCATACAGTAATTTATCAAAACAGCATTTATGAAATTTTCAGCATTGTAAAAAATCCATTTTTATCCAAACATTTAAGTTAGGCTTGAAAGTTAAAAGGTTGCTTGAGTGAAATGCAGTTAATGTCTGAGGCTCAAAAAATAAATGGTATCTCAACCGTTTTCATTAAAAACCCAAAAGCAAACTCTGGAAAACTATGCCATTTATGTGAATTATATTCCTATCTATTTCAAAATCCACATCAACTGTCACAAAAAAAAGTTGTCTTTACAGAAAAGTTTTTTTAACACTATTTTCTAATCTACACATGCCTGGGTATAAATGTCAAATTATTTTACAAATAATAAAGTGTATTTACATTTCTTTTATTTCAGCATATTTTACTTTTTTTTGTGGTTAGTAAATTTTCTCTTTTAGAACATTAATGTGCAGTAACAATTTTCTTCTCAAAATTTTTATAATCATATTATTTATTATTTTACATACAGTTTCATCAACATTTAATAAAAAATATTCAATTTGCTCATTAAAGACTCCCTTATGCTTTGAATCATATCACAAGTCATTATACATGTTGCACAATTTTTCCCAGTTTCAGTAAGGACAAAGCTAGTTTATTATTAACTAATCTCTGTATAGCTCAATAAATGTTAGAACTAAAGAAAAAGTAAGAATGTTTTTATTTGAAAATGCAGTAATACTTGCTTTGTGTTTAACAACTCAATTGGATACATGATGTTTTCAGATTTCTAAAAGTGAAGTAACTAGTCCCATCACAGTAGTACCAAGACGGTATGATGAGGATATAAACCTAACTTTGAAGACTAAATAAATTTTGGGGATAACTAGTCAGTCCTTTAAAACTGAGTTATTTTTACATATTGATCAAAAGGAAATTTTAAATTTAATTAAAAATTTCTCTTAAAACATAATTCTTGAATTGAAATCTCAACTTCAAAAATTTTAAAAAACAGAAATCTGCTCCCAAAATGAAAAGTGGCATTCTTGCATAGAAATTAATTGAAGTTCTGACAGCACTAGCATTTTATGGGATATTGTACATTTTTTTTATTAATTTTTACTCTTTTAAGAATATAGTCTTTAAAATTACATCTTGTAATTTGTTAGTTTAATGTCATAAGTTTGAAATTTGGATTTTCTGTTAATTTGGAGTTATTAAAAATGAATGTTTATTTAAGAAATTTTAATTAATAATGTTAATTGAAGTTGGAAAACTGAAATTTCTTTCTATTAGTGTATAGCGAGTTAGATAAAAAGTAAAAAATTGAATTTACAATTTTTTAAATTTGGAAGTTGATATCCAATAAAAATAACATAACAGATTAGATAAATTTGTTTATTTTTATATCAGCTAGTTCAGATTTTCTATAAATGTTTTAAATGTTAAGAATCTTACTAGTTAAATTTTGAAGTACATGTTTAATGTTGATTAATTACAAACAAATTACTGTAAGCAATAATGTCATTCATGTTACTTATTTAACTTTATTACTCCATTGTTGATCCTTTGTTGTTCGCAATAAGTCTTGCTGTGATAGATTAAATAAAAGCAAATATTTAAAATCCTGATGTGCTCATTATTAAAAGATATATTAAATCTGGTAATTTCAGTTGATGAAAACACTAAAAAGTGTTTGATGGAAAAATAATATTTGGAAATATATTTACCTGTTGTCACTAAACAATAGGCTAAAATTTGATTTTTCCAAACACAAATTTAATTAAATAATTCAAAACTAAATATATATAATATATATTATATAAAATTTTTTTATCTTAATAATAACATATTTAATTCTTAATAAAGCATATAAATTTTCCAATAATTTTGATGGCAAGCTATAATAAACAAATTACATTTTTCACTTTTAACCACTTAACAGCGTCTTTTTTCTGACAAATTTGGTAAAAAAATAAACATATTTTTCAGAAACAAATTTTTTTTTAAATCGATTATATGAACTAAAATCACGAGTGAAAACTATTGCAATTATTGATTTTATGAAATAATTTTAATTTTTATTTAGAGCAAAAATAATTGAATTTTTACTTAAAGTTGGCTTTTTCCTGGTGAAATAAGAGAACTGGAAAAAACACTTTACAAGAATTGAATTCAGAAAAGAAAATGAACAAATGTACTTACATCTAATATCTTTTTAAAATTCAGTTTTGGTATGGTAAATTTTAAAACAAGGAGACAAGCATAGTCCAACATCACAATCGGGACAAAAATATCTTGTTTCCTTGCTCATCCGTTTTCCAGAATCATTTCTTTTCAAGCAACACACAAAGCACTGTCTCGTCGGTCTCAACTTCTTTTCACTGGGAGCAATCACTTCTAAAAAGTGTCTTTCAGTCAATCGTAAGGGATCGTGATGGATTGTAAGGGACAGTAAATGATAAAAAAAAGGACGACCAGGAATTTTTCCTGGTCGTCCTTTTTTTATCATACTGTCCCATGTCTTTCGATAAGACGATATATAATATCAAGTCTAAAACTCAGATGCGTGTACTTTCCTCCATGCTTCTGGTATAAAACAAAAGCATTCCACAACGATATATCCAAAAGGTGGAAGAATATTTTTTATAATATTTCTTTCCTCTCTTTTTTGTGACTTGGTAATTGGTGAGGTGTTGATCCATTCTGTCTACACCTCCCATGGTATTATTATATTCCATCACTACTTTTGGTTTCTTCCTTGCCTCATCCTTGTGAGATGGTACTTCAATCATTACAAGATTGTGTATTATAGATAATATATATACAGGTTTCTTATCCATCCATTTGATTAGACAGACCTTTCCTCTCTGGTACTCACAGATTTCGCCTTTTTTTAGTTTTTTTGACTGCAATTCTTTTGGAATGTCTTTTCTGGTAAGTTTTAGGGTGCCATACATATCTGTTTGATTGTTGAGAAGGATATCTGCCAGTTCTGGTGATGTGTAATATTTGTCTGTAGTTAGGCCTCTACTGAGCTACCAGAGCTATCTGTTAGAAACATTGTATACTACAGAAAGAAAAAATTTGGGCAAATCATTGCAATAAAGTAAAAAAATCAATCGCACGAGCGGCACTCGTGCAAAACAGGGAAGGCTCCATTTCAAGTACCCGAACGGTGTTTGGGCAAAACTGGGAAGTGGTTAAATCATTTTGGAAATACTTTATTATATTGTCATTTTTTATTTTCAAATTTATTATGGAAGAAAAATACTTAACCAATCATATTTACAGTGTTTTGTTATCAACATTGATTGACACTGTAAAAGCTAAGATTGTAAAAAAGTCTGACAGAACAAATATGAACATAATGGAGAAACAAGGAAATTTTTCTGAATAATTTTAAATTTATAATTTTATATCAAAGTTAATAAATACTAGTTAAAAATTAGGAATATAGAAAATATCTTCAATTAATATTGTATAATTCAATTTTAAAATATTTATAGTGGAATTATACAAAATTTTCATTCATAATCAATTAAAAAAATTAATTTATATTGAAAATAAAAAACTTCATTTTATGTATTAAATAAAAAATGAAATTGAGTTTCACTTAAAGTAGTTTGTATTAAATAGTAAAGGTGTATAAAAAGCATATGATACAAAGCACTATACAAATTTCTTATAAATGAAATTGTTTTCAGTCCTTTAAATAAAAAAATCAAAACTTTAATAAAAATTTTGTTGAAATATTTGATTTTAAAACATAGGCTTTTCCATCTGATTTTTTTTCTTTTCTAATTGATTGAGAAGTTAAATCAATTCAAAATTAAAATGATTTCTTTTTACATCAGCTAAAAATTTGCGGCTTGATTTAATATATATCTTTGCTCTTTATATATATAAATTATTTTAAATGCAGTTAAGAAAATCATCTAACCATATTTTTATTAAAATATTAACATGAAATTTTTTAGTTACTAAATATATGTCATAATATATATTTATAAATTTTACATGTAAAATATTAAAATTATTAACTACTAAGTTACTAAAAAGTGTCTAGTCTAGTAAAATGCACAAATTTAAATGCTTAATCAAAACATTGATTTCTATAACATACTTGAATTATGGAACTCACAGCTACAGAAATTTCTTGTCTTATTTACTCAATCTTTTACTGCACAGCATGCTATAAATGAGAGTAATAAAATGTTAAATAAAAAGGTAATTCATTTTAGCTGCTTCAATACAATTCTAACAATAAAACAAAGTAATTATATTATGGCCTAGCTCATATGATTACAAATATTTCTGAACAATGTAATATAAATATGCACATATAACATAAAATTTATAATCTCATATAACATAAAATTTATAATAATATATCTTTTCTAACTAACTACTTTACAATAATAGTTAATGCAAAAAAATTTTGTTGATAAAATTATTTAATACTAAATCTGTTAAGTGAGTGAATGACATTTTCAAGTTCCTCAGAGATAATAAATAATGAAATATTTCTTGAACATTTATTAAATAATCATCATGTAAAAACAGATGATTCTTTAAAACTGATTTATTAGTAAAAAAGAATTCACACACATTATTAGAGTTGAAAAAATAACTTGAGTTTTAATAAAAGAAATTCAAACAATAAATTATTTTTTATTATAAGAAAATAACAGAAATTTGTTATTATAGTAAATTTATCAATAAATCAAACTAAGTTAATTTTAACACTGATAGCATCAATAAATAGCATCAACTTAGAAGATAAAATAACATATTTCCTGAAAATTCAGTTTAACTTTTATTTTATTTCACATGTTTGCTGCATTCAGAACACAATTTTATTACAATTTAACAAGAAACAAAATGGAAAAAATATTTCTACTTTTTAGTGATTTTTTTAAACTTAAATGTTTTGTGATATTTAAAATTATTGAAACATAAAACTTTGAAAAACATTTATAGCATTTTGCAATTTGAGTACAAATATGCATACAAAAAAAGAAATAAAATATAAAAATGAATGGTGTATCACTTTTTGTACATGAAAAATTAATAGATAGCTTGGAAAATTTCCTTACAAGTAATAAATTTTAAAGGTGTAAAAGTAATGAATTTTTTTAATACATTAAACAAAATGTCATTTCAACAAAGTCATTATAAAAATAATTTTTAATTAAGTAATTTATAAAAATTTTCAAGGCATTCTTTGTGATGAATATTAAGGTATAATTTGGCATACCATATATATGTTACCAAGTAAATATGAATTAAGACAAGTTTTTTGTAACAAAAAAAATAATAAATAATTTCACTTTTATGCTAAGAACGTATTATTTATAATAGTTTTGTTCACTATATATGTCAAAAAAATATATCATAAAAAATTGGACAATAATGAAAAAAAATTAATTAAGAATTTTCTTTAAAGTTCATCTCTAAATGTTGTTAAGATAAAATATTGGCATTATTGCAATAGATTTCAGATTGTTATTAGAATAGAAAAAAAATTACAGCAGTAAAATAAAGCATTAACAGAATTCTGTATATTGAAATATACATATGCAAGTGAAAGCCAGAAAGAAAGAAATTTCCTTCCACAAAGAAAATTTATCAAACATAAATTTCTTATCTATTTTTTTAAATTTTTTATCTCTACAAAACTCTTGTTTACCTCAAGACTAATGGATATAAAACTTTACAACATGGACATTATGCATTACTTTTAACCATTGTTAATATGCAGTAAAAACCCTCTAGGATAATTAGATATTTAAATAATATCAATAAATTTTTAAAGATATCAAATTAGCCTAAAGCTTGTCATGCTAGTCAAGTTCAAAGTGATAATGTACTAGTTTTCCTAATCTTTTTAAAATGTATTAAAAGAAATTTTCAAAAGATCACTACATTGTTCAAAAGAATAATATAATGCATTAGAGCCAGAAGCAATTGACTATAGCATTATTATTACTGCAAAAAAATTCATGTAGTATATAGCTATAATTGTAACTATTACAATATTATATTTCTATGGTAAAACCATAATTGTAAACATTGTTTTTTTATAGATTAAAAAAAAGACAATATTGAATTTTATGAAAATGTGGTGAACCATATTGAATTGCAAAAAGTTTCAGCAAACTGCGAAAAGTTAAATACATAATTTATTTTAAAAATTACAGCAGGTTGTGTGGACAATATAATTTGTTGGAATGCATACAGCTCAGATTCTTCAGATATTTGAATCATCGGTTTAAAACTTTAAAAGAAACTTTATGGATAAAAAATTCACATGATAGTTATATAATTTAAATGTTACATTTTAAACATAAGAGCTTAAAATTATAAAATAAGGAAGTATTTGAAATCTATTAGATTTAAATGTTTTCAGTAGAAAAGTCCATTTGAAAATATGAAATACTGAAAGGAAAAAATTCAAAATATTTAAATTATGCTGAATACAAATTCTATTGGAAATAATATAGGCATTAATGAAAACATTTTATTTTTGATACTTACAAAGAAAACATCTGTTGTGATCAAAGAAAACATCTGAAATTAAAACCAGCAAACACTTTATACAATAATTCAAGCATCTAATTGTAAATATATTAATTATATGAAAATTTTTGTCAGTTATATAGAAACAGCGATTACTCAAATAGTAAAAATTTTGTGTTTAATATGAAAATACAAATAGACATCTCAAGTAGCAGTTAGAAAGTCAGTTTCACTATTAAATTATAAGTGAAATAACAAGTTTTCTCTTGCGAAATTACTGTATAATATTGTTTATTTATGTTACCACATTCACGTGATAATTTCTATTTTGATCAAACTAGAGATGGTCGTTATTTAATGAAACTGTTATTTAAGAACCGTTATTTACAAATAACCGTTTAATAAATAACTCGTTCTTCAGTCGTTCCTGTATTATTAACTTCTTAAAAGTCGTTACGGTATTGTAGAAAGTTTCTACATTGCGTTATTTTATAACTTCCGGAACATTAAAGCTGTTCTCGTTGTTATGTAACTTTAAAGCCGTTATCGCTATTTTAGAACTTCCCTAACAGCCTCATCAAATAGGCGAGGGGTGATTCTGGATGGAATAGTTTCTAAAACATTGACGTTGAGTTTTCTCGGGAACATATTCCAAGCTTTCGCTTGGCACGTTGCGTTGCTTAGCAACTAAGAATGCATAATTTTCGCTTCCTCACGTTGACGAAGGAAAGTTAATATGCGGATGCATGAATAAATATATTTTTCATTTTAAAAAAGATTAAAACATTTGTTAAAATGGAAATTTTTAAAAATACATTTTATGCTAATATTGTGGGTGCATTTTATTTATCTTCGGCATTTATTTATTTTTTTTATGAATTTTAGCAAAATTATTATTAAGCAGAAGCATTTTTAGACACTTGAAATTATGCTCGCATATCAAACCAAGGGTGAAATATTCTAAATTTAATATCAAATTTCGAGAGTTAATTTTTATAAATTAAAAAAGATTAAAAGAAAAAACTAACGTACCACATTCGATAGAATTTGAAAATTGCTTTAAGAATTTATATATTGTAAAAATAATTTTTAAGAATTTTAATCTTTTTTTATTTTTTGAGAAAGCATCATCATAATTTGTTAAAATTAATTTATATAAATAAAATTTTCATTATTTTAATGATAATATTGATTGTTTTAGAATATTTTTAATGTAATAATTTTACAGTTTTAAAAATGTATTTGATGTACTGAAATAAAAAAAATTGCATCATATTTCTTGTAGAAAGTCATTTATAAAATTTGTGTTAAAATAAAAAATATTGTTGTTAAGTTATGAATATAATTATTACGAATCATGATAATAAATGCTGCAACGTATAATTATATTAAATTATTTATTGTAAATGTAGTTGTATTTATTTAATATTTAAAAATAAAATTACAATAAAATTAATATCCTGCGTATTACAGCTGCAAATTCTAAATTTTTAAAGTATTAATTTATTTTTAAAATTTTAAGTATTGAACAATGATTTCTGAGAACTTTGAGATTTTTTTCAAAAGTAAACTAAGATACTTTTTACACGTTTCAAATGAATTAGTACTTTTATGAATCTTGTAGCATAAAAAAATATGCGTTACATTATTAAAACTTTTCAGTATAATATATAGACAATTTATATCATAAAGTCGAACAACTTGAAGCCGTTGTACAAGCTTTTCATTAAATATCTATACTGTTTTCTTTATGAGAGAGCTTCTGCATAAACAGAGACTGGGTTTTATGTATCACAGGGCAGTAACTAGAAAACTCCTTAGTACCTACGCTGACAAATTAGATTCAATCATCCCTTTTCTTCAGTAGTTGTTAGACCAGACCAAAAATCTTCCACTCCGATTAATGCTGTTGTTCCAATAGCCATAGTTGACTCTTAAGGCCATTGTGAAATGGGCAGTTAACAGTAAACATTTACGCAATATACATTTTATGAGCTCATTTCAAATTATCTTTCCAGTACATTTTTAACGTTATTTCTCTATATAGATATATAATTATAATTATATTATTTTTATGTGGATACTATGTTCTGTATTTTTAGTGTTATTTCTCTATATATAACCTATGATATTATATCATTATTTTAAGCATACATGCTTTTCAAGATGAGTGCCCGAGAGTTTTTCCCGAGTTTTCTCCCTTGCATAGATATTTCCAGTCTATTTATTAAAAACATTACTTTAAACATTTGCATATTAAAGTAACTTTTCTTCAATTAAAATTCAAACGAGTATGAATTACATTAATTTGAAAGACTGTAATAAGTAAATAACTATGGAATTTTATAACATATATTCCTCAACAATCATAAAAAGAAATGAAAAGTAATAACTGCTTTTAGTATGTAAAGTGTGGAAAGTAAAAATGTTAATTCTGTTTATTAATTTAACTTAGTTTTTATAGTACAAAACGCTGATAAAAGCAGAGGTGCCCAATGACATACAAACTCAACTCTAAGAAGAAGAAGAAGATTTTAATTTATTTAAGCTCTTATGATATCAAAATATACTTGCAGATCAAACAATACAAATTAAAAAATTTATTAGTTGATAAAATTCTTCATTTATAACAAAAAAATTTTTTATATGCAAATAATTTTAAAAATTGTAAATTTATACATTGTGTCAATAATAAAAATGGCATTTGAATTATTTACTGTAGTAATGTGTTAGTCTATTTTACAGAAGCCATTTTAATACATTTAATTTTAAAAATACTGTGTTTAATTGCTAGTACTTTAAATTCATTTTATTAACACCACATAGCTCTCTTATTTTTACTTCTCCGTGATGAGTAATTTTATCTAGTAAAAATATTTAAGGTAAATTTTACACGCAATTGAGTTATATAGAACAGTAAAATAATGTATAGGAAGTAAAATACTATAACCTATCAGAAATGCAAATCCCTATATTCGAATAGTTTTTCGTAGGTGCTAAATATTCAATTTTTTTTTTAAATAAAGAATTGTACGTGTAGTACAATTCTTTATTTTTAAACAAAATATTATTTCATATTTATGTTCATAAAATGTAATTTTATAGCATATGACATCTGTATATATTCAATTTTCCTTTTATTACACAGATGATTTACATGAAAACTAAAATTTGATTAAAAGGTTAGATATTGAAAATGAAATTTAAATGAAACAGTAAAATATAATTAATTATTAAATATAAGTTAGTTTAGTGTGCATATCGCTAGTCAAGTTATCGTTACTTTACTCTTTGAAAATTGTGAATTCGGTACTGATGTTACCATAAAGAATGATGGATGGTACCCTTGGATATTGATTAATCGCATGGTTATATTTATGAGTTGATAATATTGGAAAATTAAGAAATTTCGATCAAAATTCAACTTTTTAATTAAATTGTGTCGCTAATTAGAGAAATACTTTTTCCAAGAAGATATATTTTAAGATTTATTCGAGCATAAGGGATATACTCAATAGTAATCCTTTGTGTATGTTGTAAATAATATAATGCAAGTAATCGCAAAGAAACACAAAGTAAGTCTATTATCGTCTGTAAAACTAGTCTTCTAAGACGTCCGAAATCGTCTGCTCTTACAAATCGTCTGCTGCGCTGCCTTCTGATTGGTGGTTGTGTTCAAGCCGTCCAAAATCTATAAATACACCATGTTCTGTTCTATTAGTTTAGTATGTGTATAATTTCTTTCTTTGTAACTTGCTTCATTAAATATTCTTTTTGCGATTCATGGACTCTTGTTCGTTTAACGAATTTCAACAGCAGAGCGTGGTTTTCACTGTCATAAATTGAAAGCAGTTTCTAGTTTTAATTTATTGCTTCATAGAATAAATTTATCAATAAGCAATGGCTTCGCTGCATGATTTGTATGGAGTAAATCCATTTGCTGGAAAGAACTTTCCTGTTTGGCGGCGACGAGTGGAAGCTGTTTTGTCTGCGAAAGAACTGGAAACATACTTAGTTAAGGAGCCCGATGTGAATAAGGAAGCAGAAGTCGTTAAAGGAAAGAAAGTCTACGCATTACTCATGTTACTCTTAAGTGATCAAGTGCTCGTATCAATGAGTGGTGAAAATACGGCGAAAGAATTATGGGAGAAACTTCATGCTGTTTATGAAAGCAAAGGAGCGGTAAACCAAATACTAACTAGAAAACGTCTTGCTACACTTAAGAAAAACAGAGATGTTCCAATGCGCCAGCACATAGATGAAGTTTCAAAACTTGTCGCCGATTTACGAATGTCTGGAGCGGAGATTAGTGATATTGATACTGTCGTCTATATTTTGATGTCTCTCCCTCCAGAATTCGAAAATGTTAAGGTTGCATTAGAGAATCAACCGAATGAGAATTTATCGTTAGATTTTGTAACTCAGCGTTTGATAGACTCTGAAGCTCTTTTGAATGATTCGAGAAATAAAACAAGTATTCGTTTTGTGAAACAAACTGTGGATACTGCGGCTTTTTCTACGAGAAAAGAACTCACATGTTTTCATTGTAAAAAGAAAGGACATACTGCTAAGTTCTGTAAAAAGAAAACGTGCTATAATTGTGGTCGTGTTGGTCATTTTAAAAAGGAATGTAAATTCAAATCTGAATCTAAGACTGATGAAAAATATTCTTCTGCTCTATCTTCTGCTGCTGGCATTTTGACTTTCGGAAGTCGGAAAAAGTTCATTATTGATTCCGGGGCAACATCCCAAATGTGCTCTCAGAAAGACTGGTTTTCATTCATCAAACCTTCATCAGGAACTATTCGATGTGCATCCCGCTCCACTGCACTGGAAGTGAAAGGTATTGGAAGTGTAAAAGGCAAAACATCTAATGGAAGAAAATGTCATTTTTGTTCCTGAACTCAATGAAGAATTAATTTCTGTAAAGAATATTGAATTAGGTGGATATAGTGTTATCTTTAGAAATAAAAAAGTGTTCATCGAAAATGAGAAAGAAAACATTTGTTTGGGTTATCGTGACGATAGTGGACAGTATATTTGTGATTTTGTTCCAAATTGTGAAATTTCTCTTACTGCGAAAGAAAATGACTTTGATTTATGGCACAGAAGACTTGGACATTACTCTAATAAAGCCTTAAAAGAACTTGGATTGCCTACCTTTGATAAATTTTGTGAAGTGTGTACTTTTTCCAAACAAAGTGCTTCTCCTATAGGAAAAGGTCCCAGACGCAGGGCATCCGAAACTATGACATTGATTCACACAGATGTTTGTGGCCCTATTGATCCGCCTATGGCTACAGGTGAGCGTTATTTTATGACATTAATTGATGATTATTCACGTTTTATGGAAGTTCGTTTGCTGAAAAGAAAAAGTGATGTTGTGAATGAGTTAAGATGCTTTTTAAAAGCAAATCCTTCAGTACGGAAAATTAGGTGCGACAATGCAAAAGAATATGATTGTGGTGAACTCATCAAATATGCTACTAAATTTGGTGTTACAATAGATCCAGTTCCTCCGTACACTGCACCTTTGAATGGAGTTGCTGAGCGTGCCAATCGTACATTGTTAGAAAAAGGGTGAGTTTTAATATTTGAAGCAAAACTTAGCAAGAAATTTTGGGGATTTGCAATTTTAACTGCTGCATACCTAAGAAATAGAATTCCTAGTAGATCCATAGAAAACTGTACTCCTTATAAATTGAAATATGGTAAAGATTCCGATCTTCAAAACATTCGAGTATTTGGATGCGATGCATACGTGTTGGTTCCTCCTTCTCAAAGGAAGAAGTTAGATAAGAAGTCAAACAGAATGATATTTGTGGGATATTCGACTATGGGATATCGTTTAATGGATCCAGATTCAAAGAGAATAGGGATATCAAGGAACGTTGTATTTAACGAAGAAAGAAAAATGGATTTAGAAGATAAAAATATTCTGAATGTGGATTCCATTATTTCGGAAAATGAAGATGATGTTGAAGAAATTGGTGGTGAAGAAAATATTACTGAAACAATTACTACAGAAGAAATTTTGGAAAGACCACAAAGGCAAAAGAAACCACCAGTTAAATATCCTGAACCAGAAGTTTATGAAGCAATGGTAATTTTTGAAGATTCGTTGTCGTTTAAAGATTTATCTGCACTGCCAGAGGAAGAATAGAATCTTTGGAAGAAAGCAATGGATGAAGAAATGCAGTCCATGGAAAAGAACGAAGTTTGGTGTCTTGAAGAATTACCACATGGGAAACGTGCAATTTCATGCAAATGGGTTCTACGCGAAAAACGAGATGGAAAATATAAGGCTCGACTTGTTGCTCGTGGTTTTATGCAAAGAGAAGGAGTGGATTATGATAAAACATTTTCACCAGTTATCAGTATTCCTGCATTACGTATAGTGTTTACTATTATTCTTCAAGAAAATTTAAAAGTTTATTCACTGGATGTTAAAACTGCATTTCTCAATGGTGAATTAAAAGAAATTATTTACATGGATCAACCAGAAGGATATGATGATAATAGTGGCAGGAAGTGCCGGTTAAAGAAAAGCTTATACGGACTTAAGCAGTCACCTCGTCAATGGTATGTAAAATTTTTAAATTTCATTATCAAATTAAACTTTAAACCATTAAATAGTGAACAATGCATTTTTATTCGTCAGTCAAAAGGTGAAAGAATTCTAATAGCACTTTATGTGGACGATTTATTAATTGCGGGTACTGATGATAGTGAAATCAAAATTATAACTGGATTATTATCAAAAGAATTTGAAATGTCTAAATCTGGAACAGTTTCTGAATTTTTTAAAAATTAAAATTACATTTACACCTGATGGACTGTATCTAGATCAAGAAACATATATTTTGAATTTATTAAACAAATTTAAAATGTTTGATGCTAAAATAGTCTCTACTCCCATGGAAGTAGGAGCAACAGCAGTTGATTTTGAGAAAGGAAGTGCTTTTTGTGGACCCTACCGAGAACTAATAGGATCTTTAATTTATTTAGCATATACATTTCGTCCAGATATCCTTTATGCTGTAAACTGTTTGAGTCAACTTCAAGAACACCCTACTGATAGTGCTTGGAGTGCATTGAAAAGAATCTTGAGATATCTGAAAGGTACTTTAACTTTAAAACTGGAATATAAAAGGTGTGTGGATAAAAATTCATGCTTAAATATCTACGCAGATGCTAACTGGGGTGCAAACCCAAATGACAGAAAATCCATTTCTGGTAACATAATTATGTTTAATAATTGTCCAATAACTTGGTCTTGTCGAAAACAAAATTGTATTGCTTTATCTTCTACAGAAGCAGAAATTATTGCCCTAAGTAAAGCCATTCAAGATGCATTGTGGTTGAAAAACATTATTTTGGAATTAACTGATATTAAAGAAATCATGATTTTTGAAGATAATCAATCTTGTATTAAGTGTGTAACAAAGGAAAACAACAAAGGTCGATTAAAACATATAGACATTAAATTAAAATTTATTCAACATATCTTGAATTGTCATGATATAAAAGTTTACTATATTTCATCTAACCTACAAATTGCTGATATGTTTACAAAATCTTTATCTAAGTTTAAATTAAAAGAGCTTTTACCATTATGTGGATTAAAATTGTATTAGATTATATCATGTTAATGTAAATATTGTGTGGATGGCTTGAACGTTTCTAATTTCTTAATGTATATTTTTTTTATTGATTTATATGATTTTATTGTGCATGTTTCTTTGTGATTAAGGGCGAGTGTTGTAAATAATATAATGCAAGTAATCGCAAAGAAACACAAAGTAAGTCTATTATCGTCTGTAAAACTGTAGTCTTCTAAGACGTCAGCAATCGTCTGCTCTACAAATCGTCTGCTGCGCTGCCTTCTGATTGGTGGTTGTGTTCAAGCCGTCCAAAATCTATAAATACACCATGTTCTGTTCTATTAGTTTAGTATGTGTATAATTTCTTTCTTTGTAACTTGCTTCATTAAATATTCTTTTTGCGATTCATGGACTCTTGTTCGTTTAACGAATTTCAACAGTGTAAAAGAAAAATCAGTTATAATTTGTAAGAATTTATAATAGAAATTTTAATGAGGAATAAATTAAATTCATCTTGTGAGAAACTGAATTATGTTTGGTTTAAAAAATTCAAATTTAGGTATATTTTATCCATTAAAGTAATAAAGAATTTATTAATAAGCAGTTAAGATCTTTAGGAAACAAATTATGCAAATACACATTACTTAAACATTTTTAACAAAGAAAACAGTAAAAAATTATTGACAGTATGAAAAATTAAAAATCTAATTTAATCCATTGTAATTTGAAAAAAAAGTAAATGTGTAATAAATGAAAATTAGCCTAAATTTAAACGTTGAGCTTCCCTATAATAATTCAGGAAATTCCTTAAAAAAATAAATAAAAAATATAACAAAAATCATTAAAATTTCTTTCAGTAAGTGATTTTCGATGCTCAGTCACTAAAATTCACCCTACACCTCATTTCCTCAATAAACCAGTTTTGTCACCCCACGAAATCTTCCATTCGCTCCATAAAATTTCCAAGAAGGCCAAAGTGAACGAATTTCTTGGAATAACTTTTCAAAAAAGCCGCTATTTAATAACGCATTTAAGAACATGCTATTTACTTGGAACGTAACGTTGATAACTAGTTATCGAAAAAGAACTGCTTGCACCGAGTTAGGCAAGCAGCAAACTTGGTCACCGTCAACCGGACACGGTGGATGACTACCAGCTGTCTACAAGCCATCCACAACCATCCATCAGCCATCCACGAAATGACGTCACGTATAACCAAATTGAGGCGGAGCTTTCCACCAAACGAAGTATCAGCATGTTTAATTTTTTTCATTCACAACCGAGCGACGAGTGTATATTTACTTGATTCGCGCTGTTTATATAAGAGGATGGAATTCAAATTTTCTATAGACAATGAAGAATTTATCATTGAATATTTTAAAAGCAAGTTAAATTTAATTGGTCGATATGTTTTAGAATTTCAGTTTTTTGTTTTATAATATATACTTATTTATTCGATTATATATTTTTTAATAGATAACATATGCTTGTAAAACCTATGTGATGATAATTATTTTAATAAAATTTTTAAAAATTCAACTACATAAAGATCTTATTTGAATAATTAATAATTATTTCAAAAGACAATTCTCTGGTAAAATTTCACAAGATTTTTTAAAAAACTATTTTCATTATATTTAAATCTTCCTCATTGAAATTGCTTTTTAAAATTAAAAAAATATTTTGAGTATTTTTAGTATTTAATAAAAATTAACTGAATAAAACGTTTTTAATTTAAACTACAATTAAAACACAGCAGAAATTCTAATTTAAATATTATTTATTTATTTATTATAACTTTTATGAATGCATTAAATACATGAACTTTAATATGATAAATAAATTTATTTGTATTTTTTATTTAAATATTATGAAACAGACTCTGAAATAAAATGCAATTATTTTTTAAATTAGGATTTTTAATATAATGCAAATGCATAAGTATTTGTAGCAAAAAAATTTTTTATAAAATGATTTTTTAATTTAGTTTTTATTTATAGTTTATAAAAATTCATTTCAAAGAAATATTGTTAACTTTATTTTAAATAAGTTGCATGAGCAATTGAAATAAGTTTTATGTTATTTGAATTTTGTTCTCCCTTTTTTTTCTCTTCCTAACATACTTCAGCAATAATATTTGCTGCTGATATTTAAATCAAAGTATTACATTCAATATTTCTTCGCGTTTTGGGCAGGATTATGTTTTCAAATATGAAAATATTAACAAATATACAATACAATAATATAATGCAAGTTAAACAGTAAATAAACTTTTATTGGTTAATATTTGGAGTGACGTTATTGAAGACGTGATTGTTTCATGTTTGGCTGGTATACCAGACACCAGGGATCCACAAAACAGACACCAATGAAACACCATCCACAAGCAACGCGGTGTTTGTTTTGCCTGGTACATAAAGCATAACTTATCACGTGATCAATGACATCACTCGAAACATTGACCAATGAAAGTTTATATAGCCATTCAGTAAATAGTACGATTATAGTAGGCGAAATATGTAGACTAAGGACAAACGCAAACTATTGGAGAATTCTCCGGTGATATTCTGAGAATTCTTCGTGAATTCAAGGGAAAGAAATAATGAGGTCAAGCAGTGGCGTAGTGAGAATAATTGGCGCCCAGGTACAATACCTTTTTTAAAGCCCCCTCGAAATTAAAAAGAGCAATGCAATATAAATATAGGAAAAAAAGTATTAAATAATAAAAGCTCTAACTGCATACAATACATTATAATAAATAGAGATTGCTTGTAATAAGAATACAATGCAAATAATAAGAGAATGCTTTACCTTCTATAAAATAATTGGAAATATATTAAAGTCTCAGGCTTAGCTTCAATTTTGAAACAAAAATCAATTCTAGCTAAGAAAATACTTATATTGGATTCGTAAAAGTGTCAAAGGAATAATCGGACTTACATGATTTAGAATTTTTTAATTAAAGAGATATTATTTATCTTATATACTAATACAATTATTTTAAAAAACATAAAAAAATTTTAAATATGAAATTCAATACATATTATAGATACGAGTATAAGTAGATGTAATTAGTTACAATCATAATATAATACATATATTACATTATATTCATTTTTCTTGCTTTTGCTGATGCGAATTGGTCAATTAATTGACCAATTCTAAGTAATAACTTCGATGAAGTAATTACTTCATCGAAGTTAATCATTTCAAATTTTTCTTTTTCTATGCTTAAAAATGTTAAATCATTTTGACGGTTTTGACTCCTGGTTGATCGTAAATACGTCAGAATTAATTTTAATTTGCTGAACGAGCATTCACAGCTTGCTATTGATGTAGAAATAGTTAAGAGTATTTGAAGGGCGATTCTCATATTTGGAACTGCATATATATCTTTTCCGTAAGAGATTAGAAAGGTTAGAAGTTCTAATGGAGTTTTTAGTTTAATTTTTTTTCTACTGCAGAGTAACATCTTGCAGTCACAAATTTAGAGCTCTGTTCCATTGAAGTCTGTATCATAAAATTCACCAAATTTTTTACAATTATTTTCAAGTTCATTATCAAAATTACCATCATTAAATAAATTTTCAACATCAAGTAAAAATCCAAATTTGAAATTAAGATCTCTTAGTCATATGAATCGCATGTGCATTTCTCGCTCCAGACGGTCTACAACTCTTTTCATAACACGGGAAATTTCCTTTTCCACTGAGAGGCCAACATCTATAGATGGTTCTCCAGGCATTTTTCGGCGTTTTCTTACATGGGCATTTGTATCAATACCCCATTTTTCACTAAAGAACTCAGCCTTTTTTATTGACTCCTCGCATATCTGGTCTAGAATTTCTGCAAGTTCTGTCTCTAATGATTCAAGATGATGAAAAGCTTCACTAAAATTCATTTTAGGATCTTGTAATCTGAGCTGTACACGATCAATTCTTTCTAAGATTTCATGCCAGAAATGAATTAATGTTATCAAATTAAAGTTAAGTATATTTTGCAATAAAATTGTAGCTTCATTTCTGGTATTATTTGTGGTGGTAAATCTTCTGCTAGTTTCTCTAATAGTTCTATTAAGTCCTCCAGCCCATTAACAATAACTGCACTCCATCAGGTTTCAGATTCACGTTTAACTTTATTTAAAGAGCATTTTAATAATGCCCAGCGTAATGTTGAACGTGAGAAAAATGCATATATATTTTCTATTATTCCAAAACATGTTATGATGACTGCATCTTGCTTAGCTGCAGTAACTCCAACTAAATTTAATGAATGATTTTCGCAATTTACAAATAGTGCTTTATTATTTTTCTCTATAATTCTCTGTTGAACTCCAGATATGTGACCTGACATCACTGCGGCATTATCATAACATTGAGATCTACAGTTTATTAAGGAAATCTGATCAGAATTTAATTTTTCTAAAATTGTATTTTCAGTTGAGGCTGCATCTTTAGAATGTATTTCAATAAATCCTAAAAAAGACTCTTTGACAGAAACTTTTCTATAAATTTAAATAATTCTTATAAATTTAACTAAAATTAGTATAATCAATATCTGCGTACCTGAAGACCCGGGACATTGGTTCTCAATGAGAGAGATCAGGAGTCGAATCAAATAAAAGTCCATAATATTTATTTCGCTTGATATCACTTATTGATTTCGAACTGAGGATGCCAAAAGGTGAATAAATTCATTTTGAATTTGTGGTGATACGAATGAGTTTTTGGCGTTTCCATGACATTTTTAAGATGAGTTGCGAGAAGTGAATCAAACTGCGCTACAAGTTTAAGTAAAGATAACAGATTTCCAATATTTGTACCATCTTCAAGCGTAATATTTTCAACATGACCTATTAGAGGTAGATTTTGAATTATCAAAAATTTCATGCATGCTAATATTCGATGCAATGTATTTCGCCAACGTTCCTTATTAAATATATTTTTAATAAATATTAACTCCTATTTAAATGATAAAATATACTTCATTATCTTAGGAAAATAATTTTATTAAATCTATTTTTAATATATTTAATAAAAAATTTTTCCTAAGATAATGAAATATATTTTATCATTTAAATAGGAGTTAATTTTTATTAAAATCAAAACTCATTACTATTATAAATCATTTTGGAAGTACTGTTCATGCAATAGCTTAAATTTTTCTCTTTCAAATATCATTTAAAGACAACACTAATTTTTAAAATTTTACAATACAGAATGAGAAATATGCACAATTTCTTGACAATTTTCTTGAGGGATTTTTTCATATAAATTAAACTAATTAATTAAAATTTATTCTGTATACTTAAGCATACAAAGAAAACATTTAAAAAGAAAAATAAATTATAGATTCTTAAATTTTATCATTTGAAAAAAGAATTTTTCAATATAAGGTGCTAATGTAAAGCAAATAAAAATTAAAGACAAATAAAAATTATTTCCCCGAATAAATACATTTAAACATTAATAAATTAATTTTACATGAGTAATTTTTTAAGTAATGAATAATTTGATATTTAATTTTCAAGACTCAACAAGCACGCTAGTAAATATTTACACTGGCATACTGTATTAAATATTGAAATCTACAAGAAACACATAGTGGACAGAAATATAACTTACTGCTATAATATTTTTAAGGTCGAAACTCCAGATTTTCAAAAATTTAAATTTTCGTTTCCGACGAAGCGATGTAAGTAAAGAAATGATATACTAACCATGTGAACTGAACAAAGGAAAGAAGTTCATTGTTTTCCTAAAATTTGGAGGTACTTAATATTCGATCTCCACCATTTCGATTCCAGGAAGACAATTCCCCATAGGGGGTGTTGATACTGCATACTGCAACGCTATTTTGAGAAAAATTTCCCCCTTTCGTTGAAGGTCAGTCAGCTGCAAGACACATTATTTTGGCCAAAGGGAACAATTAATAGGAAACACGTTTTCAATAAGAATTTTCTCACGAGTATAAAGCGACACTAGACTAAATGGCTACAATAAAGCTTGAGATAAAAACACGTGTGTTTTTACTTTTATTTTTAGACAATGGATAATAATTTCACAGAGTCTCAATAAAAACTGAAACTGATCTTTCTATATCGCTTCTTCATAACTTAAGTCAAATTCTTCAAATTTTCATTAATAATATATCAATTTTATGCAATTTTCTTTTTTGCAAGTAAGGCTTCACTATGTTGTTGTAGTCAACATAAGATTAAATTTCCATATTTTGTATTATAAAAGGAAATAAAAAATATTAACGAAACATATTATTCGTGAAATAAAATAACTTAATCTCGTATGAGAAATTAAATATTAAGTCAAATAATATTTCAAAACACTAAAATTTCGAAAATAATTTTGACGTTTTGAATTTTTGAATAACTCTCACATCCAGAGGGGTCAAAGGTCAGAGGATATTAATTGAACTTTTTTTTTTCTTTGAGTACAAGAAATTTATTTGCTTTGTTAACATTACTGTTACCACTTTCACTAGCATAAAACTTGACTTAGCCTGTATATAACAATTAGGACTCATAAAGGGAACTGTGCATCTTGGTGTATTTACAAAATTAAATAAGGTCATGTGCTTACTTTTTTGTAATCTTCCTGAGATAATAGATCCAAAAATTACCATATAACATTGACACAAGTAATTTGATTAATAAATTTATACTAAATTTAAAATTTCTCATATGCATAAAAATGGAATTTACTAATCGAATTTTACAGAAATTTTATATGAAAAAATTGAAGTATTTCCGTTATTTACACATTTACAAGGTTTGTTGCACAAAACAACAATATCACAAATATTGAGCAAAATATGCAACTTAAAAAAAAAAGGATTAGAAATAAATGAAAAACGACAAACGAACTTATTAAGAAACAAAAATCGAAAGTATGGTTAAAAGTACACAATTTTAAAAAGAAATTAAGCTATGCAAAAATATTAATATTAACGAAATCTAATAAATGTTTCTTTTATGGCAAGCTCCATTAGCTCTTTACTCGTCATTTTTCATGAACAACCTCTTCTCTCTTCCAAGTATAATTTTTCCATGACATTTTTTCTTCAGGACCTGACAAAAGAATTATAAAATGCAAAACATATTTCTCCGAATAAAATTGATATTATGATCAAATTAAGATTGAAATTTTCTGGAAATATTTTTTTTTATCTTTGAAATGATTTTGGCGCTTCTCTGCAAGCTGCACCCGGGGCATGATAGTCCCCCCTTGCCCCCCCCTCGCTACGCCATTGACGTCAAGAGTGTTATATTATGTGACGTCTTAGTTCAATTCAACCAATGAAACTATTCACAACATATTGAACTATTTAAATACATTTTGAATGATGGCCAATATCAGTTTTCTGATATATATATGACTGGTTATTTATCGAGACATCTGATATATATATATATATATATATATATATATATATATATATATATATATATATATATATATATATATATATATAATTGAAACTTAGAATGTGTTATTTCTTGAAATTTTTTTATATTTTGATTAATTTTTGAAAATATTTAAAATTATCATTATTTAACAAAACTAGTGTTTATTTCATAGTTTAAATTTAATCAAACTCATTGGATAACAGCATTGTTTTGAATAAAATATAATTATATTTTTAAAATAAATATTTGAAATATTTTTTACGATAGCTATAATCTTTAAATAAAAATAACTATAAGTCATTCAATAAATGGCAAGCAAATCATCAACAATTCAAATAGTATTAAAATATTTTTCATGTAAATTATTTTACGAAAAACTAAAAATATAATAATGCATTCCTGATTGTTTAAAATCTAAACTAATTCTGCAATATGATAATTAATTTTTACTATATATATATATATATATATATATATATATATATATATATATATATATATATATATATATATATATATATATATATATATATATATATATATATATATATATATATATATATATATATATATATATATATATATATATCCTAAACTTTTAGCTGTATAATCAAAAATAAATGGCAGTAAGACAACTGACTTCAATAAATACTTTCTAAGACCTTAATCCTCTATCAAAAAATTTTTACATTATCTTTATATTTAAACTTAATTTTTGGCTCATCAATATATACATGAATCGTTAACAATTATTACTGTAATTTAAAATTTTTTTAAAATTTAATATTGAATTAATTTTATTAAAAATCTATTTTACCTAAGCAGCATAAAATATGTAGCAAAATAACTATTTCAGTTATTAAAGTAAACACAAGAATCAATTTTTCAATAATATTAAATATATTATATTTAAATGCTGAATATGTTCTTCTGTGTGTTTTATCTAAATTAATTTAAAGATATATTTACATATAACAAAATAATATTTTAAATTTCAATTTATTTCCTTCTCATAAAAAAATCCATGTTTAGTATTAATACAAATTATAACCCATCTCAGATTTTTCAACTGTTTTGTGAAACATATATGACTTATTTCCTAAAATAGAACATGTTTTATATTTGTCAAAATATGTTCTATCTTTTGAATCCCACATATATCTTCCATCTTTATAACTTCAAAAAATTAATAAACTTTCAAAGATTTTATGTAAATGTTAATTTTTATAAAATAAATTTTCTCTATTTTTTATTTAAAATAAATTTTATGATTTTAATTATAAAATTTATTTTAAATAAAGAAAATAAAAAGATAAATTTTATTATTTTCTTTAATTAAAATAAATTTTCTTAATTTTATCATCATTCATAAATAATTTCATGATTATCATAATTATCATCTTTAATAAATAATTTAATTTTTTAATAAATAATTTAGTAAAAAGGTAATATTTAATATTCAAAAATTAATTTAATGATCTTTACGAAGAATTTTCATGAATTAATCTTCAACATAAGAATATTAAAAGAAGTTAATCGCAAACATCATTTCGAAGGAAGAAAAAAGTAAAAACAAAAAAAAGGTAAATAATTTGCTTTGTCGCCTGTGCCTTGCCAGATATTTCTAAATTTTTGGAAAACTTAAAATTTCTCTTGGAACGCCTATTTTGTGACGTTTTCTGACGTCTTTTTGTCACCGCAGTTTGCTGGCATCAGTTTTCCGGCGAATCTCTTCCAAGTTTGCCCCTAGCCTAAATACTAAGCATCATGAGCGAAACTCGGGCAATGAAGTGACATTGTTAAAGTCGTCCTGTGTTTCAGACCAAGTTAGAAAAAGAAGAATTTTAGTGACATCAGAATATGGGTGGAGCCACTCGGTGGTGATGGTGGAGGGCAGATTTTACTTCCCGCTCTATATGATAAAAATTTAATTTAACATCATCTCATGGTAAAAATTTAACTTATTTAGCTTTTTCTTCTAAATAAAGTTTACTGAATCCAATTCTACATTTTTCTTTCAGATATTTTAATCGTAAATTTTTAAAGGGACAGACATAGTGTTTGACAGTAATTGCATTTAACTTATATTTCCTCGCTAATAATTCATCTATTTTATTTATGTGATGCAAAAGATAGTTATCATTCTGAAATTAGTAGAAAACATACTTCTTAGATATGATCGTTTTTTTTTCCCATGTCTACTACGATTGTCGTATCAAATAAAGCTAAAAGTTCTTATAACAGTTTCGGCAATTTCTTTATTGATTACAGAATAGTCGTAAGATTCATATATTTAAGTATTTTATTTAAATATATACTATACTGAAGGATTGCAGCTATAATTGTAATAATATATATTTAAATACAAATAAAGAAATTATAAATTTCAATCCGTGTTACTGTTAATAGTGTTTCACTTGTCGTAATGTTAATAGTGTTTCACTTGCCAAATGTGTAAAAGGTGACTGTTGAATGACGGTTTGTCATTCAACAGTCACCTTTTACACATTTGGGTCAATTTGATCGAATTTGATTTGAATTAAATGTGGATTCTAAATCACTATAAACATCTATACCCGAGATGAGAATCGGGGAAACCAATTATTGAGCCTAAGTCCACTAACCAATCCGCTGCCAACTGTTTCATTTATACTTATATTTTAATTAAACTAAACTCAGTGGCACGACAGCCCATTGGAGGCCAAGGCCAACGGAGTCAATATTTATTTTAATGACGAGGGACCTGAGATGTGAATAACATGCCCCAGTCAGATAGTTATCCTAACGCGAAATTTCCATAGTGTTCAGTTTCTAAAAGCTGATATATATATACAAACTGTTATATATTTAGAGAAATAACTACTCTTGAATAAACATAATAATAACAATATTATATGAGTGTTAGTGTGTTATACTTACTACATTCAAAATACAACGTTGTATAATATTTAATTTTATGTGAGTGTAAATATTGAAATAACATATTTAACGTTTGAAATAAAATCACTTTGTCCCAAGAAAGCTATTAAATAAAAAATGAAAATTTCAAAATTTTTTCCTCGTTAAATATATCGATGATAAAATTGATTGACAGTAAATACATTTAACTTATATTTCCTCACTAATAATTTTTTTTAGTTTATGCTGTAGTTTATGCTTCTTTTTTTATAGTTTATTCTGGAAATGATGTTGAAACCGGAAAGTAAATATTAAATAACAGTAAATTTTCATTGATTTAACACATCTATAATGTCAGATTACAAAGTTTCTCCTTCGTTAAAAATAATCGACGACACCATTGTGTTCATTAGACAATCAATTGGTGGACTAGTTCGCCATCGGTTTTACAATTTGACTTTTTTCCATTAAAATTTTCTTATTTTGACACCCCATATATCTTACAGGAATGTGTAAGCAAAAGAAATTCGATATCGTCATCAACAATTAAAATTTAACCATGTTTTTCTTCTGGAGTCATTTTTTTTTCAATTCTCTGAACGTGTGAAGGGTTTGTCGAACATGTGATCAGCATGTCAGTCATAATTTTCTATTCGACTGAGCAATTTCAAACCAAATGACCTGAACTCGCTGAATCATAATCCAAAGCGAATTGCATCTGTCCGAAGTCAATGACCATGGTTAAACAGCCTTTATCAAAATTAAAACGGTCAAGTTTAAATGAAAAAGATTGATGTGCTACGGTGTAAGCATTGGGGATCAAATTATATATTTCGTATGAAATGTACCTCACCAGTATGTGGATTTCGAATTAAATGAGAAATGTCCTTACTCGAATTTGTGTGTACAAAGCCAATCGATCATAATCAAACTGCTTGCATAAACGTACAAATGTCTCCAGGATCTGAAACGATTCTCATTCGATGAATTTCAGTATTTTTCATAAACCAAGTAACGAGTTTCTTATCCTCAATTGCCAAAAACTTATGATCACGAAGCTATAAATCTGGACAATAAATCCAGAAAACATTTATAAAATACACGCTTGTAAAGATGAAATGAGAAATTCTGAAGGTGATTTAAGAAGCTATGACACATTTCAAGAGAGCATGATAAGGCACACACTGAAAAAAAAAGATATCAACTTTAGAAATTTTTTAGAATAATATCGCTGAAGTTGTTAAAATCTAAATTCTAAGCACTGATAGCACTAAAAAATCTCCATAATATTGAAAACTATTAGAAAATGACGTACTGTAAACACTAAGACATATTTGGACGAAAATTACAATCACTTCAGGGTTAAATGGTCTTAGATATGACATTTTCGAGGCCTTAATTTGAGATACGAATTTGAGCAGATAGCGCAGTGTTGAATTTTCATGAACGATACAAGATGTAGGAAGCTAAGACTAGAAAACTATATGACAGAGTTATGATTTTTCAGTAGCCCTCTTGACAAATAGTATGTTGGGCCATGCTGCACAAATATCATTTAATTAAGAATAGAAAAGAAAACGATTAATTATTTCTCCGCTATACAAATCATTAAAAAAAAATAGGTTTTAAATTATTATGAAACATTAAACGCAGGATAATTTCTTCGCAGGATTAGAAGGAAAAAAAATTAGAAATTTAAAACTTTATTTAGCTGTAACAAAATATGTGGATTTTCATAATAATATGTACTCTTACATAAAATATGAACTTTTCAAATATTACATTTTAATAGTATTATCTCAATGCTTATTTATAAGTACATTGATTAGATCAAATTCATACTGAGGGGTAATAAACTTTCAAAAACATATTATCGTGCTTGTACATCACTCATGGCTTGAATACGTAATCTTAATTCCAAGCAATATCCCTCTTTTTTCTCAATTTCTGCTTTCAAATTTTTAATATGCTCAACAGCTTGTTTCAATATTTGTATTCTCGATAATTTATTTCCTTCAATATGAGGCATAGAATTTCGAAGTTTAAAATATCCATCTTTAATATGAGTCCGCCTTTTTCTCTCAAGAATATTATGGTAGGTGCGTTTTCTTCCTCGAATTCTAGTTGATTCCACTTCGTCACTTTCAATGTCAGTCCATTCTTGAATTGAAGCTAAAATTAAAGATAAAAATAATAAATATTTAATCAGAACATGTATGGTTTTCAAATATAATTAAATATTTATGAAGGAATCTATTTAGATAACATAGGATAAAAACTAAAACTTTAATTAGAACAATAATAATATATTTTGAATAGATAATCTAATCTAAGATCCATGCCAATTTACGGACATACCAAGAATACAGGAGCAAAATGTATCAGGGTTATGTGAGATAAGTAAAAAATACTATTTATATGTGAAAATTGAGAAAACAAATGATTATTCATGTAGTCGTTATTTAGCTTAATTTACTTACAGTTATCATTTTTACTTAACCTTGCTTACTTATCTTAAAAATTTATCATATCGAAATGTTTTTAATTCGTTTATTTGATTATTTCATACAATATTTTTAGAATATTTTATCAAATAAAAAATTAATTTCTTTTAAAGTTCTTCAAAACCATTTCGAATTTTCCAAAATATAGTTACATGGGGAATTTTTTAAATTTAATATAAGAAATTTGACCTTATTTCGTCAAACTATTTCATAAATATTTAACATATATTTTTCTATCATGTATCTAAGGATCAATATTTTAAAAAGTATGGTAGAAATAAAGAGCGAATGTAACCACGGTAATTTTGTGTTAGAAACATATATCTTGTATGTCTAAAAATGTAGGTTCGATATGTAATTAAGTCAAAGATCTTCTAGCTAAGAGACCCCATACGTGCTTACTTATCTTAAGCTCTAATTGTCCAGCGAATTTAGGAAATAGAATATTAGATTAGGTGTCGACTTGCCAATAGATTATGTTTCAAAATTACCAAGTAATTGAGAGTGGACAGTAAATTCGGTTGACACAAACTAACAGTTAGAAACGTAAAGCATATTTAAATACAATAGAGGACAAATGTTAATGAAAACGGGGAAAAATAGCTTGAAAAGTAAAGTCGTTGCTAAGTCATGTTGTATGATTCTATAAAAAATAATAAAAGTTGTGGAAAGCACTTTGTTCCAGAAAATCATTGCGCTAAGCACTTTATTGCAAATAATATATTAAGGAGATCCTAACATGGAATAATTAAGAATTGCACATCGATTGAAAAAAGAAATTTTGTATTAAAAAAGAAACAATTATTAATTGGTTTTCTCTTTAATTACAAACTAATTGTGACGAAAAGAATAAATTGATATACAACTTTAAACAGTCATTTCCAAAGCAAATGCAGTATTTGTCTAAATTGCCATTTTTAGTTATTTGTACTATTATATAAAGAAAACATTGCAATCATTAGTCATCAGACACTGGAAAAAGTAAAAACTCCATTTTACGAACACGCAAATAAAATGAATCAAATAAAGTTATTATTGAGGGATAAAAAATGCAAACAAATCATCGAACATTTAAATAATGAAAATTAATCATCTCATACTGAGAAATACAGGGCTAGAATTGATATTTATCATTTATTATACAACAGTAACTAGAATTGAATCTGTCCCTTACCATCATAAAATAAATGAATAGCTTCAAGATTGGATGAATATCATTCTGATAAAATGAAATGGTAACAGAATCAAAATTCAATATTAAATAAAACTATACTGGGCATAATACAAAATGTTATAAGCATTTATTCCAAAAATTTACATTGAAAAATAGCTATAACATCACACAAAACCCCTACTATCTGTTACGAAAGATCAATAAAAATTTATGTAGGCATAAGTAGGAATCAATTTTCTCGAGTTTCATGTGACAAGCATGTGTTAGTAGTTGTAATGTTAATCGTTTAAGAACAAATCTGAGAAATAACTAAGGAACAACTGAAACAAATTCAAGATTGTAACAGAGACACTATAGAAAGAAATTTACCAAGTTTTATGCGAAAGAGAAAGAATGTGGGAGTTAAGATAATGAAAAACAACACAGCAAAAAGTTTGCTTTGGAAAACCTTTTTTCCTATATAGGCAATATTTTGGTTATTTTATCCTAGGATCTACAGTAACTAAATTATTAAGTTCAAAGAATACAGATTACTTTTTAATTCTAATATGCAATACTAAATATTATACTATCAGGATAAAAATATTGGTAAAAATATATTTCGGGACAATCCTTGTTTTCAATGATGGCATCATTTAAAATGGCGTCTCTATTTAAACATCCACATAAACGTAAATAGGAATTAATAGTATTAAAATAATAATAAAAAAAACTCCGAATAAAGAAAATTTAAAGACATAGCAAGAACTGAATTCCGAAAACCTTAAAGTACAGACAAATTAAAATATAGCTAATTTTGTATTAAACCTATACACATTCTATATAAAATTTGAAGTATTTCTGTATAGTGTCAGTGATGTATTAAGAAGTCTGCAAAAGTACTTACATTTCCAGTAAACTTGCAGGTATTGAAAAAGAAAAGCTGAGATTTAAATAAGCTCAAATATTCTATTTAATTATATTTAAAAAAATTGCAAAATATAATTATTTACTTTCGTTTACTTCTGTATAAAAATTGAAAGAGCTTTATTTTTTAAACTGAAAAATAAACAATTCTTCTTATGTTACATTTCAAATTTAGTTACTTTTTCTGAAATATAATATTTCTGTGTAATTTTTACTTTTTAACTGACAAGGCGACAAATTCTCCTAACCATTTGAACTTCATCCAATAATACATGTTCCATTTTTTTTAATAATAAATGCATAATACAGTTCCTTATATTACTATTATTCCATTATTAATGTCAGCTTTTCCTAAAGTAAATAATTTTTTCTCTAACATTTTTAATGTTATAATATGTTAATAAATGAATAAATATAGAAGCAATCATTAACTATTCATCTAAAATTTCACATAAACTGTATCACTTACATTCACAATCTTCTTCAAAAGCCATTTATAATTGCTGATAACTTATTTAAAAGTAAATATGTATAGAATAGCCGCGAAGATGGCAAAAACTGTCTAAAGGAAAGGAAATAAATCTTTCTTCAAATGTTTAAATGAACACGAGACTTATTTTTAAAATAATTACTATTTAAAAATAACCTTAAATAATTTCCAACATCAGTGAAGAAATAATTGAGAGAGATAAAAATTTAACTACAATAAAAATTGTTCACGTGGCCAAATTTAATAGCATACATGAGAAGAAATGTACATACAAAATCTAAAATAGACCGTAATAAATTTCATCAAGAATTCATTCATTCAAACTTAATTGTTTTGTGAAAATGAACACGTTGTCCATATTCAAAGAGAAAAATAAAAAAAGTTTTTGATACATTTTACTATTCTCTATTTTTTTTTTATCTGATTTGCAAACACATAAAAATTTTGATACATAGTATTGAAAATAACTCACATAAGTTACCAAATTTTATTATTTTGTTTCTTTTCCAAATTTGTGTAATATATTGTCAATATTCTCTTTAATGTGGATCACTAGTGTATTGCTTTCAGAATCTTCAACAGCCTTTTTCATTGCTTATTTATATAAATATGCAGTAGTTCATTCATAACAGAGACAGAAAAATTAGATAATCCTATTTTATCAAAGGATAGCGTTTGTTTAATTTCTGATTGATTGATCTTGTGATATAGATTAAGTCTGGTAATGATAAAAATTGTATCATACAGTAATAAGTTTCTTATACATTTCTTCATCACTTTATCTCAGAATCAGAGTTTAATATGTGACCTAGGTAACCTGTAAGAAACTTTCACTCTCGTTACAGTGTGTGGGTATCGGCATATTTTCCTGTACTTTGCCTAAAATTGGGCTTTACCAGTTAGGTCGAAGGTGCTGGATAGGATATTTTGTAATTTAAAAACGCGAACCTAGTAGACCCCCCCCAATATTTGATCTGCTATTACCAAATTTATCATTTTACATGAAAAACATTGCCACCTTGACCCATTTGTCGTCCCCCACCGCCTTTTTAGTCAACACGACGAATCTTTGGGTAAGTTGGGATTCGAATTTATTACCTACTATGGTAATTGCAAGGTTCTAAATTTGGTCCTAACGAAAACCATCATTTTGAAAGGATTAATGAATTTAAAAGTTAGTTTCACCAGAGCAATATTCTTTGTTTAGAATGACGAAAAAATTAAAGTATCAATTCAGGGGTTGATTTTAATATTTGATCATTGTTCAGAATTACAAAGTGGTTGGCTGCGTTTCGATTTCAATTAACGGAAATAAAAAGCCAAAAACTTATCACAATAAATTAACTTTGATTAATGTTAGTCAACTGTTCCTGCACATTATGCCTCAGACATCAGATATTATCACAGAATATTCTATTCTGTAATAAGTTCTGAGTTCGATTAAATTTCTCTACCTTTACAAACAAATATTTATTATTAAATTTGCAAAAGCATTATTCTTCGTAAAAGTTCTCTCTCTTCCACTTATTTGTTCAGCTTCCTCAGATTAATAATTCAAATGACACTGCGAATGAAGCCATGTTAAAGACAACCATCTTAACTGATTAAAGCCCAGAGTTTCATACAGCAGGCATGCTTTGATAACACTTATTTTACATCATAAGCCAAATTGTATATAATAGTTAATGCAGATACTATTTAAGTAGATGTGTGATGTTATATGATGTTAAAATGCATAAATAATAGACCAATACTTTTGCATACTTTTAGTCAGAATAAGCCATAAAGTGTCTGACAATATTTTTTCTTATCCATTGAAATTAAGATAGTAGGTGTAACTACTACATTGCTTTAACCAACATGTTAGTTGATACACTTTTTTTTTTGAACAATTCATTCATTTGAAGTTTATGATGTAATCTAGTGTGATATAGATGTTATAAAGAAAAGGTAAAAATAAATTTAATGCCAACACCATTATTTCCAGATCAATATAGTGTAAAAAAATTATTTGATGGAAGAATAAAAAATTGAAATTGTTCGTGTGAAAGACGAATATTTTTAATGAATCATTATGAAGTGCTATCAAATATGCGTGAGAGCAATCAAATTAATTTTGAAAAAATTTTTAAAATCTAAAATTTGCTAATCTTGGGCAAAATTTTGCACAGTTTTAAAAAATAAAATATGAAGGATTTTTTTATTGAATACAATTCCTTATATGTTCCCCAAACATAAAATTTAAAAATAAAACTAAATAAAGGTCAGATAATTAAAAAATACAAACAAAATTCCATGTAAATAATTTTGCAAGAGATTTTTCAACATTTTAGTTCGTAAATGGAATATGGAACTGAGTGCGTCGAGCTTGATATGTTTAACACTCCATTATAAGGAATAATTTATTATATATCATATGCACACACGACTAAATATGACATAAAAATCACAATATGTTCCAAACCTGCAATAAATTTGAAACATAAATATGAATTGTTCTATTTCACGTTTTCTAGGGGAAACCGTATCCGTTGACACAGAGAGCTAAAATTAACAGTGGAACTACGGGACCATGTTAGAAAGCAGTTACTAACTTCTAAAATCGAGAATGTTCTTAAATTAATGGTTTGTAAAAACTGGCGTTTGCTGTAAAAGAACTGTAGCAAAAAGCACTGTAATTATGCAACAAACAAACCATTACTATCCACACGATTTCTATTGGATTTTATGCATACGCATGCATTAATTGACTTCGACTTCAAGAATAACTTTAATTTTAGTTACACTTTTTACTAGTAGATGGCCCGAGGTGAGAAATTTTGGTTGATATGAAGTCAATAATGTTTCACTTTGATTATTTATAAAACTACTACTAGCGAAAATTGAAACAAATTTTAACGCGACCTGGATATAACAAATTATGTCGACAGTTTTCATTGATGGTGGATTACTCTCATTCTTCTAGCATGGAAGTTTCCGAAGTATTTTCATTTGACCTCAGTTATTTAATTGCATTTAAAATTACTGGGTTGGCTTTTTAAGTACTTTCAATCAACAAAAAAATGACAGTAAAATAAATGACAGTAAACTGTAGCAAAAAGCACTGTGTTGTGTCGAAAATTACAATTATTATAAAACGATCACATATGATAATTTATATTAAAATAAGGCATTATTTTTTTTAATATTGCGTTGTGTATTTATTCAAGTCTTTATTTCTACCCAGATTCTAACCTGAAAGAACAGAAGCAGAAACTGGCTTTGTTTTAGTAATCAAAACTTCTTTTAATTCACAAAAGAAAATAACATATCTATTTACAATAATATGAATTCAATTATTTGTATTATTTCTTTTATTACAACTTTGCTATTAAAATGATAATTCACTCACGTGGAGTGATTCTTTAATAGTATGGCAAACGCCTTGGATCGACGACAACTTGGATGTAAATGCTGACATTCAGGCATCTCCTAATTTCACAATTTGAGAGGGCTCTACTTCTTTCAATCAGCTTTTTCCTTTTTTATCAACTTCAACTTTACTTTTCGAAGTCTCCAATAAAGCGTCGAACTCCCCAAACCAACCGGGTCTCTTGTTCCGGCGATGTCCTGCAGCTCCTCTGTCTTTTTTCCTCTCCCCTTCACTTCTCTTCTTCCTCCCCTCGCTTTTCCCTTGCAGGACCGGTTTTCTCCAAGTCCCACGTTAGGGCATTCCACTTCGTCAAAATGGGGTAAATGGGGTATAGAATTAAATAATAAAAAAAGGACTTCCAGCCAGAAAAAAATGGGTAGTTTAATTTATAAAAATTATCCAGCCAGTGAATACAACACCAATAATCTACCTGAAAAAAAAATCGAAGATTTTTTTTCCACATATTTGCACATTCACACATTTGCACTTATTTTGCATGGCTCTGATTTGTTCAATACATTTTTTTTGTTTTCTACTTAAAATCATACATAAAGTGATAATTAATAAGATTTCCAATTAGAAATAGCACATAAAGTATACATTTGTTTACCACACAATGTAATCTTGGCTAATTTAAAATATAAACTTCTTACAGACTGCTAGAATTAAAAACTTTAGTCAGCAGTTACATAAGTAATTCAAGATATAAAAACATATATATATATATTTACAAAACTATTTATTGCTATACATACACTCTACACAATCATTTGTTAATGTTTGTATTACTCATTTAATCAGTCAATTATGTGCTACAGTTCTTTCGAGCGAAACGAGTATTATAATTATGTTTTATTGTTCGAGATATTCCACCATCACATTTTGGGACAGATGAGACTCCTTTATTTGAAATTGACGTTGAGCTTTTGCTCTGAGGATTAATTACAGGGCTAAGAACAAACGCCTTTTTACCTTTTCTTTGCACGCTATCGTTAACCCCGAAGTAACTATTTTTACTTTCCCTATTCGAGTCAGTAGATTGCTGAGGTGTAGAATTAATTTCGTGTAAAGTCGGGAATACAATTCTATCATTAATTTTTGAAAGTCGATCTACATGAACTATTTGGGTTTTTGAAGGTTCTTTTACGCAAGCTATCTCGTAATTTACTGGTGATTGTTTATTCAGAACTCTAAAAGGGCCTACATTTGGTCTCATTAATTTCCTTGAAATCCCTGCTCTTGTTTCGGGAAGATATAGATATACGACATCTCCTATATCTATTTGTTTATCAACTGCGGTCTTACGGCGATACGTCTCCTGTTTTTCTGCTGCAGCTATTAAATTATTTTTGACAATTTGAAAAGCATTTTGTAAACGTACAACTAGATCTCCAGCGTACTCTCGGACATCCGCATAGTTATGAGCTATAGGTTGAGACATAACAGAATACGGTAACTGGATATCCCTGCCATACAAGAGATATGATGGTGTTTCGCTTGTTGTACAATGTCGAGCCGATCTATGAGCTAGCAAGGCGAAAGGTACATGCCGGTCCCAGTCTGTTTAAGTAGAATTTACTAAGTGACTTAATGAATTAATTAAAGTCGAGTTAAGTTTTTCTATCATTCCATCACTCTGAGGGTGATATGAAGTAGTAGTGTGTTTTTCAATACCTAATTTCGAATACACCTCAGAGATGGATTTTGAGATAAAGTTAGAGCCTCTATCGGAAATTAGACGAGAAGGTACACCATGTCGACTAATAAAATCTTCTAATACTCTAGCAACGGTTTCACTTTTTATATCAGGTGTCGGATATGCTTCCTGCCAGCGTGTAAAATAATCAGAAATCACCAAGATATATTTATTTCCTGAATAAGTTAGAGGAAGTGGACCCAGGGCATCCATAGCTATGCATTCCATTGGTCGTTGTGTGACTGGAACGCGCTGTAATGGAGCTAGTTTTTCGGGCTTATGACCTCTCTTTTCAACACAAGAAGTACACGATTTAACGTAGTTTAAAACATGTTTATACATATTACCCCAATAGAAGTTTTCTCTAATTCTGTTCAGAGTCTTTTGAAATCCCTGATGGGTTGCTACTGGGGAATCATGACACTGACGCATTATTTCTGATACTAAAGTTAGGGGTACCACTAATTTATCTTTGGTGTCACCACGATGTTTGGGGGCATTTTTTCGGTATACAGTAAAGAAGATCATTTTTTTCAAAAAATAACATATGAGTAGGTGATGGTGTCTCCTTATTTTTTAGATAATTAATAATTTGTTGGCATTTTGGGTCCTGTTCCTGATGAATTTTAATTCGATGTTTCATTGTGGAATCAGAATCGTAGTTGGAAGCTATTACTTCTACTGCGTTTACACCCCTAGACAAGTAATCAGCTGTTATATTTAATTTTCCCGGTTTATGTACAATGGTATAATCATATTGTTGCAGAGTCATTACCCATCGGGCTATTCTAGAAGTTGGATCTCGCACTTTGAGTGCGAAGGAAAGACTTGCTTGATCGCAATAGATGATAAATTTTTTCCGTACAAATATTGTTTAAAATGGGTAACGCCAAATACCGCTCCGAGCATTTCTTTTTCTACTGTACTATATCGAATTTCTGCATCTTTTAGTTTTTTACTGGCGTATGCAACAGGATGTGGGAAGCCATTTTCATCGTTTTGGCAAAGAACAGCTCCTAAAGCGTATTTTGAAGCGTCAGTACTTAATGTAAATTCCTTTGAAAAATCTGGTAGTTTCAAACAAGGTTCAGAAATCAAGCAGTTTTTCAAAGTGTCAAAAGCATGCTGAGCTGAATCATCCCAACTGAATCTAACATCATTTTTCGTCAAGTTTGTTAGAGGTAATGCTATTTCAGCATAATTTTCTATAAACCTTCGGTAAAACCCTGTCAATCCAAGAAATCCTCTAACTTGTTTACGAGTGGTTGGGACCTTGAAATCTAACACAGCTTGTATGTTTTTCTTATCGGGATAAACTGTCCCCTTTGAAACAGTGAAACCCAAATAGTTTATAGTTTCCTTTAAAAAACAGCATTTAGAAGGTTTAACTTTCAATTTATGTTCTTCTAATCTCTTAAAAACTAACCGTAATTTATTTAAATGTTCATCTATTGAGTCAGAAGAAGCAATTATGATATCATCTAAATATACTGCTATTTGAAGAGGTTTTAATCCAGACAGTACTATTTCCATTAATCTTTGAAAACTATTTGGCGAATTGCGCATACCAAATGGTACTCTATTCCATTCATATAAACCATGCTCAGTTGCAAACGCTGCTTTATAGGTGTCCTTGGGATCAATTTTCATTTGGAAAAACCCGCTACATAAATCCATACAAGAAAATAGAGTAGCATTTCCTAAATTGTCCACTAAGTCCGTTATATTAGGAATAGGAAAAGAGTCTGGTACAGTTTTTTCATTTAGTTTCCTAAAGTCGGTACAAAGTCTGAAAGAACCATCCTTCTTTTTGACAAGAAGTACTGGTGCGCTATAAGGGGAACTGCTTTCTTTAATAATCCCTATGTCTAGTAATTCGTTGACCTGTCTATTTAATTCCTCTTTTAGGTGATGAGGAGGCCTATAAAATTTTTGCCTAACTGGAATATCATCTGTCAAATTAACTTCATGTTGTATAGTATTACAACCCTCCAAATCATGAATAGAATGGGCAAACACATGTTTAAATTCTTCAAGCAGGGGAAGTAATTTTCTTTTCTTATCTTCGGATAGGTGCGATAAATCTAGTTTTCCTCCCCAAGCTTCAAAATCATCACCTATTTCTTCAGTGGAAAATGTATTACACTCTTTAGTATCAATTTTTGTTACTTGTAAAGGTTCAATGGAAACTAATTTTGAACCTTTGTTTATGTGGATAGTATTTTTTGATGTATTTGCAACCCTTATTTTATAATTTCCCTCCTTAGATACTGGGTTTACGGAGCGAGCAACCCATACTCTATCACCCGCATGATCATTTGCAGGCTCTATTAAAACCGAATCTAAATTTGAATTTAATTTTTCTTTTGTTTTGATTTCTATAATTTTTTCGGTTCCAGGAAAAATAGTTATTTTGGTAACGGAAAATCCAAAAATACAACTATTGTTATCTTCTATGTTCACGACATTAGTTTTTAATTCGTCACAGTCAGGATTTTGGTAATTCCATTTAATTGAAGTAGTTGTATTATGTAATAGTTTTTGCCTATAATCAATTATCATTTTATGTTATACAAAAAAATCACTACTTAGTATTAATTTATATTTTTTTGAAATACTATCTTTAGTAATATAGAAATCGCTTTGAAATTCAATAGTATTTATTTTAATTTTTAAAGTTACTTTTTCTTCAATTTCTAGCACATGGTCTGAAATGCCTTTAATTTGGAGTTTACATTGTGAGAGCATTACACTACTTTGATAAGCTATAGTTTCAAAAAAATTTCGTTCGAATAGGTTACAAGATGCGCCTGTATCTAAGAGAGCATTTACTGTTACATTATTTATTGTGATTTGAATTAGTGGCAATTTATCATTTATTGTGGATGTAACAAATAAAGGCACCTGTGTGGGTTTATTTTCGGAGTAGCGAAGTGCAGCCGTCTCTCCCCTATTGCTAGTTTAAATGATTTCTTCTATTATCTCTACCTTTACGGAAATTGTTATGCTTGTTGGAATGCCAACATCTTTGCGTTTCGTGTCCAATTTTACGGCAGAAGGAACAAAATGGTATTCTGCATGTAGCTTCTTCATGCCCATGTTTTTTACACCTGACGCAAAACAAATTAGGTATTCTTTGGTCTATCTTGTGTTGGTATTTGGCTTACTTTTAATTCAGCTATTTCAGCTTGTAGGTCACTAATTTGTTTTATGAACATGCCCTGCATTTCTGAGTTTTTTTCTGTGTTATGTTTGATTAATGATTTTAGTTCACTTATCTCATTTATTTGAGTCACAGCGTGAACTGTTTCAAACTGTGTAGTTGGCGGTCTATTCAATGGAATGCATTCCTCTAAGAGAATGACTTGTTTCTTAAATTCACTATAGTCCGTGAGAGCTAAAGGCGTTATTCCTCTTAAAAGTTCAGGCTTAAGGCCATTTTTTGCCGTGGACAATAATAAATCCAATCTATATTGCTCGAATTCACTACTTCGTTCACTAGGAACGCATTTATACGATAAGCCCTCGATTCGTGAAAAATATCTTCGTGCTGATTCCGACGGTAACTGATAACTCGTAGTTAACCGAGAGATATCTGTTGTCATAGAGTGACAGAAGTTAAACCTATCATGAAGCGCCGTGCAAACATCTACATATGAACCGTGTTTTTTAAGGTCACCCTGACTTGATAAAAATTCCTCCGCTTCTCCAGAAATTCTCAGTTTTAAAGCTAATAATTTATCTTTCGGGCGCCATGAACAATGGTCACCAATTTCATCTATTCTATCCAAAAATTGTGATAGTGAAACATCTCTACAACTACCATCAAACACAGGAATATTATTTAAGAATTCACCAATATTAGGAGTGTCTACTGACACAACACACGAAGCGGTTTGAGTCTCAGTATTCATAATTACATTAATTAAAAATATTTACCTTCAAAAAATAATTTACCTTAGCAAATATTAATGTAAATATATGAAATTCATATAAGTATTTACAACAATTTTCACAACAGTTACAATGTTCCACTTAATATAAAATAAACACAATAAGATTACTGTAAATAATTAAATAAGGAGATGTACCACGTGCAATCTTTTAATAGTCAGCCATGTTTAAAACTAAGCCAGAATCTTATTCCGTTTTCAGTTTTTCAAAATCCACTTTAAACGGCACCATTTTGTTGTGTCGAAAATTACAATTATTATAAAACGATCACATATGATAATTTATATTAAAATAAGGCATTATTTTTTTTTAATATTGCGTTGTGTATTTATTCAAGTCTTTATTTCTACCCAGATTCTAACCTGAAAGAACAGAAGCAGAAACTGGCTTTGTTTTAGTAATCAAAACTTCTTTTAATTCACAAAAGAAAATAACATATCTATTTACAATAATATGAATTCAATTATTTGTATTATTTCTTTTAGTACAACTTTGCTATTAAAATGATAATTCACTCACGTGGAGTGATTAAGTTACCCTAGATTGCCTGTTCTAGTGAGATTAATTATTAAATAAAGTTACGTAAATGGTGGTACCACACAAAAAAAAATTTGGCTGGATAATTAAATAAATAAAAAAAACATTCACTTACATATATAAACAGTCGATGGTATAGACCGGCCTATTTAGTTCAAAAACCTGGTTGATCACAATAGTCAAGCGTTCTTCTTTAATAGTATGGCAAACGCCTTGGATCGACGACAACTTGGATGTAAATGCTGACATTCAGGCATCTCCTAATTTCACAATTTGAGAGGGCTCTACTTCTTTCAATCAGCTTTTTCCTTTTTTATCAACTTCAACTTTACTTTTCGAAGTCTCCAATAAAGCGTCGAACTCCCCAAACCAACCGGGTCTCTTGTTCCGGCGATGTCCTGCAGCTCCTCTGTCTTTTTTCCTTTCCCCTTCACTTCTCTTCTTCCTCCCCTCGCTTTTCCCTTGCAGGACCGGTTTTCTCCAAGTCCCACGTTAGGGCATTCCACTTCGTCAAAATGGGGGAAATGGGGTATAGAATTAAATAATAAAAAAAAAGGACTTCCAGCCAGAAAAAAAAATAGTTTAATTTATAAAAATTATCCAGCCAGTGAATACAACAACTGTAATTATGCAACAAACAAACCATTACTATCCCACACGATTTCTATTGGATTTTATGTATACGCATGCATGAATTGACTTCGACTTCAAGAATAACTTTAATTTTAGTTACACTTTTTACTAGTAGATGGCCCGAGGTGGGAAATTTTGGTTGATATGAAGTCAATAATGTTTCACTTTGATTATTTATAAAACTACTACTAGCGAAAATTGAAACAAATTTTAACGCGACCTGGATAAAACAAATTATGTCGACAGTTTTCATTGATGGTGGGTTACTCTCATTCTTCTAGCATGAAAGTTTCCAAAGTATTTTCATTTGACCTCAGTTATTTAATTGCATTTAAAATTACTGGGTTGGCTTTTTAAGTACTTTCAATCAACAAAAAAATGACAGTAAAATACTGACAAATTAAAAGAAAAACAAACTAAATTGCAATGCTATAATGTAAGGAGTTGCTTAGAGGCCGAAAGAAGTTGCTTCTTATGTTTGGATTAAAATTCTTGATCCTCTTAGAACAATAAATCAGCAAAGATGTAACTTGTTATTAGTTAAATCAAATAATTTCTATGCTATGCTTTAATTTATTTATTTCTTGCATCTATGTTCCAGATTTAAATAACTGAAGAGAGAATTTTGATGAAGAAACAAAGTACTCTGTTAAAAAGCTTTTTACAAGTCTTCGAGCTGAATTAAAAGAGTTTTGAATTGAAAAATTTATTTTAAAGAGAAAAAGAATTAAATAAATTCAAAAGCTTAAAAAGCAAATCAACGAATACATGCATTTTTAAATTAGCAGTAAGTATATATAAATGCTGTTTTACGACACAGTTTATAAAACTAACTACTCTAAACCTTCTACATTAAATAATTATTACCGAAATTATTCTAAATTTCATGGTATTTTAGAGAAGAATGTCGATTTTTCCCATTCAAATTTTATGGAACCCAACAACTTAAGAGGATTAATATTTGCAACAGGCTTAAGCAAATTTATCTCCGGAGCGTACGATGAAACAAATGAAGATGAAGTTGGATGGTACATGGCAATTTTAAAAAATTTTATTAGGAAATTATCAGAAAGTGATTTGAATAAATATTATGATTTGAAAAAGGAAATTTTCTTAATATTGAAGTCTCTTTTACATCACACTCATCATGGAGATATTATGATACGAAATGCTGCCAGATTGAGTTTACTAACCATCTTTAAAAACAGTCAAGGAGAAGCTTTAAATAACGTGGTTCAAACAATAATGTCTGAACACCTTCAAAGTATGGTAAATTTTTTAAAGTGCATTACACAAAATATTAAAGACTCTACAAAAGCAGGAGAAAAACAAGTTTTATTGGTAGCATATCGCCGCTATGAAGAAGAATTGGAGTATATTGATGATATATTAAGCTTATATAATACAAAAATTAATTTTGCACTTAGAAAAATTATACTTAATGGATTTATTATACCACTCATAATTTCAAACATGAAAGCACATACATTTTATGATTTTCAATCAATTAATACACTTTTTTGTTTGCTAGAAAAGACTATAACTACAATAACTGATCGAGAATTCAATGAAGTCATTTGTAGTTTCTTTTGTGAGATAGAGTTTGATAAAGAAATAATAAATAATCAAGAGTTATTTAAGGCCAGAGAAAAACTCATGCACATTATTAAATATGTTCTTTCTCGCGATTACCACCATCCATCTTCTTTATATGTCCTAATGGTTCTTAAAACAGTAGCTAAGTTCTACTCATCGGATCACAAAAAGCAAAATATTTTCTGTTTATTGAAAACTTACGCAAAAATTTTATTGAAACATTTCGTGAAGGAAATCGATAGTTCTTCTCATAGCAATATAAACATGGAATTAGACTTCATAATATTATTCTTAGAACCAATGGTGGAAATAATTGAATTAGATAAGCATTCGTACTGGTATGAATTGCAACATCGTTTTAAACAATTAATATTAAATTTATATAAAGTAATATGTTTACAAGTGAAGAAAGAAGCCAATGGAAATATTATTTCCTTGATAGATGATGAACAGAATCAATTGCTTGAAGATAAACAGAAACTGGAAAACGGTACTTATCGTATTTTCGATGTAATTGCAATCAGAAATAGCTTGGGAAAACAAAAAACTTTAAAACAAAACCGATTAAGAGGACTAGTGAAAAAAATGTTACGTCTTAGGTACCTTTGTCTGTGCTTAAATCAAAAGAAAGAAAGAATCCTGCCTTTAATGACAAAGAAAGCTAAAATAGGAGATTTAATGTCACTTTCGAATAGCTTACCATGCAAAAAATTAATTCATTCAAAAATTTATGCAGCTAATCATTTTTTAAAATTAACTTCGTCACAGTTATTGATTCTTCAGCATTTGAATGCTAAGAAAGAGGGCCTAATTATATTTAGTGCATATTATAAAGATTTATTGTTCATAGAATGTATAAACAATGTTATAATTCTTCGCGATTGCTCGACACTCAAAGTTTCGACTAAATCCAAACCAATAAGCATCCAGATAATGTTTCGGAATCATGCTAGTATTGATACTGTCATGAAATCTCTCATAAAGATCCGCCAGAAACAATGTGACATAGTGCAGAAGAAATTGGAAGATTTACTGGAAATGAATATTCCCATGAAGTGAAAATGTAATTACAATGCAGCTATATTGCGTACATTAATATTGGATCATTTTAGGATATTAAAAGTTATATAATGTTTGTTACAATTATTTTTCCGGATTTAATCTACGGAATTCTTTAATAATTCTTAATTAAATTAGGTATATATTATGCTAATTGAATTATATATTATTCCAGTGTATTCTATTCAAATCACTTTTACATTTGATTAAATGGATTTATAATTAATACCTGACTTACTACATGATTACGTAATTTAGCTATCTCAAAAAATAAATTAATTAATTAATTAAAAGTATATCAAGATGTCGATGATTCCGCTCCTTTACAAAGTGTTTTTTTTTCTTTGAATTTATTTTATTTATTTATTTATTTATTTTTTACGCTAAATCTTTTATCTATACAAAGTAAACAATAATCCAAAGAAATATTTTCACACATTTAACTATTTAAAATTTTTAATGTTTTTAACTATTTAATATTTTCAAAGCAATGCTTCTATCAGAAGCATTGCTTTAAATGTGAAAATACAAAGTTCTAGAGTTTAATACGGAAAAGTGTATACGTTACAAAACTTATTTCAAATTCTAATCTAGTTATGAATTGCAAAATAACATCAAATGAATGTAGCACTAACAGTAAGAGAACTTAAGTTAGTTCTTTTTTCTATACGCCACAGTGAAAGGAACAAAAACTCTATGAGTTAAGAAAATCATATCTGATTGAAATTTTGGCTTCAGCGTCAAGTTCTACAGTTATCTTCTTTGAACGATGTTTTACATGATTAAATGAAGTTTCGCGTATAAATTAGCCAAATCCAAATCGAGTGAGGTATGAAATGCTTGTGTGAAAACTTATTTTTAGTTACAGAGACATTAAATATTGAAATCTATACTTTTCATTCGCGTATTATGAATTTCCAATAAGTAGCGAATCGGAAAAGGCAAAAACGCATTCTCTGAAAATACTACTTTTTTAAATAACACTTTTTCAAAAATTAAATAAAAAAACAAATGTAGCTTTTTTAAAAGAAATTACTTTATAAGAATGCAGAAAAAAGCGACATCGATGCCATAAATATTTATTCTGTAACGCATTGATAACAATTTTAAAAAGGAAAAATAATTAAACACATGTCTCTTCATTAAAGCATGAAAAGCTCCGGAGCAGAACGGTTCATTCAAGTTATTTGAATGGCTTCATTAGCAACTTTACGAGTTCAAATATGTTAATAATATTTTATATTTATCGCAAGCATTATAACCAATAGTCGTAGACACTTCGTTTTGTTTTTAAGTTAACTAGAAACTGATATTCTGTTGTACATTTTCCTAAGTTTCATTTCATTCTCCTCAACCATTCTCAATTCAACCTCGGACAAAAATTATGTAAACAAACAGAATAAGAATTTTACTTGTATAGATAAATAGATAAATAAAAGTAAAATAAAAAACCAAAATTGCAAATAAATCCTCCAAAGAAAAAAATTATTACAATATCTTTCAAAATATGAATCAGTTATTCAAGGAACTAAAGTATACTAAACTTTGTGGCACGACAGCCCATGTGGGCCAAGTCTTAAGTGCCTGTCTCTGTTTTCTTGAGCGAGAGACCCTGGGGTGTAAAATATACGTTCTGATCAGGTGGTCAGCGTAACGCGAAAACCCTAGTGTTTAGTTCCCAAGCATGCTTGGTACTCAGTTTATCGAGCCACCGAAGGGATAAGAGGCTAAGTCGACTTTTCCCGGACCGAGGAGCATCTCGGACCTGTGCCTTGGGAGAGTAAAACGCTACCACTAAGCCACCGGGCTTCATTGAAGGAAGACAATACTAAACAAATTGAATTAAAAATTGTAGACTTTTCAACTAGTTATTATTTTTATTTATAATAATTATAAAAAAAACACAAAAAAGTGAGTAAGTGATTACATAACTTTTATCCATGCAGCTTCAACGAATTACCTAATATACTTTTAATTAATTTCAAATATTTGAGTTAGGTTCAGAAAATACTACCACCGTGCGTAAAAAGCCTAGTTGAAGGTAGAAGTATTTTTTTATATCAGTCTATATATTTATTTCCTAAGAATCAAAGAGTGGATGCAAATGTATTTTCAAAAAGCGCAATTTTTATAATACGAACAAATCTGTTCATTATTTTGTTCTAAATGGAATTTCAAAGGAAACTTAAAGCAAACGCTTATATCAGTTCTTAACGAAATCCAAAGAATCTTTAAAGTAATGCTTTCCAAAACTTTTTTGTATAATAGACCTCTTTTTATAGTTAAAACTTGCTCACGGACTTCCAAGCGAAAAATCTACATATAAATGCAGAGTATAAAAATCAAAATTAAAGAATTTTTTTGTGTTGAAGTATTTATTGAAAATATAACTTTTCTTTAAAATAAAATAATAAAAATTATATTAACCTGTATGAACTTTATTATATGTTAAGTGTATGCTTATGTTCGAATGTTTGTGAATAGCAATTACAGATTCCCCCGATTTAATATTTTTAAATATAAATATAGAACTCAAAATGCAAACATGAACTTAGAGTTAAGAATGAGAACTTGTAAATATGAACTAAGAATCAACTTAAAATGTAAATATAGAGCACAATCAAAACAATATGTACTTTCAATTTATTTCTGTTGACTATAATTTAAAATCATTATTTTAATATATTTTTTTATATTTTCTTGCATAGTAGTATTTTCCTTTTTGTGATGAGGTTCATAATAGCAAATCATCCTCATTCTACGAAACAGGCAGACGGAAAAGCTGTCAATAGTTTCTGTAGAATAGTCAAAAATTCGGGATATAAAATTGGAATCTGTTTTTGACACCGAAATTTGTGGTATCCTTGTTCAAACATTAGTTTAAGTTTCTCATATATGGATATTTCAATAAGGTGCTTCAGTACTAGTATGGATTAATATGTGTTTGAGATCTGAGTTTGTTCATGAACATCAAGTCATACCCAAGTGAAGAATGTCCTCATGTCTTTGGTTCAGGTCTGTATAAGGAGTCGTTAGTTGTTGACAGTAGGCAAGTAAATCTTCATCTCTGTTTTGTAGTTTAAAAAGATTTGGAAACTCAGAACATTCTCTCCTTTCCAAGTTTTGTTTTTATTAAAAATGTTTTGTACAACAAATGCACATAAATTTTCAATTTCGACTGAATGAAATTGGTCACTTTATATTTCAAATTAGTTTCGTTTAATTTGGCAAAATAATCAATCATATAGGTTACATAGTTTTTTTAGTTAATAAAATTGTGTCACAAATCATTTTCTTGGCTTTCCATGAATTTCAAAACTGAATCACAAAGAGCGCATGAAATCTGTTTAAACATGGATTTTTGGATAACCAATGTACTTCTGTGTGAAGTAGTTAACAATTATAGTCTGTATTCTTCCAAACAAAGTTGAGAAAATAATCTCTCATTAAAAACATTCCATCTGATTTTATTATCTGCTCAAATAACATAGTTTAGCTATCCCTGCAAGCATTCACTAAGGTTTTTTGCGACAAAATAATGTCGAGGAATGACGCAATGCACTAAAAATACATTCGGTACAGCTTGCTCTAAGTATGGCAAAAAGACTGGGTATCTTAACATTTCCGGAGCACCGTCAGTAGTATCTGATATGATATTAGTCAAGGATACAGCTTTTACACCGAAAGAATCTTTTTAATTCTATAAATAATCTTTCACCTTTCACATTGGTTTCCAAACATTGGCAAATAACAATTCTTGTCAAAAAAATTTTTCTTTTAAAAATGTTACATAAGCTAAAGATAAAGCTTCGTTTCTTCATAAAACTGCATAGAAATTTAGCGTCAAATAGAATAGAAAATTTAAATGTTTTTAAATAGTCGCAAAAAGAATCTTCTACCACTCTGTCATTTCTTCAATCCTTCTTTGCATTGTATTGTGAAGTGACTCTTTTTAAAATGTCAAATGCTAGTTTGTGCATCACGTTACATATTACCCCATTATAGCAGATAAAATATACACATGTCCATAAATTAAAGATAATGTCGGAACTGGAAATTAAAGATGCAGAAACAAAACTAACGTTATTTATTAATAAAAGATGTTTATTAAACAAATGAGAAAGAACAAAAGAAATGGTGTGTGCATGATATCAGGCATAAAAAAAACTACGATTATAGCTCCCTGGAGCACTTACAAAACATATCACTCTAACAACAACTGAACACTACGTTGTTGGTACAATGGTTAATACATCGCACATGTCTCCCATACAGTCCACATAACGCCGACTCATACTGCAGATCCCATGATCAAAATGTACTTGAAGCATATTACTCCATTCAAATGAAGCCTTGAAAATTATAACTGGTGGAGTTAAAACTACCCCAGTGTTGGCCTTACAATTTCTTACCAATACTGAGCCTATGATTAATGTAATTCAAAGGAGGGCCACTATTTTATATAATAAACTAACTAGACTTCCAAACGATGCTTTTTGGCATGATTAGGATTTTAATTTGAATCGTAATTGGAACCTTCAGAGAGGTTTTATCAATGTGTCCGTGCTATTGAACGCTATCAAGTTATTAATGATTTGACGACTGAATTGATTACCCTTCCTTGCCCCTTCCATTATGTGAATCTTGATGTAAGGTTGGATCTTACTCAGAAAATTAAAAAGTTGGATCTTGCTCCCGAAATCATTCGGGTGATTGCTCTAGAGACCATCCATAACCGTTATCCACCTGATAATTGGTTGCACGTTTACACGGATGGTTCACTCTCTGATTTTTCTCAAGAAAAGTTCACTAAAGATGCCAGTGCTGGCATCTTTAGTGAACTTTTCTGTTTTCGTCTTCCAGTTGGTACCTTCTCGACTTACTTTGATGGTGAGATGGAAGCTATTCTCATTGCACTTGAGCTCCATACGACAAAATTCCTTTGAAAGAGCCGTAATCCTTTCGGACTCTATTTCTGCGCTTCAAGCTCTTTCTACTAATCAAGAGGTTAAGAACCAAAGAATCCTAAATTGCAGGATTTTGCTTGAAAGATTCCCTAATAAAGTGTCTATCCAGTGGATTCCCTCCAGCTGTGGCATTGAGGGAAACGAGAGAGCTGATCTCCTTGCCAAGAAGGCGACCTTAATTCTGCAGAAACCCTTTGTGAAACTAAGATTCCATTAATCTAAACTTGAAATTTCTAGAATCTCTAGTCACTTTCGCCGTGATACTGCCTTACCCCTTTCCGTGTAAACGTGCGTTTCGAATGGCAAGCCTTGGACTGTAATAATCTCTGCTTCACACACTATTATTGACTTCCCTCGAGCGACTGCAGTTACTACATTTAGAATGCTGACTGGTCACGACTGTCTCCGTGCCCACCTCTTCCGTTTCAACATTGTGGACTATCGTGCATGTTCTCTTTGTATATATGGACATGTTGTGACTGCTTCACATTTGGACGAGTGTTCGGCACTATCTGTTTTTTCTTGTCGTGTTGCAAAATATTGGAGAGCCCGTTGTCTAACCGCCTAGCGGCCAAACGACAGGCATTTGTAATATTACTCTGAAGGTCCAATACAGATGTAAGATGTGGTTGACGATCTGTAATGATCCACAATGAAATGCAGCTCGTCAATCACATATCGGATTCAACTACAATCTATCCAATTCAAGCCAGGTGTTGGCCATTCCTTGCGTGTGATATCCTCCAATTGAAGACAATCATTGACGATGTTCAAATGGTGAGAACAGGCGTTGTCATCCATAAACACGAATTCATCACCCTGGCACCCCTAAGCAAATGGACATGTTGTTCCAGAATAATGTCCTAATAAATTTGTGTGACCAATCATGTTTCATATTTGAACATGTAGATTTCTTCTGGAGCGTACTATAAACCCTGGCCAAACGAGCACTCCTGAAACATCGTAATGTTGGCGTTCGTCGATGTTGTCTTGATGGTACTGGACATCTAGCATTCTCCATATGTATGTCCGATGTAAATCGGACTGCAAGCTAAGCCTCAACTCGTCCAAAAACATAACACAAGCCCACGTGACGGCATCTACTTTGCATGTTCTCTACCCCAAGCTAACTGTTAGCGACACTTAGTTCCTGTGAAGGAACACACCTGAAAGGCCTGCGAATATATCGATCATATTATCCCAAAAGTCTATATATGGTTTACTTTGAAGTGGTCGTGTACCCATAGCTGACAACAGTTAATAAAAGAAATCCGCTGCTGTGCACCGTTTTTGTTTTTGTGGTTACTACCAAATACCGGTAATCATTCAACGTTGCCACTCGTGAGCAACTTGTACTATAACGTCTACTGACATTTACATCATTTTGGAATCATTGCCACAGCGTACAGATGATACTTGGTTGATTCCGAGGCCCTCGGCTGTTGCCATCTGCTATGCTCGCATTCCAAGCGGCCAATAACTCTATCACGTAAAACATCATCCACCTGCGTCATCTTTGTCTTATCTATGTGGTCTATTATCTATGGCACTGAGTACTGTACAGACCGGTGGTAAGCAAGTTTCGTTTGTTTGCCTCAGGTAATTATATACCCTTCTCTAATACGTTCTCATAATTGTGCCAGACACTCGGCGTCATCAAGTGCCTTGCTATGATTTGCATATAATGCTTGAACACGTGAGTGTTATTTTTACACGTAGCATTTTTTCATTCGCGTTCTATAACTATATGCTTCTGGATTATCCTTAATTTATGGACATGTAAGTTCTTTACCAATAGTGTACGACTTTCCACACTGTGCAATCAATAAAGAAATGTTATAAGAAGCACTCAGTCAATTGTCATCTTCCTTAGATGTTCTCCCTAGAAATTGGTGCAGAGACGGTGTTTTCAAATTTTATTTCTTTTAAATACTTATCTTTTTATCATTATGGATTTTTAATAAATATTCCGTAAGTTTAGAAGATTTCTCATAATCATTTGACACAGTTTTTTTACACAGCAAATACACGGGTAAAGTATTATTTCCAGGAGATGAAGTAAAGCCATACTTCAAATATTCAACACTGTATAACAGACATTTTTCTCCTGCTCACTCATATTATTACCTGTTAAAAAAGGATATAAATAAATTTGTATTCCAAATGTTTTATTTGAAACATACCACTAATAATTATTATTAACTTTTTCAAAGGGACGCTGCAGTATAGCCCTTCTGAATTATTTGACGTGAGGATAAAATGTCATATAATTTTTGAATAAAATGATTTTTAGTGATTAACTAAAAGCAACTGTATTAAAACACTTTCAATGTTTTTCAGTGATCCTTACACCCAAGTTTTAATTAAAAAAAAATGTAACCCCTTAATTAACATTAAGGGATTACAATATTGAAAAAAATTGTTGCGGTTGTAGTAGGATATTTTCCTGTACTTAGCCCGGAATTAAGCTCTACCAATTAAACGAAATAGAGTATTGAAAAATGCAGCATAATTTTTTTTCAAAAGAAATCAATTTTACTGAAATATACTTATGTAACACAAGTACCCTGTTTACGTAGCAACACAAAAAATGCAGCTGCACTAAAGCTTCCAATACAAAACTTCTTTCGTCTAAGACTGGTAAAATTTGTTGTTACACTTCGTATCAGCATAACATAAAGTTATTGATTAGATGATGTATGACACTTTTTGTTTATTTTTATATTAAAGATAAGTTAGTGTAAGTAATACGGCGCTATTGCATTCCTGTATATGACCAGTTTTCAGCCGTCTATCACCATAGTTACTTGTTATTAACTTTAGAAACTTAATGCCATTTCGAACTATTAAATCATCGGCATGTTGGGATTTTTTTATTTTCGCTTTTTGAGAGATTATCTTAGTTTTTTTTAATTATTCTGCAGTTAGCGCGCTTTGATGGAAATTGAATGCTTAAATTTATTAAAATAAATTGAATAATAACTAAGTTTTAGTATTAAAGCAAGTAATGAACATCACTGTTACTACAAGGGACAAATCAGTGGAAATAAATCTTGTCAATATTCTTTCACAAAAGATATTGCATAGTGTTCAGTACTTAAGTAACATACTGTATTTTAAGTACTGACCTATATTTCATTCTTGCAGGTAGAAATTGGTTATATTTTATATTTATCTAAATTTCCATATAATAATTTCACACTCACACAATTTTAATATTTTATACTAAATCTTATGCTGGTCCTTGATATTATTCAGAGAGCCCTCAAATAAATTTTAATTTTTCAGACTCCTAGAATGACACTAGGGACCACAGCTCTAAAGCAAATATTTTAGTTCTGAAAAGTAATTTGACGAATTCAGTATTTAATACAGAGTGATTCTTGGTACCATGGATTTTTAATAATAAATAATTACTTATTTTGTAAACAATAACATTACATGATATGATATTAATATTTTTACTTTTAAATTTATCATTGCAGGATGAGAATAAGATAAATAGTGACGTTACAATTGCCTATGAGTATGATGATGATAATTTGAATAGATATATAAAAAAAACATTTATTAAATAAAACTGAGAATCATGATTAGAAATATGTAGTTTTTGAAATCTTCACATGGTGCATGAATAGATAAAATGTTTGGTGTAATATTTTTTTCTGTACGAATTGTCGCAATGAAAACTTAACAATGATGTAGGGTATAATATAGAGAAGCATTATTGTTATATATATAAACAATAGCGCTTCTCTATATTATACCCTTTATCATTGTTAATTTATTATCAAGGTGTTTGGTGTATGCGGTTAACTAAAATTAAATACATTTTCAGTCTAAGACCACTGTTAAATCAAAAATGTAATTTTTATAAGAAATTTATCTTTTTATATGGTTTCTGGATCCTGTAACAAATATAGTAACATTTTCTTAGCACAAAAACCACAATACTAAGCATAAAATTTTATAAAAAAAATTCTGCAGTCATAAAATTATCAAATATACAAATTGTAATATATTTATACAGACTTATTCTTAGAACGTCTAATAAGGATACAAAAGTTCGGTCTCAAAATCTTTTTTAAGATTTTTGCATGCACTTTCATTTTTACTGTTTTGAATAACAAATTAGTAAGATTTACCAAATGGATTTTCCTGAATATATTTTGCCATATGATTTATACTACATTATAAGCAAAAGACTATTCAAAAGCATTAGTACTCCATAATTCATTACCTTCCATAAGAATTTTTGTTAAATGGAAGCCTGTATACATGTTGCAAAAGTTAAAATCTGGGAAATCCCGTAGCACCCACTGTGAAAAACATACTAATAAACATATATATATATATATATATACTCTGTCCGTTGTTCATTAATGGCTAAGATACACTGCACCTCCCATTTTGAAGATTTCAAAAATATCACTGGGTAATAAAGAAACTTGCAATAAAATTTACTAATATTAAGCTTCTCTTAATTTGGTCAAAAAACTAATAAGTTCACAAGAAGTTTCATACCAGTAATTTAATACAAGAACATAATTCAAAACAGAACACACTGTTTTTTTTTTTAATATTAAATAAAAGCTTTAATTTGTAGTAATACATTTTACTTTGGCCAATATTAAAAATAACTTTTCAAATATTTGATACAATTTTCTCAATATCGGGAAAAATTTCGAACACATGGTTCACTTTTACATGCAAAAAATCCTATGACAATACTCCATATTTCCAAATAGGAAAATTTTAAAAAATATTAGAAGTATCTTATAATAAGAATTTTTATAATGCGGTCAACATTAATTTTAATGAACAACACAAACTAGCTCTCATTAATGATAATATATTCTTCAGAAAACTTTTGTATTTTCTAAATGTCTTTTCCTAAGCTGTGAAGCTAATTTTTAACACTCAATTCTATTTCCATAAACCACATGAATCTTTCTCTGTAAGTCATATATTTAATCCTTTTCATAAGAAAAAGCAAATGACAATAGGGGTGGGGGAAACATCAGGGATTTTTTAAAATTACCTAATATAGATTATAATTTACATAGTGGTATTATTTATAAGTCATAGATTGTTTTTCAAAAATTTTGAAGACAGTTGAATGCTATAATTAAAGATCAATGAACTTGTGTCATAACGTAATAAATAACTCATTCAAAATTAAATGCGTATAAAGATACTTATATTGTCACAATGCAAAACAATTCACGTGAATTAGTGTACATTTAAAATAAAGCAAATTCAGAAATTTCAAATACTTTCCTTTTGTTTTTCTTTAAATAACAAAAAGTATTTCACTCAACATATATTTTTATCATTAATTTTGACATTTTTATTTTTTTAAATTATTAGCATAACTAATGTGCAAAACATGCTTTTATAGATTTATTATACTAACAACTGCCAAGAAAATTTTTTAAGATTTACATTAATTTAGGACTTTTCTTCAAAGATTTAAACTATAAATTAGTATTATAACACAAAATAAGTACAAAATGATACAAAACAAATAAATAGGGATGATCAGTTTATTCATAAAAACAAAAATATACACGTCAGTAATTTTCCAAATCATGACAATGGCTCAACTTAAGTTTGTTTTTTAATTGATGAAATTACAACAGTCACATTATCACCACTATGCTTCCGAATGGCTTCATTCACAAGTTTGTTACATGCTGTTTCATAGCAAATTTCAGAGTCCGCCTGTTTTGCATTTTCCTAGTAAAAAAAATTTTTTTTTAAAGAAAACATCAAAAAAATTTTGAGCATAAACAAGCATGACAAGTTTATTTAGAAACCTTTCTTGAGTTTAAGACTATGTTGATAACTTCTTCAGATGTGAAAACTTTCCATAATCCATCACAAGCTAAAAGGAAGAATTCATCATCATCAGTGAGTTGGCATCGTTTGATGTCTGGTACTGACGAAATTCCAAGTGATTTGTACTGGCCATCACCTATTGATCTTGAGACTTCAATAGTACCCATAACTCTTCCATCTCTTTATTCAAAACAGTGAATATTTATTATAAAAATACAAAAATATTGATCTATTAAACAATTTAAGTAAAATGGCTAAGTCATAACACTTACTGAAAATTGTTAAATAACAGCAAAAAACTCAAACATTTATTGAATTTTTCCTTTTGACATTTGCTTCATAATAAAGTAATTGATTTTATTAGAAATAAATAAAAAAAATTTTCTCAAAAATGTTTGCAATTAACAAAGGAAGATCTATTTTCAGTATGCTACTTTTATTAAACTTCAATCAAGGAAAATTATAATACTTAAAAAAATCATACTTATTAAACACTATTTCAAAAGATTATTTTTGTTTTTAAAATAAAAAAGAGAGAGAAAGAGTGAGAGGGAGACAGAGAATAATGTTGATCCATTATTACATAACACTGATACTTTCCACAATATTTTATTAAATAAAATAAACCCAATTTCAATAATATAAAAGATAATTACACAGTGTTAATAAGATTTAAAAATCAAAAACAAAAATAATAGTACTTTTTTTCATTGAACACTTCACAAAATAATTCAAAAAAGCATAATCAAACTGGCATTTAATTGATCATCAACATAGATAAAATTAAAAACGTGTGTGTGTATCTATCTATCTATCTATCTATCTATCTATCTATATATATATATATATATATATATATATATATATATATATATATATGCTATGTTATGTAAAATACTATGTTTTTTAACATCTGCATGAAATACAAATCACATAATTGATTAATATAAAAAGTTTTTTATTATTATTTATACATACACAAAAATTATGCAAAATTTATTTAAATCTTGCTCAATTAAAACAATTGAATCTGAAAGAATCAAGTTATTTACTCAACAATGTATATACAAGGAAACATTGCTTTTTTACTTGATAATGATCATGAGCTCTCACAACTTTGTATCTCTAAGATACCATTATATAATGCATTTCATTTAAATCATTATTTTTTTAAAGTTTTTTTTTTCCAATGGCAGGCACACACTTGGGTGACTCTCCTACTCATTTGTCGTTACCCAGGAGGGCACCTGTAAAACAATTCACAGAGGCGAGTAGCATTACCTGCGCCATACCACCACAAACCTGTTTATAGGGTGGATCACATTCATACAACATCACAGAAGAAAGAACAGAGAAGGAAAGAAACATTCATGCTCGAACCAGGATTCGAACCCGGGTAAAACTGCTCAGGAGTCGGTAACACTAACCACTCAGCCATTGTTTGGCATTTTTTTTTAAAGTTTCAGAGATCTTTAAACAAACAATAATTTGATAGAAAAGGAATTAAAAACTAATTATTACTTAAAAGATAAAACAAATTTAATTTTTTCTTTCTAACAATTAGTTATTTTGAAAGGAGTTATGAAAACTTTTTGAACATAGGAAAAAATTATTTAAATTTTTTAAGCTTAGTAAAATTTTTCTCAAAGTTTATTCTTTCCAATTGCTCAAAGTTTATTCTTTATACCTAGGGACTAATTAGACTAGGCATAAAGTTTAAAGTAGATTCAAAAGCACTACAAACATCCATGGTACAGAAGGATTCAAAGCTATGAATTGTTAAAGTAAAGGCTGAAATACTAATCATTCAACTAATAATTTGGCACAATACGTATATTTCACAACATTCCAAATCATTTTCATGCACATACCATAAGTTATTGCAACTTAATTATTATGGTATACTTTAACATATTAAATAATACATAGTAATAGTTTAACATACACAAACATATTAATTCTTGAATATTTAACAAACAAATATAATACAAAAGTGAATAGATAAGAATCAACAAAGTTCTACTTTTCCCTCTTTTATAAATTATTTATTCCCCAGTATAAAGTTTTTGGTAATTTAAAAAATATTTTTGATGTATCAAGATACATATTTTATAATTTATTTATATATACCTGAATTTTATAATTTTGAATGTCAATAATAATAACATAATGAATATTGCTTATGAATAAAAATAATCAAAGTGCTACTTTTTGTAAAATAATTTAGAATTACTATAACACATTATATTTCTTAAGAATTTTATATTTTAACTATTTTAGCATGCAAACAAATTTAAAAAAATTATTTTATACATACCGAACAGATCCACCAGCTTTTTGAATACGCATTCTTTCCTTATAATCAGTTGGGGAATGATCTATACTTAAAGGAATACAAACATGTTTATCAGATTGCTTGTTGTATCTGCACAATATAGCCTAAAATGGAAAAAAATCTTTTTTAATCTGGTGATAGATGAATTAAGCAAAACAAAGCAATTTAATATATAGTATATTTTACAATCAAAGATATCCTATATAATATGAAAATACAAATTATATTCCATATTAATGCATAATTTACACATATCATAGGAAAAATAATGATTCATGTTAACAAAAATTTAACTTTCTGTAACTTTTGATACATTAAAAAAATTCAAGTAACTCTGTTTTCATAGGTTATAATAAAAAAACTATCACTAATAATAATAAATCTCTTAATTTATTGGAATTTAACACATAACATGCAACTACTTTCACAATTTTTGGTAAGAAAACTAGTACATACATAATATAAGTAACATACAATTACATTAACAACATGGAGAGCAATATATTTGTAAAATATTAAATGCAGAGCTTCCTATGACATTCCAATAAAATTTAAATTTTGATAGATTTCAGAAAAAAAGATTTAATATATGATTCACTTTTCAGTTCATTACAAAGAATTTGATATTATTTAAAACAAATGTAATGATAAAAAAATTACATTAAATTGAAAAAGAAACAATTTTGAAAGTCCTGTGTAAAGAACTAATTAATCATTAAAATATGAAAGTAATAATTACTTTGCTATCTCCAAGATTTGCAATGTATAAAATATTTTGTAAGACTAACACTACAATCGCTGTAGTTCCATCTTTCCAAGAGGGTTTTGATTTTGAAGCTTGTTTCAAAAATTCTTCATCTGTTTTTTTGAAAGCTTCTGTCACAACTCTCTTTATTTCTTTTTCAATTTGTGACATTGATCCTACATTAAAATAAAAATTATGCCTTTTAAACAAACTAATGTTTAAATATTAAGTAAAATCAAAAAATGAAATTTTTGACAGTCACAAGTGTATATATTTAGATATGAAGAAAATAATTCATTTGTAAAACAGGTAGCAACAATAACAAAATGTTACGCAGATAAATATCAAAAAATTTAAAGAAATTTTTACATTTTTGAAGCTACTAAATGCCAATCAACCAGATTATTTTACAAAGGATTTTCAGATTTAAGATACACATCTAACCTAATTTGCAAGAAAATCCAAATTTTAAAAATATAATCCACACAGTGATCATTTCATTAAAATGATAAATTAAAATTAAAGCATGAATTTTCATTCAGATGTAAGCTAATAAGTATTTAGAATTACATTTAAGAATGTCATTTTAGTCATTAAAAAAACTGTTTTAAAAAATGTGCACCATAAATACTCTAACTATGAATATATATTCCAATTAATTTTAACAATTATCGAGAATATAGTTGCTATTGCAAATAGAACTATAAATAACATTAATAATTTATTTTATAAAATTTTTTAGTAGTAAATATACATTATGCAGTCTAATATTAGTCTCATATCCATATAAATAAATTGCTATATAGAAAAGTGAACTTGTAAAGAATCCAGTTCATTTCATTGGTTTGTTTATTGCTCTCAATGTCCTTTTCTTCAAATGAAACCTAATTGGATTGGAATTTAAAATTTAAAGAGGATTTCAAACCACTACAAGCAAACAGTTTGAGGAGAGAATCAAAGCCACAACCTGTTGAGCTGAAAAACAGAGAACTAACAATTTGGTTGCTAGTTTGACTTTTGCACCAAAAAGTCATGATAAAGCAATGCATAAATACTCAAGTCATTATATAAACATTCATTATGTAAGAAATGAGATTATTTGAGAGTACATTTTGAAGGCATTTGTTTGTTTCAGATGATTGATAAAAAATTTTTTTAAAAATTGTAATCAAAAGTTAGAAATCAAGGAATTTTTCTCAAGGAATGTAGAATGAAACTAAATATATAGAGCACCCCATTTTGGAAGATTTGAGAAAATTCACCATATCATGTAATGGTTAATCACATCTACATAACTGAAGTTAATGTCTAACATTCTAAATAAAATAACAACAATTAACATAGCATATGTGAGAAGCTCTTGAGAACTATGCAACAAAAATTTGCCATTGGTGAGGTATAACTGCAAAAGATCGATTTGAGTACTCTTATTAATACACCATCAGTTGCAACAACTTAACTATTTCGCCTGCCAATACTTTTCTTATCAGCATGAGGAATGGATAAACATTGTAGTGCAAGATTAATCATGGCTCTAATCAGTAAAAGCTATCAGCAGAATTCAACTGTTTTGCATACCTTTGAATCTTCAATAAAACCATGCACCCAAACTGTTGACATGACATGTAAGAAAGTAATGATGTGAATAAATTTTGCTAGGTTTATATTACTGATGAATGGCTGAGTTTCTCAGTAAAAAATAAATAAGTTAAAAATACAAATGTGTGAATATTATATTCACTTAAGATAATTTACATTATTAATGAAGACAGATCATTTACATTCATTGATGAAGTTCATTTATCGAAACAGTGCAATTTTACAAAATTATAACAAGGAATATTATCAGGCCAGATGTACATACAATAGATTTGAAGAATATTCTAGATTATCAGAGGATGATTTGGTCACTTAAAATATTATATATAAACATGAATTTCTTTACATAAACTGAAATCATGATAAAAGTAACAGTTCTGACATAAAATCCAGTACTGGTAAATTTTTTACAACTAGGAAATTAATGTGAATGTAGAATTTACTAAATATTTCTAGGGACAACTTCTGATGACTAGTTAAATCAATGCTTCTTAGTAAGCTTTGATATACAAAAAGATATCCCATTGGATTAGGGTTAATTTTGTCAGGTAGTCTTATTTTTACTTTTTTTTTATTAATTATTGACTACAACTTACTATTTGAAAAGGATTCTGTACAAACAGCCGCTTTTAAAAATTAAAAAACTAATAACAGACAAAAAAAGTAAAAAGTAAAAGTTCATTATAAATTATCCATAATTGGAAATTTCTTGTTATCAAAGGAATATGATAAATAAAATTGTATTGTTATTCATTCATAACTAAAAGAAAGGTACACATGAATACAAGGAATTTGAACTGCTATTTACAAAAAATATAAAGTTATAAACATTGACTTTCATTTGCAAAGTTAAAATTAATAAATTTTATTTGTTAAAATAAACTTAAAATTATTCCAAAAATAAATTTAAATGACACTTTTAGCAATAAAGTAAAGTTGTTCCAAAATAATATTATTTTACAAGCAATATTTCAATGTTATTACTGTAAAAAACAAGGGAAAGTATTAGTTTCAAAATCCATGAATGAAACATTTCAAATATGTAATAAATTTGGTGATGATATTGAGCAAATTTTATTATCATGGCATATTAATATGATGGCAAATATGATTTGGGGCAAAAATATATAAATAACATATTTTTAATTCAAAATACATTGAAGGTCCAATTTAATTTAAAAAAAGTCATTAATGTAAGTGACAGAAAACATCACAAATCATGATCTATTATGAAAAAAGATAAAACGCTTGATGATTAATCTATAAAAAATTCCATAAAATAGAATTCCCAAATGCATTACTCCTTAAAATAAAAATAATTCATCTTTTACAAATTGAGATAAAATTCACATTCTTCTCAACTGATAACATGTTTTCTACTGGCATACCTATTTTCTGGTTAGTTTTCACAGAATACTTGGAATTTTGATGTCCCCCCTCTAAATGAGAATTTGGTGCAACTGTCTAGTATGGACTGACCTTAAAAAATGAAGCTAAATGGTTAAATAAATTCAGACTGGAACACTGTGGATACCCTTGGGAAATTTTTGTGCCAAATTTACATGAAGATGGTTAGCAGCAAACTTAGAGGCCCTGATTCCTCCATGTCCATCAAACACTGCATAATATGACAATCTGGTGCTGAAAGATAAGAAATTAAAATAAAAATTTTAAAAATCTATATTCAATACACATGTATTAAAAACAAACTTACAAATATATAATATCAAACAAAAAAGTCCCTATTTAAATCAAAATAATGAAAAATTAAAAAAAAATGTCAATAAGATTGTGCACCATCATTATAGAATTTATAAATCTTATAATGTAATGTTATAAATCTTAATAATGTTAAATCTTATAATGTTAATGTTATTCCAGGTTTAGCAGTTTCCAATTTTTGTATCGAGTCCAGGACAATTAACTAGTCAATCTCGTGCTAATTTTAAATTTCAATATTGTGCTTTCAACTATTTCTCTTTAATTATCAATATTTCATGATTATTGCTAAAAAAATTATTAAAAAACAAAATATGCATATTGTAAAACAATATAGGAGACAACTGTAGAAAACAATACTGCTAATTATAATTGATCTATAATGTACACATAGTAGCTTTTTTTAACATTTCATTTTAAGAAATCAAGCAATAGCACAATCAAGCACTTTAAGACATCTTATGCAGCACTAATAGGTTTCTGTTAACAGTCAAGCAAATCACTGTGGGTAACATTAATTTTTACAATAATTTGGTTTTCTTAATTGAGCAAAGAGACAAAAAATTATAAACAGTTAGGCAGGCAAGAACACAAACAAGCAATAATTCTATATCAGTAGCAATATGCATTAGCAGATTTTATTCAATTTTTAAATTATTGATACAGTTGTGTGCACGTAATTATACGTTAAATGTTAATTTTTATAATTTAACAGAAAACTTACATTTTAATTACTTCTTATATTAAACTTAATGCATAAAATAATTTAGTACATCAAATTTAAAATTTGAATATAAATACATAAAAATTAAAAATAATTACCTTATTTTTATACTCAATCTGATTTTCATACACCATTTAACAAGTTTCACTCTCCAAATGGAGAAAAAGGCAAAATTGATTTATCGTCATTCACGCATACACAAATAATACTTGCGTCTTTGCAACACAAATACTAAAAATTTTGAATAACAGAATGCAGATTTCTTAAACAAATTTAAATGTAAAATTTCAAAACTAATAAATTAGGATTTCTTTCAAATATTAACCTTAAATTTACAACAAAGTATGATAACTTAAACTTGAAATAAATTTTCTATTTTGAAAATAAATTCAAATTTGAAAATTAAATGCACAAGTTTTAATTTCCCCAGCTAATTAAAAATAAATTTCTGTATACATGGGAACATGCCTTAGAATTAAATAAAATTAATGTCAATGTTGAAATTCACCATACAAAGAATTCAATCTGACACAGTAATCTATAAATTTGGCTTATTTGACACCAGCACTAGATAATAAAGCTCATTTAGTGCTAATGCCAAATAACCACTGGCTGCAGATAATTTAAACATTCATAAAAGAAAAGTACATAATTTCTAGTATATTCTTAACTTTTTTTTCAATAAGTTAGAGAAATTAGGTGCAATCCTAAAAACTGTTAAAGAAGCACACTTTTTTTCACAACTAAATTGCTTTGAAACAGCACTGCCTGGAAACATTACTTGAAAGAAAGAATTTATAATGGTGAAAGAGCTGTAGCTGAATCCACTGTTTAAAAATTTAAGATCCCATACAATTTCAACTTTTAGAATTTCTTTTGAAAAAATAAATTAATCAAATTTTCTAAACAAGCTTTGGATTTACATTTTTTAACAGGAACAGCAATGTAAAGAAAAAATCTTTTAAATGAGAAGATTTTTTGGCAGATACAACCTGATATAAATATCTCCTCCCATATGGGATTTGACAGCTGATTTGCCCCTATTTTATATACAGAAGTCTTTCTTGCAACCAGACAGACAATGGCAGGATTTGTACAAATTTCCAAGAATAAATTTCCAGGAATTTTTCAGAAGTCAAATCAAAAATTTTCAGGAAATATTGGCATTCATGTTAAGAAATTTTTGATTTTATTTAAAAAAATTTCTTAATCAAAAATACATATAATTATTTTTCAATTATATTTATAAATAACAGAAATAAATAATTGCAAAAATTCATATTTTTTTATTTAAGTCAGAATTATATTTAATGATTACTTCAAAAATCTTCAATGAATTTACAGTTATAACAGATTTTTTTTTATTTAAATAATCTCTCAATATTCATTACATAACTCAAATATTCTTTATTTTTACATTGCATAAAATTATGAGTAATATTAAAGTTTTTAAACACATTTTCAATAGATTCCTATCTATTAATTCATTGAGTATATCAAGATAAGTATAACAACCTCTTTAAAAATATAAATATACTTTACACAAAGCAAATGCACCCATTAAATAAAGTTTCCAGGACGTTTTCCCAAATTATTATTTAATGAAAGCAATTCCAAGTTTTTGTTCTGTTTACTTTCAAATTATTTTAAAACTGTACAAATTCACATCCATATTCTATATTTTGATATTTCTTTTATCATTCAATAGATTATCATATTTCTTGGTCATTTATGTATACAAAATATAGATGTTAGAAAATGCTAACTTTCCATTGCTAAAGCTTTCACTTTTAGTTCATTATTAATATTAAGTAATTACTGTTGCCTCTCTGAAATACCACAGTAATACATGTTTAATTTTGAATTAATGTTAATTTACCAATTCTTTCAGCTTTTTGGGCATACCCTGTTTTAAATTCTTCAAGTTCACTTATGCCATCTTTCAAATGCTTCTGATTTTCAGTTCCGTACCTTCAAGAAGTGCTTTTTGCTTTCCTTCTGTTATCAGCTGCTTTTTTTTTTCTGTTTTAGTTAATCTAATTTATACTTTTGCCTGGCACCAAGAACAATACTAGGTAGGTCTTTGCTAATTATTATATTGTTAGTACCTCCTATGTTTTGGACATGCCGACCAATGGCTGAGTGGTTAGCATTCCTGACTCTTGAGCTGTGGGTCCCGGGTTCGAATCTCGGTTCGGGCATGGATGTTACTATCTCTCTGTGTTTCTCTGTCCTTTCTTGTATGTTGATGTATGAATGTGGCCCGCCCTATAAACGGGTTTGTGGTGGTATGACGCAGGTAATGCTACTCGCCTCCGTGATTTGGTTCACAGGTGCCCGCTGGGTAACGACAAATGAGTAGCAGTTTCCGGCCTTGTTGTGGCGAAGGGTTAGTCACCCAAGTGCCCGCCGTTATTTAAAAAAAAAAAATGTTTTGGACATGATCATCGATGATGCACTTTGCCACAATTAAATAATTATTTAAATTTTTTACCATCAAATTTTTATTTACAGAAAATCCACATTCAACAAATGCTTGACAATGAGAGAGTAGTAAAAGCAAATTAACTACTTTCCATAAATGACAATAATTCTGTCTATTTGAGAATAAGTTAAAATAAAAATTATCTATTTTATCTTTAATGAGATCTAATTTCTCCTCTATGCAATTTTGAAGCCTTACAACTGCTTGTAATGATTTAAACTCTTCTACAAAATTACAAAATTTTTTCTTTTTTTTCTGAACCACACAAAATCCAATTCTTTGTATGGTTTTTCCAAAGATCATTCATCATTGAAAACACACTTTCCCCCAAGCATATTAAATAATTTATCTCAACCATTATTTCATCTGATAAATATAAAACTCATAACAATTCGCTGAAATTATACACTATTTTTCCCAAGGAAGGTATGGAAAGTATATTTTAACTCAGAAATTTTATATTCAAATATTAATTTTCAGTGAACATTATAAAATATAAAGAAAACAGAAACAAATAGAAAAAGAATAAATTAAAACTGTCCTTTTGATTGCACCACATGATGATCTTATTGATGATTGATTCATTTCATTTCACTCACATAATTCTAAATACTATATCCAATCCTGATTGAATTGCCTCATCATGAAGCTATTGTGGTTGAACAAAGTCTTTATTTTAGTCAACAGTAATGCATACAATAAGAATCAAATATTGATCAAGCCACTATCTAGTGCTATCAAAAGCTAATACTAAATTTTATTTTTGGACAGTGTAAATTAAAAATTCTAAAACATTAAAACAAATTCCAAAAATTATAATATTTTCCAACAGAAAACAAATACATCAAGGTTTAAGTAAAAATTCCAGGAATGATTCATGATTTTTAAGGAGTCAAGTCAAAATTTCAGGAGTTTCAAGAGCCCTTAAAATGATTTTTGGAATTCCAGGTGTTGTAGGAACCCACTCTGTAAAATGTGATTCTTCTACATGTTAGGATATATTGTCACAAAAAAACCTTTATGAAATTATAATTTTCAAAATACCATTGTCTATAAAGTAAATCATTATTTTACATATGCTTCATTATTTGAATGACAGTACAAATGAGAAACTTCCAAGACTGGATGAAAACTAGCCATTAATAAATAAAAAAATGGTATATAAATAACGAATGGCAAGTAGCTGTAAATGGTTTGGACACACAACAATCTTAATAAAATAATACTATTTGTTATATGCTCTTATAAACATTATTAGAGTCATCAATACATATTGCATGCATTATATGAAAAAATAAATTACACACTAAGTAGGAAAAATATTTATATATACTACTTTAACAGGATTTAATTCTAAAATTTAAAATCTTAGTAAAAGTTATATAAAAATAGAACATACACAGAAGGATGGAGTTCAGGTATTTGCTTGTGAAAATCTTCCAATAAAACATGAAAATCCTGCATTTCTTCACGTTCACCTTTTTTCTCTGCACTGTAACCTTGAATTATATACAAATCATTTTCTGAAAAAAAAATATATATAAATTGTCTTAAGTTCTCAAGATAAAATTGATATTATGTGTTTCCTTGATGATGAATTCTAAGAATCTGCTAGTATATATAGTAAAAATAAGCTTGAGTCAAAAATGATTATAAAGTTATAAATAGGAAAGAAGGCTTGAATTCCGGTTTGAACAAACTTCATTATTTCTCACATTGAAATAAAATTATACTAGTTTTTTTGGTTTTAAACTGTGATGAAAAATAAAATAAAAATTATAGGTTCCAATAGATAATTTTGTACTTTTTGAATTTTCATAAATGATAGATATAATGACAAAGAAAATAATGCAATTAAAAGATCTAATATAATTATGAGATTTGCTTAAAAAATAGCATCAGATAATGTATAAAAATGTTTCCTGAAAAATATTTTAAGAATGTAAAAACTCTCTCACAATATAAGAAATTTTTTATTATATAATTAAAACAATTTAAATATTTTTAAATATTTGTAATATTATAATTACTTTGTTAAGAATACTTTTAAACAAAACTTTAAAAATCTATTTTTATACATCAATATTTTTGTAAATTTTACACATCTTATTAGCGAAACTTCCTCCTTTGAATTTTTTGTATTATCTGAATATAGTTATACAATGTGGATTATCGTTATTCAATATAAGTATCATTTCTTCTATGCACTGATATATGCTTAAATGGCGTATAGAGTTATACCGCAACACTGCCCTTATTTCACTTTGATAAAATCTCGTCAAAAGTGACTATGATATCTCACTATAAGCTACCATGTCATAATTCACACTTTAATTTACCACTGTCAATAGACAACTGAATTCCCAGAATTGTTGCTAATAGCTAGTATACAAGTTTGAACATGTCAGAACATGCTGCAACCAGAGCCTGACTAAGGCAAGGGCATGTGGGATAGTTGCTCTGGGCTCCCACATCAGAAGGGGCCCCCAAATTGAATAAAAAGTTTATTTTTTGTTGCAAATCAAATACAATCATTTGCCAAATTAAATAGAAAGTTTGTTGATTTGAAGCAGAGGGTGCCCACAAATAAGTTTCTGCCCAGGACCCTAATTAGGATAAGTGAGGTCCTGGCTGCAACCTACAGCCTCTGAATTTCTTTTACTGGATCATATTGCAAAACTTTTATAGTATTCTTTGCATTTCATAAATTGGAGGAAGCGTCTACTGTATTAACATTCACACAAAAAAGTATTTACTATTTAATACAAATTACTAAAATATCATATCATTTCTGTGTACTTTGCATTAACATTAATAAAAATATTGATACCTTTCCAATGCTATAAAAATTCATAAGATCCAAGGTATATGAAAATCCTTTAAAAATGCCAATAATAATTAAATTAAAAAAGTAGACAGCTGTTAACATTTTTATAAAATAATAATGAATTAATAATGACATTAGCAAACAAAAATGCAATCTTTTTCTTTTTCACATATTAATGTCTTATTCCTCCCATATATCCATAGTTTTTCATATATCTTACAAAATAGGAATTTCTCCCCTTAAAATTTTACAAGTCAATATGATCTACCTAGCCTGTAAATCAAATATGAAAGAAATATAAATTACTCTATTAAAGAAGGGCAGAAATATAAAATACAGACCAATTTAATATCAACAATGGTATTAATGAAACAGATTGAGTAAATGTAGATGTGAATAATCTAATCTTTAAAAGCAAAAATCACTTTTAAGAAACATGCAAAATGTGTTATCAATATTAAACTTTTAGAATTATTTACAGCAGATTCATATACTTTTATTTTAAAGATATATATAATGTATTGCATTCAAAATCCTTGCATTTATTTTGTTAGTCAAAACTAATAAATTTGACTGCTGCATATTTAATACTCAGACAATTAATTTCATTTAGTTAGTCCCTCTTAATAATCACTTTTTGCAACCATGCCCCAAGTGGAATTCAAGCACATAAACTCCTGAATGAAAGGCGAGAGTGCTAACTATTTGGCTGTCAACTTGGCATCAGCACACTGGATGATATTTTTCAACTGAGTTCCTTTTGCATACATATGAAAATATAAGAATAAAATATATAGCAGTCAAACTAATTAATCAGTTACTCTCTGTGATATATTTCATAATTCTATACTAATATGATACTTTACAAGAGTCCTTTGAAAAAATACTTAAATCCTACATTAATTCATAAAAACTTTTTAATTTTAGAACCAATGCTTTATTTGTATTCATTTTTCGAAAGTTATACAACAAACTAAATATCAATGAAAGTAGAAGACATCTTTTAAAAGAATAAGCAAAAAATACTGGATAAGTTTTAAGTATGGTGATGCAGATCAAATTTATCCATTCATGTCGCACTAGATCTACATAACATTAATTGTAACTCGCAGAAGCATCCCAAGGTATTATTACAATAGATAAACATTATTGATCAATGATGAAGTTAATCTTAAATCAAAAAAGCAAAATTTTGACCTATATACTCTTTAAGCAGTAAGAATAAAAACTTATCATACGTAAATGAAGTAAGATTAACCATTAAGGCCATATTAAATAAACAACTTACAATTTTTTGTTAAAAATTAGAGGAAATATTAGTTTTCTTGAACTACATAGTTTTAATTACTGAAGAATGAGCTATGATCTTATGAATTATTCTTTATTTGGACTTATTTGTAAAGCTAGCTATAATGCTTATTTTAACCAACATTTTATATAGCATTATACTATAAGTATTTGTACCAATAATAAAGTTGATTGAGACAAATATTCATTTTTATCTATTATACAAATATTCATTTTCATTTTTATCATTATCAAATATTCATTTTTATCATTATTTTTATCTAAAAAAATATTATTTTAACTATCATTCAAGACAGACATTCTTGAACAAAAAAGACTATTCTAATTATTTTGAAAAGAGAACAATTATACCAGAAAGAAAACCTATCATTTAAAATAATTTGAAAATGTTTAAAATTCTGCTGGCATAGTGGGAATGCAAAGGGCTCCAAGGCACAGGACCAAGGTTTGATCATTGAGCTGGGTTAGGTTACCTCAACCTTTCATCCCTTCAGCGGGTAGATAAAATTGAGTACCAAGCATGCCTGGGAATTAAACATAAGGAGCTCAATGTTAGGCTGATCACCTAACATTCGACCACCTAACCAAGGGCATGATTTGCTCCTTAAAATCCTCAGTCAACAAAACTTATATCGGCAATGAAGGCCATGATCCCATAGGGCTATTGTGCCACTGAATTTTTAGATTTTGAAGACTAAAAGTTTTCATGTTATATCTTACTATGCAACTGTAAGATTATTTGTAATTTTATAAATTTTACTTTGAAAAATGGTTATTATAAAATTGAATTCCAACTTGATGAGTTTAATAATGCAACTAGAATTACAAAACTAATAGAAAAACTAACTTTCTTCTTCCTGACAGCATTCTTTTCCATTTTCTTCGTCAGATTTTCGTTTAACTCCACGATTTTCACTAACAGCTGTTGGTACAGGTAAATCAGAAAAAATATCAACGTCAGAACTTCCCCATGAATTCAGTTGAGGAACCGAATTAGAATTATCCTTTTTGTTTCCTAAACAAAATTTAAAATAACATGAAGAATCACTACAATTTTAAGACGAAAATTTTAATAAAAGTGAAATAAATACCAGGCTCCGGTAAATCTTCAAATAAATCCATCTCTCTCCAGAGATTTTTTTCAAGTGCAATGATAAATAATAAAATTATTTACATCGTAACCAAAACTCTGTTCAACGCTCAGCCGCTGAGTTTACAATACGTTTCCTTATTATTTTTGTTGTTATGTTTCCGACTGCTCACATTTGCAATCAGAAGCCTCACTATACAGCCAACCCTTTTTATAAATATTATGAGGTATGATCAAATGAAAGAAACCATACACCATAAACTAGCTGGGCCATTGTACAATCAACACTCCAATCGCGGTATTTTATCCCCAGCAATGATGCCTAAACTATATCGAGAGTTTTACCAAATTCATATCTGCAACGTAAACTGTAATTGTACTTGGCATATTTTCGCGAAAAAGGGGTGCGGCCAATGACGTTGAATAGTAGGGCGTGTGTAATAATGTAGGCAAATATGGAAAACGCAAACAAATATTTTTAGAATACTAAAGCAAATTAGTCCAATATTGTTTAAAATCGCTTATCATAATAAGTGCTAAATATTTTCTATTTTTTTCTGTTTAATAAAAAGAATTAAATATCAATAAATTATTCATCCAATTTACAAATGCAATATCTTATAACAGAATGATTATAAAATTTATTTATTTATATTTTTAATTGCATAAAATTTGTACGGAAAAAATTTTGAAATCAAGATAGATAGATCACTTATCTAACTACTTTCAATGTAGTATTTCTACTTTTTTCTTCGTTCAATTTACTTCATTTAAAATCTTGTTAATAATTTCTTTACATTTTATTAATTTAATTTGCTTTTTATTTATAGCTTCATATATTTCAATAATTTATAAAATTTCAGTTGATAAAAAATTTAAATTCAGTACTTAATTTCCAATTATTAAAAAGTAAGGAATTAACTATATAATAAAATAAAATGGTACTTTTCCATTAGGCAGGCAACAAACCTGTGTATAGCGTTGCTTGTTGAGGGTATTTCACTGGGGTCTGTTTTGTGGATCCTTGGGAATATTGACATATGAAAGTTTAGTTACAGTTTCACTTCCATTATTATTGTATTGCGTATTTGTTATTATCAACTATATTCTTTATATAGTTGATATATAATATTTTCATATTCGAAAAAAATAATCATGCCCAAAACGCCAAGAAATATTGTTTGTAACGTTTTGAGGAAAAAGAAGAAAAAACAGGGAGAACAATTTAAATAACATAAAGCTTATTTCCATTGCCCTTGCAACATATCTAAAATAAAGTTAACTGTATTTCTTTAAAATGAATTTTTAAACTATGAATTATATATATTAATTAAATTGTGAAATCATTTCATAAAATTTTTTCCAACAAATACTTATGCATTTGCATTATATTAAAAATCCCTTTAAAAATTTCCTTTCATAGTCTGTTTCATAATATTTAAAAAAAATACAAATAAATTCATTTATCATATTAAGGTTCATGTATTTAATGCATTCATAAAAGTAATAATAAATACAATAATAGTATTCAAATAAAGTTTCTGCAGTATTTTATTCGCAGTTTAAATTAAAAATGCTTAATTCAGTAAATTTTTATTAAAAACTAAAAATATTCAAAATATTTTTCCAATTTAAAAAAGCAATGTCAATGAGGAAGATTTGATTTAAATGAAAATAGTTCTTAATAATTTTGTGAAATTTTATCAGAGAATTGTTTTTCAAAATTATTACTAATTATTCCACTGAGATCTTTATATAGTTGATATTTTTTTAAAATAATTATCATCACGAAGGTTCCACAAGCACTTGTTACCGATTAAAAAAATGTATAATCGAATAAATAAATACATATTATAAAACAAAAAATATAATTCTAAAACATATTGACCAATTAAATTTAACTTGGCTTTAAAGAATTCAATGAGAAATTCTTCAATTTCTACAGAAAGTTTCAATTCCATGTCCTTACACAAACAGAGCGGGAAAGCTCCGCCTCAATTTGGTCATATGTGGCGTTATTTCGTGAATGGTGGATGGCTTGTGGATAGCTGGTAGTCATCCACCGTATCCGGGTGACCAGATTTGCTGCCTGTCTTATACCCCCCGATTTTGATAATCGCCGTAACGGTAAAGAAAAAATCGTAAATTACGTTCATAAACATTCCATTTGTATCATATGTTATTTAAATATATTTACGTTTTCAGAAATTACTAAATAATAATGCAAACATTTTATAAACTAAACAATTATCTCTTATTGATAAAACTTATTTAAATGCCAATGCTTATTTCTGGTGGAAACTCTTTAGGTGATCGTTTTTTTATGATCGGTGATCGATTTTTTCAAGTACCACTTTTTCAATGAGACAAAATTAAATTTTGCTGTATTTAGTTGTTTTTTGCCTTTGATTACTTGATTGTAATGCTTCTTTAAGTCGACAAAATTATCCCTAAGCAATCTTTTGAACCAACTATTTAACTTGCTTACAATTGTTTATTAGTCAATTTTTCACAGAAAATTCAATTTAGTCTATATTAAATTTAAAACAAAATGTTGAGCCAATAAAATCATCGTATTCACGTTATATTATTTTCGCTTCTCCAAAAAGGCACGTTATTTCTTTGGGATAAAAAGCGAGGGTATAACGGAAAAGTACCAATAAAACTTATAATTGGAATAAATGTTTAAGGATTTATTCTCAACCAAAGCATGGTAAATTATTTGTTTATTTTATTTATTTTTTGATAATCCCTATTTTATTGATTGGAAATAAACACAATTTTTCATTTTATAACTCCATCAATTACGTAAATGATAATCATACTATCAACAATCACTCTAGAAAACAGTAATTTCATGTATCCTTGTTTTTGATCACATATTTTCTACACATACGTTTTGACTAGAATAAAGCACATATTGAAGTCCAAATTTGATCCAATATTTAAAAACTGCTGATGTCCTTATAGACTGATCAAAAAATTATTGTAACTGTTATATAGAATGAATTTAATCAAATCTGATACCCATGATTAATAATTTAACTATTCTTGTTTATGGATTTATATCTATAGACAATATTATAATATTGTAATTCTTTTATATCTGACGATTAAAATTCACTTTTGAATAAAAGATATTTTTACCTTATTTTAAATTATTCTGTTAAAAAAGTTTTATTTTATGAAATGTACATTCAGAAAAAAATTCTCAGTGATAGATATTATTAAAAAACTGCGTATTATAAATATTTAATTTATTTACCTTCATCTATTAACCAAAAATAATTTTTCAGTTGTTTCCAAAGACCAGATAAAATAAAAGTTGCATCTAAATCATAAATACTGAATAAATTAAAAATATTTTTATTTTATTCAGTATTTATGATTTAGATGCAAATTTTAATAGACATATTATTTGAAATTAAACATACATTCTATTTTTCCTAAAATTATAGCTATTTTTCATTGTATATTACAATAAAGAAATTTTTCTGATTTTTGGGGATATAAACACCTTGACTGACCATATGATAGTTTGAAAAATATTCTACTATTCAATCGTTTTCACACACATATACATATATCTCTATAATATTCCTTTAATTTATTTTATTTTATTTATATCACTTTAAAAAATTACTCAAACAGATTATTTTACTAACTTTAAAAAATCAATATTCAAGATCCATTAATGCTATAATTTCTAATACATATCCTAGAACAGAATTATAATATTTATACAATTAAATGAATTTCAACAACCTAAATAAATTTTGATATTTATCAATAAACTGTAATTCTTTTTCAAAATTTTAATTATAGGCAAAAGAATATATCACGTTTGCAGTTTTTCTGATAAAGGAGGGCTACTTATCAGAAAACTCCAAACGTGACATACTATTTTGCCTAAAATTAAAAAAAAGTATCACTTGTTTATTTTCTTATAAATACTATCCCCGAAATATACCGGCCAAATTGCGTTTCCTTAATAAGAAACTAAGCATTTTTAGTTAAAATATTATCTCTCATATTATTTTTTAAATTGTATCATTTTACTTTTTAAATATATCATCAGCACTTCTCTCTGGATGTGATTACTTACTACTTAAAAAATCAAAATGAAAATTTTTTTAGATGTTTTAATTTTCTAAAATAATATTCTATTATTTTTTTATAAGAGATAAGATCCTTTTATTTAACAAGCAATATTTTGTTAGTATTTTATATTTTCTTTTGTAAATAAAAAATTTTAACTTTTAATTAATTGCATTTTAACAACAATAACATGATGAAATATAGCTTCCAAAAGAGGAAATTTCATAAAATTAAAATATTATTTATGAAAACTTCTCAAAATCAAATCAAATAAAGAAATTTCGTTAGATGTTTTTAAAATTTGAATCTTTAATAATCAATAAGAAATGCATATAAACTGAGAAAATTTTCTTTCGAATAAAATTAGTGAGTATGTAAGCTATGTCTTATTTTACACACTGCAATTTCGATTGCACTACATAAAAATATGAGAATGAAATTACAGAGTTCCTAATTTTATCAGATAAATAAACTATACCGCAGTATTTACCATTTTAAGAAACACCTAGATTATTAACTTCCTAAACTACTATACATAATATGCTCAGTAACATCCTAAAAAGGAATAAAACGAATATTTATTTAAATATATTATTACATTCACTAGTTAGGGCTTCATCAAATCTAAATTTGGATAATAGTAAGTCAAAATTTTGGGAATTTTCATTTTAAAAGAAAAATTTAAATTGCACAAAAATAAAATTTCTACTTCAAATTTTTTCACTTGATGATTAAATTAATTACATACTTAGTTCCCTTCCTTTCCAGACAAAAAAGGAACCCGACAAGGATGTGGAAATAAAAATTTGAAAACAGATCAAATTCTTAAAAATATAAATTTTCAAGTAAATTATATTTCCTAAAAATCATTTAAATGTATTGATAGTATCCGAGAAGTCATAGATTCACTTTTAGTATATCAAGAACCATAACAGAAACATTTGTTATTGAGTCTTAAGAAATTAAAGACTTCTCAAAAATTATACATTATCTCAAAATAAAAACTCATTTTTTTTAAATCTCAAGTTTTATTTTAGCCACTTAGTCTAGTGTCATGTTATATTCATGAGAAAATTCCTATTGAAAAATGCATCTTATTAATTAAGTTCTATCTGAAATCATTGATTATGACCATGCAGTGACCGCCAACGAAAGGAAAGGGGAATTTCTATTTTAAAAATTCCAGGAAAAGAATTGTTTTCCTTGAATCGAAATGTGATACAATTATGGAAATCGAAAAGTAGAAATCACCAAATTCGAGGAAAATACAGATATTTAGTTTCCATTTGCTTTTTACTGTTTACTTCGTTAATATATCATTACTTCTTCCCAAATATCGTTAGTTTAATTCTCACAAATTTTGGTTTTTAAAAGGATTGTTGTAAATGAAAAAAATTAATTTTAATGTATAAAACGTAATTTTTATTTTCTAATAAAAAAATTATGTATTTTTATTAAACATCTATAAGTTTTATAATTTTTACCATGATATTTCTTAAAATTATTTTTAAAAAATAATTATATTTTTATGTTTAATTAGTAAAAACGCTTCTCTATAACGTAAAGTTCGTCTATTATATATAGTATTTACTATAATTAACCTTAAATTTTGCTAAAATCTGTTGAGAAAATTTGAACATTTAACACCTTAATATACATCAAACGAAGTGTGCATCAATTTTTTCATTCCTTAGTTTCTGAAAAAAAAAATAACATATATATTCTACATTTTGCTGCGGGTTTACCAAAAATGTTTCAATTTTTGCAAAGAATATATTGAGAAAAATGCAATGATTTGATAATTTTTTAAAACTTACACTTAAAAGTATGTATTTTCACTAAAAAAAATTGAGAAAAAACTTTAAACTTCCAAATAAATATTTGAAGAAAATAATTATAAGTTGACAAAATTATTTAAAAATTGAAACAAAAAATATAATTAAATTAGTTACATTTTTTAATGATGTTTTTTTTAATTTTTTAGTAAGTAATTTCATAAATTAATCTTTGTCTTCCATACTTTTAAGCTAGTAAATTAATATCCGAAGCATATTAAGGTAAAATTTAAACATATGAATTCAGATAACTGATTTATCAATGTTTTTACCAATTTCAACGCTCCGTGTCCTCCCAAGTAACATATTGCTTAGTTAAAAACGATGAACTTAGTTCGAAAATTTTGACATTCATAAATCTTGACTCGTGGAACAAAAAAATTATCGAATTTTATTTTCTGTCTAGCACGTATTCATTACATTTACTTACTTAACACCTATTTTTAATTATTACAATGTATAACAAAAACCTATTTTCACTTGAGAAAAATCATTCTAGAGGAACATTATGAAATCGGGCATAATTATTATTCTGCACCTTAAAAAATTAAAAAGATCTTTGAATGTATAAATTATTGAATAAAAAAAGAAAATATAACATTGGGCAAAACAATATGAAAATAATTCAAAATAAAAATAAGCTCTTTTGAATAAAAAAAATTTCAAAATCTGAAGAATGTCCTATTAAAAATTAAAAATAAGTAGAGATCCCTCATTAGAGTAAAGTAAGCGATTGAGTAAACTTCTCAAAGAGAGCTTTCTTTTCTTATATATATTTCTTTTCTTATATATTCTTAATATATAAACTAGGAATACCCGTAGTCCTAGTTTGATTTGTTTGTCCTTAAAAGGTCTTTTTTGTACACGAGGTGTAATTTAATCGGGACCAACAATTTAAAGTTTAATTCCCAGGGAGAATTTGAATCATTAAAAAACTTATATACTAAGTGTATCTGTTTTTTAAAAATAAAAAATAAATTTACATTTTTTGGCTGAGAATATTTATAATTTTATTTAAAAAAAAATATGTAAGTAGATAATTCTATGCTTCAACGAAATTAAATCTTAAACTCTATTGAAGCTTTTAACTTGCATAATCTAGTACGGTGAAGATGTTATTAGACTTATAAGTGTACAAACAATCTTTACTATTTTCACTTCAATTGTTAGTTCTGAACGTTCGCATTCAGTAAATTAAAATTAATTCTGACCTTTATGATCAACCATGGGACAAAATTGTTTGAGAAACCTAGCATTTTTAAGCTTGGAATTTGAAAAAATTGAAGTTATCGACACTGATGAAGTAATTAATGAATTTCATCATTAATGGCAAATGAGAAGTGTATGCATAACTAATTAATATATCACAACTCACACTGTTATTTACAAATACATTTAATTGCTATATAATATATATCTTTCATTGCTAAAAAATGTAGGTTTTTGAAAATAATTTTATTAATATGTCAAATAAATAATTATTTTTTAAATTAGTTATAAATTATAATTAGTTTTATTACTCTCCTTTCACATTTCTGAATCAAATTCTAGAGTTCTGGTTGTTTTTTATTCGATTTTTATTGTTTCAAATTTAAAAGCATAACCTAAATCTTCAAAATAATCTACAGCTTGAATTATCTTAAAGAAAGTGCGTTTATTATTTGCATTATAATCTCATTATTACTATTTATTATGGGGGAGCAACAAAATAGATATCTTTCAAATTCTCATGAACTGGAAAAACGAAAACTACATCTGTGTTTCAGTTATTGTCAGGCCTACAAGGATGTACACAGCTATTGTCTTAACGAGCCTCTAATTGCCTGGTGAACTTCTAGAGCTTTTTTGCCTTGCCTAGTAACTCAGGCAATGCTGAGTGGACTGTTGTATTACCTGAGCCTATTAATAAATTGTTATCTTATGGCTGAAAAGACAAAAGAAATAACAAACCTTTCTGCATTTACAGAAAGGTTTGTTGCAGAAAGCCTCTGAAGCAGACCTTGGTGAAAAAGACAAGGGAGCCCAGAAGCAATCTAGTGAAGGGGCAGCAATGAATCCCTCACAGGAGGTAGAAATGACCTCCAAATCATCTTCTTCTGGTGAGAGTCAGAAAGCTATCGCTAGCATGACTAACTCTCTGACCAGAATCAAGCTTAAAAAAAGACTTTCTGGTGCCCAGAAGAAGAAGCTGGTGAAGGAACGCAAAATCGCCGAGGGGACTTGGGTTGAAAAACCCAAGGCAACCAAAGGTGAGAAGCGTCCCGCCAACCGGACGGACCAGGGCAAGGCCGGAAAGGCTGCCAAGAGAGAAGGACCTGGGAGATTTATCTACAGGACGGCTCTCACGGCGGTCAAGATGGCTGTGCTCATAGAGGGCCATTCGGAAAAACTGCTAACAGAGGAACAGGCCTCCGACCTAGAACTCTTGTTAACCGAGAAAATAGGAAGGAATGAAGAGGCTTTTATCCAAACCTTCCTATCCTGTATACTTGAGAATGGGTCACTTATTGTTAACTGTGCTGTTCTGGGGAGCTCAAAGTGGCTGGAACAGTTTGTCAGTGACGTAAGCCCCTGGCAGAAGCAAAATATCTTGGTGGGTGAGGCAAGGAAACTTGTCAGAACCACCAAGATAATTGCAAAACTGCCGAAAATCTGCAGTAAAGTAGAGCCTAGAGGTCCTGAGGAAAATCGAGGCACAGAACGGTGGGGTCACTCCAACGGAGTGGAGCATTCTTAACATCAAGAAAGACCCATCTGGGCAGACCATCGTTCTTAGTGTACAAGAACTAGATGCTGCCACACTTCGTGTAGGGGGATATAAGTTTCATATCCGACTTCACCAAGTGCAGGCAAAAGTGCTTGACAAACCTGCTCCAACCGATGAGGGTGAAGGTAGTTCAAGCCAACCTCCACCACAGTAGAAGTGGTACTACTAACCTCAGTAAGAAGTTTCTTGTTTGGGATATACACCTGGCCCTGATTCAAGAACCCTGGCTGGTTAGGGGGAGAATCAGTGGCCACGAAGGAACTAAAGGTAAGCTTATCTATTGTACCAATAGCAACTCTAGAACACTTGCATACTTTTACTTAAAAACATTGAAGTTTTACCCCTCTCTGAATTTATCCTTAGAGACTTGACAGCTGTGAAAGCCAGGCTCAACATAGAGGGAGGGGACAGAGAAATTCTTTTTGGCTCTGTGTACCTGCCCTATGAAGAAAAGGCTCTACCTGACCATTCTCTGCACAAGCTCATGAACTTCTGCAGAGACAACAACTTACAGGTAGGCCTAGGACTAGACAGTAATGATCACCATGTTGTCTGGGAAAGTACGGACACAAATAAAAGAGGTGAGTGCCTTTTAGAATTCATTCTAAATTACGGATTAGATATTCTAAATGAGGGCAACGAACCAACTTTCATTACTTCCAATCGATCTGAAATAATCGACATTACTATAACAACAACGCTAATTAGCAAAAATATCAAAAATTGGAAAGTAGATGGCAGACCTTCTGGCTCAGACCATCAAAACATCCATTTTGAAATTCACTCTAATGTGTGTCTGGATCGCATGTTTAGAGACCCAGTTAGGACGGAATGGAAGAAATTCCAGGAGGATTTGATTGAGTTGGTTGAGCTCGGGAACATACCTATTCGAGACAACTACGATTTAGAAGTTACAGCAGACCTTCTGCACAGTAGTATTCTAGATTCTTAACATAACAATTCCCCAACTTGCACTAGGAGAGTTAAACTCCAATGTCCTTGTTGGAATGACTCTCTAGCAGCCGAAAGGGCAAACGTTAGGAAACTTTTTAAGAAAGCCAAGAAAAATGGTGAATGGTAGAACTGTGAAACGGCTCTCACTAATTATATCAAACTTGTTAGGAAAAGAAAAATTAACTTAGAGGAAGTTCTGTGAAGAGATAGATTCTATCTCTGAAGGAGCTAGACTCCAAAAACTCCTCAAAAGGGATGAACCTATTTTGGTTGGCACCTTAAAGGACGAGGAGGGTAATTTTGATGCTTCCGGGAAAAAGGTTATGGAAATTATGACCAAAACCCACTTTCCAGGAGCTAGAGATATCTATAGCAACGAAGGGGAACACTGCTTTGGCACTTTGCAGAGTCAATAGCGATCAATGGACCATCGTTAAAAATATCGTTAACTACAACAATGTTAAATGGGCAATCTCTGCCTTTAAACCTCTAAAAAGTCCAGGGTCTGATGGAATTATGCTCATCACGATCCAGATGCAGAGGAGGTTATCATACAAGTGCTAACTAGAATTTACAGAGCTAGCTTAGCACTGCGTTAAATACCAAAGATATGGCAGAAGACCAGGATTGTTTTCATTCCTAAACCTGGCAAGGACACCTATGACCAGGCCAAGTCTTACTGACCTTTCAGTCTTTCTTCATTCTTTCTTAAAATTATGGAGAAAATCATTGATTGGCATACAAGAGATTACTTGAGCAGTAGCCGTCCCTTGCATGCTGTTCAATTTGCCTATCAATTGAAACTGCTTTACATCAGCTAGTTCCTAAGATTGAAACCAATCTGGATCAAAATGAAATTGCCTTGGCAACTTTCATCGACATCCAAGGTGCCTTTGATAGTACTTCCCATCCATCCATCCTCAATGCACTAAGAGGGGCAGGGATTAATCAGACGCAGTGTACTTGGATTGAGGCCTTGATTTCGGATAGATGTATACAAATGAACATCTTCGGTGAATCATTTGAAAAAAAGACTACTAGAGGTTGTCCTCAAGGAGGTGTTCTCTCACCATTACTTTGGAACCTAGTTGTAAATAGCCTTATAAAATATCTAAACGATAGGGGCTATTATGCGTAAGGATATGCTGATAACATTGCCATCCTTATCTATGGCAAAGATTTCGACATAACTTGTCATCTCTTGCAGGATGCTCTTAGTTATGTAGGTCAATGGTGCACCTAATGATTAATCCTCAGAAAACCTACCTTGTACCTTTTACACGCAAAAGGAAACAGAAGGGTTTTTTCATAGCAAGACGTTTTGTTGAAATCAATGTAGCTTCAGAGGTGAAGTATCTGGGCTTTTATTTAGACCAAAAACTCACCTGGAATAAGCAAATTGATGATAAAATTAACGGAGCAATGAAAAGCATTATGATTTACAGGCGAATGCTTGGTAAAAACTGGGGCCTACAACCAAAACATCAATTTTGGATTTACACAGCTATTGTCAGACCCATTCTCACATATGCCTGTCTGATCTGGTGGCGTAAGGTGAAACAGAAGACGGTGACTGACAGACTAGGAGGTCTACAAAGACTGGCCTGTCTCTGCATCACAGGAGCAATGTCCACAGCACCAACCACAGCATTGGAAGTTATATTGGATCTGACTCTTTTGTATATCTTCATCTGCAGCACTGCCAGAATTAAGCTGCGAAACCAATGGTACGACCAACCTTTTGCCAAAGGGCACAGGGTTATTACCAGGAAAATTCAAGCTCCTACTTTCCTGATGCCCTCGGACATCAAGGAAAAGTCATACATGTTTGAAAGGACAATTGAAATAGTTTTTCCAACTAAAGACGAATGGGATAACAACATGTTCAAAACTAAAACAGGAGATCTAATCTGGTACACAGATGGATCACTGAAAAACAGCCTCTCAGGACTGGGAGTATGTGGCGTGTCATTAAGAACAAGCCTATCTGTAAGCCATGGGCGATACGCTACGGTCTTCCTGGCAGAAGGTTTAGCCATTATCCAACTAAATATCTCTCTGTGACTAAATATAAGGAAGGGCTACCACGGTAAGCGGATTCTCATTTTTAGTGACAGTCAAGCCGCTTTACAAGCGCTCAGTTCTTTCGAAATCAAATCTAAAATAATTTTTGAATGTAGAAACCTTCTTACAGAACTGGCAACTAGAAAGATTGTGATCCTTGTATTGGTTCCAGGGCACAAAGGTATCGAAAGTAATGAAAGGGCTGATGAACTTGCTAAAAAGAGATCGTCTTTTGCTCCCAGTGGTGCAGAACCTTTTTGTTGGATCAATTTGAAGACCGCAAAAACCACTGTTCTTAGATGAGAAAAACGGAAGATGTATGAAGCTTGGCTCAACACTATTGGTCAAACCCACGCTAAAAGTATGATCTGTGGATCATCAGCGAAAACTGCCTCTGAAATTCTAAGATGCTCTAGGCAGAAGATACGTTTAATCGTAGGCTTCATAACTGGGCACTACTATTTCAGAAAACACCTCCATAAAATGGGACTGTTTCAGCAAGACCCTATCTGCAGGAAATGTCATATGCAAGAGGAAACGGCAAAGCATATCATTTACGAATGCGAGGCCCTTGCCCTCCCTAGATTAACTTCTTTTGGTATTATCCATACTAGAGTTACACCTAGACTCCATTAAAGATTATCGGACTTTATTAATAAAGTGGGTGACCCGAGCAACTGGAACTGGGAAACATTGGGTTCGGAGTTAATAGTACAAAATGCTGATAAATGTAGAGGTGTCCAATGACATACAAACCCAACTCTAAGAAGACGAAGAGCAAAGGTATTTTTACATACCAAAAAGATTATTTCGAGTGTTAGTGGGATATTTATGGTGTAATTTATTTTGAACTGTTAAAACCAAATCAAACAATTAATTCAGAAGTTAATAGTGGCTCTTTAAACTCAAAATTGATCAAAAAGCGCCCACGATTGGTGAATATCAAGAAAGTGTTGTTTCATCATCACTAGAATGCATATGGTTTGATCAAAGCTTCAAAAATTAGAATTTAATTGGGAGCTTTTACCACATCCTGCTTACTCCCCAGATATTTTCCCAAGTGATTTTCACTTATTTGATGCCTTGAAAAATTTTTTACTTTGTAAAAAATTAAATTCTAAACAGGATGTACACAATAAACTTTCAAATTTTATGCACCAAAAACAGAGTCTTTCTACAGCAATAGAGCATAAAAAAGTTGCTTGTAAGATGGCAAGACATTGTAGATAATGGAGGAAAATATATAATTGATTAAAATGTTAAGATGTGTTATTTTATGTTATTTAAAAACTTACCAAAAAATACGCACAAATTTATGGACTGACCTGATAGGAATGTTAATTATTTTAATTATAAATCTCTATCTTCTTCTTCTTAAAATTGAGTTTGTATGTCATTGGGCACCTCTGCTTTTATCAGCATTTTGTACCATTAACTCCAAACCCAATGTTTCCTAGTTCCAGTTGCTCGGGTCACCCACTTTACTAATAAAGTCCGATAACCCTTTAATGGAGTCTAGGTGTAACTCTCTAGTATGGATGAAGCCTAAAGAAGTTAATTTAGGGAGGGCAAGAGCCTCACATTCGTAAATGACATGCTCTGCCGTTTCCTCTTGCATATGACATTTCCAGCAGATAAGGTCTTGCTGAAACAGTCCCATCTGGTCAGAAAGTCAGTCATGCTAGGAATAGCTTCCCGACTTGCACCAGAAGATGGTTTAGAGGTAATTTCTACCTCAAGTGAAGGATTCATTGCTGCCCCTTTACAAGATTGCCTCTGAGTTCCCTTGTCTTTTTCAGCAAGGTCTACTTTAGAGGCTTCACCTGCAAATGCAGAAAGGTTTGTTACTTCTTGTGTCTTTTCAGCCACAAGATAACAATTAAAAAGCTCAGGTAATATAAGTCCACCCAGCATTGCCTGAGTTACTGGGCAAGGCAAATTACTCTAGAAGTTCGCCAAGCAACTAGAGGCTCCGTTAAGACACCAATACCGCGGTGCCAATTAGCCCTAGGCACGGATCGCATAACACCAGGGTTTACGGGAGCTGGTTCGCGGCCTCTGATTCTATATTCAAGGCTATCCTGTCATTCCTACAGGACATTCGGCTATCCACCACCTGCCGACGCGCCTGGTGGCTGTGCTCAAGCCCCAGGAAGGTACACGTACCCCCTGGTTCCAGGTTTCATAAATCTCTATAGTATTGATAATTCCAATTTTAAATATTATTTTAAATTTCTATATTGAAAAAAAATTTTTTTGTTTGTTATAATAATTGACTATACTACGATCGGCAAAATTATTCCAGCTCAACTTTTAATCCAAAACCATTTTTAAAGTTATACAAGATTCATGGTATTTCAAATTCAAGTTTCTTTTTTAAAACACTATAGTCACTAAAGAGTAAATATTGATTCAAATAAATATGAAATTTGTAAGAAATTAAGACCATTAAAACTAGACAGATTAATATTATATGAATGTACAAGGATAAATAATAAAACCGAAAATTACAAATAAGTAAAAATTTATTATGAATATCACAGTATTAACACATTAGAATGCAAGTTTACAATATAAGCATTATTAAAAGCTTTTTTACAAGGGCAAAGTGAACATTTCAAAAATAATTTTACAAATTTACATATAAAATGCATATTTATATGCCTTCTATTATCATATTTTCCTTCTACTGCAAAATATTATCTAAAATTTTGAATCATTATCAAGAGTGTTATGCAGGAATCCTCAACTGGATGTTAATTAAATCATCAACTGCAATTTACTAAAGAAAATTCTAATGTTCTTTACTACATTGACGCATATTATCATAAAATTCACTTCTGGTAGTTTTTAAAAAACTAAGCTGTTGCAATATTTATATATGTATAAAACATTAATTTCAATATATTGCACAATAAGCTTACAAGGCATTATTTAAAGCACTTCAACAGCAAATATTGTAAAAAAATGTTACAAGAAACAACTTATTTCACATATACAATAAAAGAAATGATTCACAGTAATTTATTAATTCACATTAGTCACCGACATTTGTTTTTAATAAAAAAAAATACATGCGTATACACAACAGTATAAATACTTTTATTTTTAGCGATGGCACAAAGATAAAAACAAGAAACAATTGATACATAAAACAGTGAAATTAAAACATTTATACACTTAACAACAAAGAACTGTCCATTTTACATTATTTATAGTAGATTTGAGTATAACAATAAGTTGAGCCGTTTGGACGGACACAGTAAGTATTAATTCTGTGCTATAAGATTTCTTTTTTTAAAAAATTAACTTTGATATTTATTGCATCCCATTAATTTTAAAAAAGGAATTGTATATTACTTCGAGAAAATTTGCCCTAGAAAAGTTCAATTTTTTTGGACTTACTTTTTGAATGGAACTGTGACTGAAAAAATTACTTCCCAAATGTACCTTATTTTTATACATCTTATAGATTTTAAATATACATATGTACAACAAAAATCATTTAAAAGTACAAATCAGAATTCAGTAAAAAAATAATCTTTGCATAGTATTCTTAATTAGGTTTTGAAGCATATTTTGTCACATAAAATTTGATATATTAATTGTAAAATATAAGCAAAACAAAATTTCTTTTGTGATAATTATTTTTTTCTACTTAAGTGTAATTGCGATTTATCTAAAACAGATAATTGTCAAATAGTCACATCTCCAAATTCTGAATTCCAATGTGTATAAAATGCCAAAGACTGAGAAGCTACACTTCTTCTGATTCGTTTTAAAGAATCAGTAAAATCAGACATAGAAACCTTCCTCATCTGAAAAATAGAGAAAATACTAATTATTAAATGCCAATTAACTTAAGAAATTATTTATATTAACACAGAAGAACGCAATATGAAACTCCTAAATTGTCAAAAAAATTTATAACTAGAAAGCAATACATGGAATCTGTTCTATTCTTTATCTGCTTATTATGCCCATTGACTTGTTACCCACTTTGTTAAATGAGAATTGAATAAATTGGCATTTCCAAAAAGACTTCCATTTTTTTTCAAAGCAAAATGATGATTATTGATCTATCTTGGATTAAAGTAAAAGCATTTTTTTGAGCAATAAAACAGAAGAAAAAAATTACAAAAATGTGTATATCTGTTGAAGAATGATGTTTTTCAATTTTGTAACAAAAACTAAAACATGAACAATTTCATTAAATGATAAACTAAAATAAAAATAAAATGATAGCATATTAATTGGTTTTTATTATTTCATACTATAATTTTCATGTTACTTTAAATAAATTTAAGTGAAAAATAATTTACTGAAAAATCAGCTAACATTCATGATTATTGAAATCTAACAAAAACAAAACAGTTAAGTTCCAAAATTTGAATGTAGGTTTATTTATATGTCAAAACTATAAATCACTTTATATACTTAACAAGGGCAAAAAATCTTTATTAGACTAAAAATACATTTCAAAGAACAGCAGACTAAATTTATGATACAGATTAAACGAAGCAATACTTAAAATCTAAGTATTTTATATGACAATTGGCAGAAAACCAAAATGATTTTGGAAAACGGAAAATTATATTTTATTTTTTATAAAACAGACTTTTTGGTTTTATAAGTAGTATATGATACAATGAAATTATTCAATCTTATATTTTTTTCAAAGAAATGTGATAATATTACTTACTACAATCATTTAGTTATATAAAGTATAAAAAAAATGATAAAAATAATTTATAATTCAGAAAACCAAAAATTATAAATTCAATTTTAATTGTAAAATATGTATATACCGACCGTAATTATTTAAAAGAAATAAAATTTTTGAAATATGAAAAGAACAATAAAATTTTTAAGTAGAATGGCAGATACATTTTAAAGCATGTTAATGACATGTATTTTCTTATGATACATTGAATTTCCAATCAAAACTGCAACAAAAAAATCAATATTTTAATGTATGTAATCCAAATATATTTGAATGAATTCAAATGATCATTAATTGCCAAAAGATTCTAAGAATAAAGTTAAAAATGACCATCAGTGGATGTGTGTGAAATGCTTTACTAAATTTTTAAAACCTCAGCATTCAAGAATTCTTCAATATCATAAGAACACTGAACATATTTTCAAAAGAATATGGGTAATCAATCTGAATGCAATATCTATATATCTAAAATGATAAAAACAAGTGTTGTAATAATCAAACAGAATATAATTCTTTATATTTTTATATAAACTGCAAATATCATACTACCAGCATGATTAATAGTTGTATAAGAGGGATTAAAATTGATTTAAATTTTGTTTTAAAATTTGTCAATATTTTTATGATTTAATAAAAATATTGACAAATTAATTTTTTCATCTTACATTTAATTATTGTTTCTCATTTATTCATAAAATTATTTTTCATATTTTGTGTAAATTTGATGAATAAAATAAAGATTTTTCAAGTTACAATATACTTAAGAGTTTTGTAATATTGTATTTACTCAAAACTATGTGAATATAGAAGGCAAATGAAACTTCAAGCATTCTGGAAAACATTTCACTGCATTCAATAAAAAATGAAAGCAGAATATTATAGCAGATTTTAAAGCAATAAATTTTCAACATTTGTTTTGCTATGCAGTTTGTAAGTTATTTTTAGCATTTGGATTACAACTGAGATTAAATGCATAAATAAAGATGATTTAGTATGAATAAATAATTTTATTATAGACTTATTAATAGGAAATTATGACCAAATATAATTTAACCAATTAATTATTCATTATTTTTATCTGGAATTAGCACAGACTGTACATATTTCTCTCAAAATTCTGTACTCATAAGTAAAAATTGACCAAAATTTGTAACTCAAGAGCAAATAGCAAACTTTGAATTATTTATCAACATTTTAAACACATCCTTTTCTATCAAACGACATGATGAATTATGAAATAAGAGTATATGAAATACCTAGTGATTAATGATAATCAAAAATTGTGCTCTTACAAATATTATTTCAGAAGTGAATGAGAATTCATTATATTATTTCCTTTTAATTAATCATGACCATAAGGGAAAAACAATCAACACATAGTAGTTTTTTTAAAAAACAAATTCAGTATTTTTGTTTTATTCTAAACAAATATAATGTATCAAACTTCAATGAAGAATGCTTTGTGGGCGAAATGAGTTTAACTCAATAATTTGTAAATATTAAGTAAATGTTCATTGCCAAACCTAACTGAAAAGAATGTTCACATATTTGCATAAAAAATCTATTGAGCTACTATACTCTGAATGAAGTTTTTAACAATTGTAAAAATATAATTATCTATTTAATCTATAAACATATATTATATAAAATACTTTAATTAAAAATTCAATGATGATTCAATACATATTTTAGGATTTAAGGTTAATTTGACATTATAAGTTAGTTTTGGTAGAAAGTACACTAAAATTGATATTTTTACACTTTCATGACATTTTTTTAACTTACTCAATGTTATTCCACAAAATCTACCCATTTAAGAAATAATAATAATACATACTTCTTTTGGATCTACATGCTTGACTTCTTCTGGTTTCAGTTCTGGAAAGAAAAGAAATTTATGTTATGAATAAATTAGTTAAGATACATATGCCTTTCAGAGGTATAGGAACTATAGAAGATTATGTCCTACACCAAAAATTTGAGTTTCATTTTTTTTTAAAGAAGCATAGTGGTAGCGTTTCATGCAACCAAAGTACAGGTCTGATACTTGGGCTGGATAAGATCAACTCAGCCTTCCATCCTTCAGTGTATAAAGTCTTGTTAGGTCAACCGCCTAATGTGGACAAGATATGTTTAACACCCTAGGGCCCTTGTTCAAGAAAACAGATATTTCAGATGTTTTCTTGAAAATATATATCGGTACTTGTCACATAAATGATAGTTATACAACTGACTTTAGTTTTAGTCTAAGTTTATTAAAGATGCATATTTTTACTTAATATAAAAAGATCTTTATAATCTTAAAAATCTTTTGGTATTTTTTTTAATATTTAAAAACAGGTAAATATTAAAAAACAATAAGAAGCAATATAAAACAAATTTATGAAAATTTTGTACCATTTTTATGCTAAATGTTTTATATTAATATATCATTGTATGAACACAAATAGATTTCTAGTAAGATTTAAGTAAAATTTTATTTAATAATAAAAGGAGGATAAAAATAATTTTAGTATCATATATTCATATACCTCGAATAGGTCCTAAAGCAGCATCTTTGGCTAAACCAGTTAAATCACTTCCTGAATAACCTTCTGTTAACCTAAAATAGGATATGAAAAAGTTATTAAAAATTTTACATAGAAATTAAGACTAATTATCATAATAAAGGAATTATTGAAGTCATGACAAAAAGGAATTATTGAGGTCATGACACTTGGTATAAAGACTACTGTCAAAATCGCATGCAAACATTTATACTGCAGCATTATTGAATAGAAAATAAATTTTTTAAGTGAACTAACCTAATCCATAATTAGTTACAAACAGACCATTTTAAGTACAGTTCATCAGTTGAAGAGTGTTTAATTATGAAAGATTATTATACTGCAATCAAAGTCAAATATCAAACTTCCCAAGAAAGCATCTAAACTTTAGGTTGGATGGGCAGATAAATTTGCAATGAGTATATTGGATAAGACACTGTATAAATACATTGCAAGACAATTTGAAACATTATTACTTACAACATACAATCCCTTTGACACTATAGAATGACTAAATGTGTATTATAAAATTCCACAAACATAATAATAAAGGAATACACTATATATCAAGGGCAGCCAATCTGCGGCTCGTGAGCCACACACAGGTCTTTGAAGGTTTATTTGTGGCTCTCGATAAATGTACTCAAGAAAAACCAAGCGCTACAATTAAAATATAAGTTGACATCGCTAACTGAATTTTGGAAATTTATACCACAATTGAATTCTTCCTTAAAATATGTGAAATCCAAAAACAGAACAGTGGTAGCAAGACAACATCTCAAATAATTACTAAAAAGTACTGTCACCAATTAGTCGCCAAATTTTAAAGAATTATCAAGTAAAAAAAATGTTTAGTTTTTAATACTTAAATTCAATACACATATTTTGCACTTTTATTTATGATTTCAATAATTATAATTTCTGTAAAAAAATTTTTTAATATTTTTTTCGCATACATTTTAATTATGTATTTAATTGCGGTCCTCGAAAAATTTCAAATTTTGAAAATTGACTCGGACTTTCAAGGAGCTTGGCCTCTCACACTCAATACATTGAGTAATGCTGGAAAGTTTGTAAAATGGAAACCACACTTATAGTGATTATAGAATAAAATGCATAGGAATACATAAGGAAATTTAATGTCCATTTATACACTACATCAGTCACACTCACAATATTAAAATAAGAGATAGTTTAATATAAGTATATCAAATTTTGTATTTCTCTGAAAATTTCTTTCCAATAAATATTCAATTCCATATGTTATATAATCATATACTTATATCAATATCACAAGCATAAATATAAAATATCAATTAAATTTAACAATTTCTTTTTGGTGCCTTTAACATTTATAAGAATGGGTATATATGTATATAATTTTGATTACATTTACACATTAATACAGAGACAATTACTTTGCAAGCTGTTTAATTTCAGACTTAGATAAAGAATTGTCTTGCTTTGCTAATAATTTTTCCAACAGCTTTATTCGAGTGTCTTTGTTTGGAAGAGTTACATAAACACGCTTTGTAAACCTCCTATAAATAAAATATATATATAAGCATTGAAATTATAAAATCACATAAAACATAGCTATAACAAGATGTAATACTTATAAATAAAAAATTAAAAAGCAATTTGTTCATGAGCTTTTAATTACTCTAAATAAGAATTTCTTCAATGATTTTAAATAGCCAAATAACTTACCTTTGTAAAGAAACATATAAAACAAATTTTAAAGTTTTAATTTTAAATTAATATTATATACACACACAAACACCTGTTATAATATAAGGATATAACAGATGTTTGTGTGTGTGTATATAATAATGATAAACAATAATTCTTCTCAGTATATTGTTCTTATAAAATATCATTATTAGGTTTAATATATATATATATATATATATAAATTCACACATATGTCTTTACCGAACAATTTTCTAAAAGCGTACGAAAAAAGATATTAAATGCTGACAGTAAGCAAACAAAAAAGTATTCATTTAATCACAGAAAATTCGCAACTGTAATCGTGCGAGATTCAATATTTATCATCCTTTTGTACTCTTCATATATATTTTCGTTTCAATTTCTTAAGTGCTCTGAAACAGTTTGGATTCGCTTTATCTGAAACGCTAAGAACATAGCAATGATCATTAGCGTCGCCTAGTGAAATAATGTGGAATCTCAGTTTTACCGTGACTGCGGGGCGGGGATTTGTTTGGACGAAATACTGTCTTCCCTGAATCCTAATGAATCGGTATCGAATGAGAATATTGTTCCTCACATAAAATGCAAAGATGAAATAACAGCACTTTTCTAGGAAATAAAATTTTTTAAGATTATCAAGCAATATAAGATTAGGCTATCTATTTCACAAATTTGTAATTGATTTTCTATTTCTACAGAAATCTAAAAGCTATGCAATGAATATTTATTGTTATTTTCAAGAAAAGTTCTTATTTATCATAATGCACAGCCTGACCTCTCTCCTAGTTAGTCTTTAATAAAGTTTATAGAAACAGCTAAGAATGCATATCAATTAGCCACTGTTTTTTCTCAATTTTGGATCAAACCGATTTTGTTACAATACTATACATAAATAAAATAGTATTGCAACAATGTTTACTCCATCCACTTAGAAACTTAAAAAAAATTAAGCTGATGGTGATCAAATGATTAATGTAGAATCTCTTAACATACCAATTGATGATGTTATCCCTGGTAGAAAGCTAGTCTTATTTATTAGTTTTTGTTATATTTTGATTGATTCATTGGAAATTTAACAAATTTTTCTGTTATTTTAATTTATCTTCAAGTGTTTGCTTTAGAGCAATATTAAAACTTTGTACAAGTATTTACTCGTTGAAGGATTAAACTCTGAATAATTATTTCACATTATAATCCAAGTTTATCGAATTTGAGAGATATGTTTAAAATAATGATTCACATTTTAGAAATCTGCAATTTGTAATGGATCAAAATATTCAAGGTTAATTCTCATTTTTTTTCTTATACTGTTTAATTCATTTGTCACTAACTAGCTTTAACTTATTGATTGATTTAAATACAATTTTTAATGTAAAAGTTTTTTATTTTCATTGCTTATATTAAAAAGACAATGATTTATAATACAATACAATAGCCTATTTATAATACATTAAAATAGTAGATTGAAGTCTAGTAGCAGAAAAAATAAAACTCAGATAACATACAAAAAACATTTTATTAAAATGGTTAATTGTTCATCATCATACTTGTTTAACTTAAATGTGAACTTCAGCAACTGAATTCAGTATATAGATAATAGAAGAGAGTTTTAAAAAATATACTACAGTATTAAATAAATTGCACTAAACGAAATTTTTGATTCATTATAAATATATTAAGAACTAAACATTCCAAAAATTATAGATGTGATCAATTTAGTAATAAAAGAAGTCAATAATAAGACATTTAAAATTGTTTCATAAGTTTTAAAACAAACATAAAGGCATAAAATATAATTGACTGTATTTACATAAATTTATAATAAAACTTTATATAAAAAGATTTTAATTACTATTTATTAGTTTGTTACAATAAAAAATTCAGCAAATTAGAATGTAATCTTGATATGTTACAATTTTTTCAAACCTGAGGGCAGCATCATCAAGCTCTTGAGGTCTATTAGTTGCTCCCATCACCAATATTCGATCATCTCCATCAGAACGCAACTGAAAGAAATAAAACAGAAAAATGTGACATGGATTCAAAAATTCAATTTAAATGAAACAAATAAAAATTTGAATTAAATTTGATAAAAATATCCCAAATTAGACTTCTTATCTTTTTCAGCAGTTAAAAGTCAGATATTTTGAGATTTAAAATTGATGAGTTAATTCAGTTGAAATTTTACATGCATATTACAACATACTAACATAATAGTGATAGTATTTTATACTATTCTATAATATAAAGATAAATGGATTAATCACATATATATAGTTTTATATAGTAAACTGTTTCTATTCTTTTTTTGAAAATGGTTAAAAATATGGAAAATATAATTTAAACATACATAATAGTCCATATTTGAATGTTATAATATATTCAGACATTAAATTTTGAAGTTTAACTCATTTCAGGGAATAACTTAGGGTACATATTACAGATGATATAAAAAAAACATTCACCCCATCAAATTCCACCAAAAATTCAGTTTTTAGCCTGCGACTAGCTTCATGTTCATTTTCTTTCCTTTCATTTAATAAAGAATCAACTTCATCTAAAAGAAGAAATTATTATCAATATTTTTAAGGCAAATGATGTAAACATATGTGAAATTTTAAAATGAAATTCTATTACCTATAAATATAATAGTTGGTTGAAGCTCCCTTGCAACAGCAAACAAGGCACGGACAAGTTTTTCTCCCTCACCAACCTAATGATTTAAAATGAATTATTTTACTTTGAATGAAAATTTTATGTTTTTCAATGAAAACAAGCTTTGTAGAGGTTCACAAGAGGAATAGTTTAAATGATACTTACATACTTTGAAGTTAAAGAGGCCGCACTTATATTTAAAAATGTTGAATTAGATTCACAAGCTACTGCTTTAGCCTAAAAATTGATAATAAGAATAAAGATATTTACATTAATTATTTTTGCCTTGCCCTGTATAGTTTTAATTTTAAAAAATCTGAAAAAAATTAGAATTTAATTTTTTTTACATTTTTTCACAGAAAAGGAATAAAAAATATTTTTCTGGTGAATAAGAAACTTGGGTAATCATGAAAATAAAAACTTCATACATATGAAAAAGTTGAATATTGTAACAATTTTGATACAAAATGCAGTTTCAACAGTTTGAAAATAAATAGTAATACTGACAAATATAAAACAATGTTTTTTATTTTATACATAATAAAATCACTTCAAATGAATTTAATTAATCAAAGAATATATGATAATTTTCCTTCTTTTTTAACATAATTTTAAGAGCAAGATACTAACCAACATTGTTTTACCATTTCCAGGCGGTCCAAATAACAGAAGACCTTTAGGTGGTGTTCTGAGCCCAGTAAATAACTAAAAAACATAATGTTTTATTAAAATTTTCATACAAAAATAGCGAAAAAAGTGTTATTGCTGATATTTAAATCTACCTATTTAAATAGATACATTTTGTTTAGGAAATGGTGATATAATATAAATCATTGTAAATGCAGTTAAGCTAAAAATTATAAAACAATAAGCAGAAGAAATAAATAAAATTACATAGCAAGAAGGAAAAAACATTAAAATAGGAAAATCCATAAACATATATCTCAATGATTTTTTTCAGAAATTGAATAAAACTGGATTAATTTAAAAAAATAAACACTTAATCACTGTAAATGTTATAAAATAGTCTGCTTAGATTGAAATTTTTTACTTTTATTATAGGAAGCTTTTGCTTTCTCTGTGTGTAATTTATTATTTAATGTCTGCAAAGTATAAAATTAAAGTACAATCTTTTTTTTATATTCTGAAAGATTTTTCAATCAAAAATAAAATATTTCATACAAAGATAAATTTTACTAATAATGCTAATATATTATGGTTAACTTCTGAAAATGTATTGTTTTCTATATTGACACACAGCTATTTGTCTTCTTTTATGAATTCAAGAAAACATTGTTCTCCATACACTAAAATGATATATTAAAAATATGAAGCTAATAATTAAAAAAATAACTAATTATAAACTTTCAGATTAAAGTGTGAAATTAAATAGATGTAAAATTATATAAGTTTTGACATATTCCTATTTTTTTAGAATACATATGATAAATATTAAAAAAATACTCTTATTACATCCAAGTGTGTCGGAGATATATACATCAATAAAAAATTGAGCTAACTTTAATGATACTTGGAATGAAAAATAATAAATTTAAAAACCTTTAGTTCAAATTTTAGATTTAAAATACGAAAAAAAAATAGTGCAATTAAATTTTCATCAAAAATAATAAAAACCAAAATGCAATTCAATACATAATTGTGGATATAAATTACTGAACCTTGTTAACTTGAAAACTTTTATTACTATTTCTCATAAAATTTATTATAAATATAAATAATAATTCCATAACTTGGAATAATAATTATAAATTAACAGAATAAATCCAGAACGGTCAAATGGAGCAAATATCATAAATAAAGAATACCCAAATTAAATTTAGAATTTAAGAATAGTCTATATTAAACTTTATAAAAAAAATATGCATTCCGTTTATAGCAACAAAATGTTGCACAAAGGAAAATCATTTTTATGAAACTGTGATATATATGATTTAAATAAATATGAGTAACTATTATATGTATTTCATGAAATTTTATTAATTTTTATATTATGTATATACAGCTGATATTAGCTCTATATACTTTCTGTGTTTCTGGTAGTTTCTGAGTAGTTTCTGTCCTTGTTATGGCAAAGATTAGTCATCCAATGGCTACCTTTGATTCTTTGCAATCAACAATAGGAATTGAAAACAGAATTTAGTAAAACAAATAGAAAAAAAAAACAATTTTCAAGGAAATGAAAAATATTCTGGACAAATCTATCAAGAGTATTTTTTTTTTTTACTTTTTTCAGCAGTATAAACTAGCAAATACTGTTTTTCAAAATAAAAGTGCTGAAACATGCATCTTTTGCATAGGATTTATTTCTTTAGAAATGAAAAATAGACATCATTAGTTACAAAATATTTTTAGGGTGTATAGTTAAAATGAAATTTTGAAGTGATATACACACAAGAATTTTAAAATTTAATAATTATTTTTTAAAGCAAGAATTTTATTATAAGCTAAAGAAATGTTCCCATAAAATTTAATGTGAAATTTAATTAACAATAACTTATGGTAAAAGAAGAAATGTTTTATAAAATATTAAGTTTCTAAATATATGATCATTAAAAGTGCACAAATTTTTTAAGGGATAATAATTTACCAACATAGATAGATATTTACATAAAAAAATAGAAAATATTTGTTTCAAATTGTAACTCAAACAAAATTAATTTAAATAAAAAACTAGAGCTATTTTATTTTCATTAATTTTTACTTAAATTATTTTGATACATCAAATTATTTCAAATAGTTCACATTGCAATTGACTTATGAATGAAATGCATAAAATTCAGTATTTTGATGAGTTTTAACCATTGACAAACCAAAAGAAAATTAGTATTAACTTTCAGGTAAATAATTTTGTTTTTATTAATATAACAAGGATGAGTGTGAACTTTTTTTCCTTTATCACAGTCCAATGTTACTATTTATATTAAGAAAGTACTCAGATATATGCTTACAAATAATGCAATTTATAAGGATACTTTTTTTCTAACTTAAAAAGAACCTTAAACTATTTTACTATTAGTTTTTTGCCATGAAAGAGTAGAAAAACGTAAATCTAAAAAAAAGAAAGAAAGATTTGTATACCTCTGGGCGAACAGTAGGCAGGATCACCATTTCACGCAAAGCTTGTTTAGCTATGTCTTGTCCGGCTGCAACAGGCAAGTCCGAAAAAAGTAAAAAAGTTTATAAGAATAAAGCTTAAAATATGAATTGTACTTTGAAAAAATAACTTTTAAGAATTATATTTTGTTATCCTATTTCCAAAATTTAGTAATAACTTGAATACATAAATTAAACTTAAATTTTATTATTTTTAAAAATCAGAACAAAAATATTTTAAACATTTATATAAATAATGAAAAGTTAAACTGGCCCAGAATCACATAAAAAGCATGTGAAGCAACTTGTGATTAATAGATCATACCTTAATGAAAAGCAATTTAAGTAAAAGACATTACAATAAAAAAATCTAGACTAATAACTGACATTTTCAAAGTCAAATTTGGAAAAATGTTGAAATTATATTTTGTGGTATACATCCTATAAATTAAAATAACTTATTTTTTCAAAATTTTAACTGTCTTCTAAAATGTTTACTCCAAGTCGAAGATAGGATAAAAGAGAACACAATTTCAAATTATAAGATGATAATTATATTTAAACTTATATTTTAAAAACAGACTAAACTCTAGAAGAATGAATCACTCTCAAAAGTAGATTGTGTACCCTACTTTTTAGATCTTTATTTTTTTAAATTAAATAAGTTAATGTTTTTGTAAGGGTTTACAGCATAAATATTTTTAATAAATATATTTATAATTAACTTTAAATTAATATTAGCAGATAATAGTTTGATAGTTCATTTAAAATATATTTAATGTCACTGACCAAATAACTATCTTGAGCTAAGAAATCAATTTTTTCAGCTGAATGTAAATTTAACTGTTGTTCTCAATTAAAATGATAGGCAAAGATGACCTATTAAAAAATTGTCTAAGTAAGGAACTAGTTAATAAAAATAGTTATTTAATACATGCAAATTCCAAAACAAGTATAAATAAAGAGAATCATTTTTTTTAAACATTATAAAATTCTGTCCATCTGATGTAAAATAAAAATAAAAAATGAAAAATTAGTAGCAAAATGCTACTATATTTTTTGTTTCTTTGAAAAATTTTAATGCTATAGGAAAATTTTCATTTAATTTATCTGGCCATAGAAATTAAATGAAAAAAGCAAGATGCCTGTAAATTATATATTATAAACTCCAGAAGTTTTCAACACTTTATATTTTGAAAGAAATTTTCAGTAATATAAATTTAATAACATCATACATAATAATCTAATATTATTGAAAAATTAAAAAAGAGGAATGTAGAAACAGTTATAAAGAATGATTTGGGAGATTTATTATTCTAACTTTCTAAGAACAAATTAATCATGAAAAAAATGATAGATTATTAAATGAGCCTTGGAATATGTAATAATTATAATTATAAATTTCTAATTAAATTAAACAAGTTTAATTTGAGTAATAATAATAATTTGAAATACTTACTATTAGTGACAATTAGTGATTTTTACAAACAAGGAGGTATAATTAATAATATATTAACGTAAAAAGGTGTATTACTCTTAAAATAAAATATGACAAATAAAAAATTATACTTGTATTCATTTGTACACGTTATGCAAAAAAGATAAATTATTTTAAAATCACACAAAATAGCTCTAAGAAAAATAGTTTTAGAAATGTTAAAATAATTTATAACAAATTTGCTTAATAGTCTTGTTAATAAATTATTTATAAGTTTACATTTATTATGTTTAGCTGCTTGACAAAATAAAATGCATGATATTAAGACCTTAATAAACATATACTCTCAATTTGTAACATAAAATCCAATGAACTAATCAATTTGATATATAATAATTATTCAAATTATTAAAGAAAAGAAAAAAAATTTAAAATAAAAGTTCAGGTAAAATAATAATAAAAAAAATTTTTTTAATCTATTTCAATGAACTTTTTTTATAAAAAAGTTAGAAGCTTACATTCACAAAACATTAACTCAACCATAACAATATTTAAAAATGAATTTTTCAACATAGATTTTGAAATGGCTTATGCCTTCATATCTTGAGCAAGTTTTCTAATCTTCAAGAAGTTCAACAAAACATCAAAAGATAATGCAACAGAAAATGAAAAGCATTTTTTATATACAGCATCTATTTCTATATTCTGTTGAGAATAAATACAAAAGTGACAATATTTTCAAAATTAAACCAAATCTAAAAATTTGTGGTTTAGTTTGTTTCTTTTAACTTTGTAATTTAGTCTAGCTATCAGGAAAGATTTATTCCACTGAATAATTTCCAAAATAATTTTTAGTCGCTAAAATCTAAGTTTTACATTTCTTTCCTACCAGAAGAAATTAAAATTGATATCATTCATTCACCAGAATTGTATTTTTAATTTTTATTACATTAATTATGTAACTACATTTAGAAATATGTAATTCTGGAAAATACTTAATTTTTTTTTAAATAGATATTATTTTCTTTACAACCAATCTACTTAATAACCATTAAGATTTAAGGTTAAATGAGTTTGAATTTACGAAATTCCATTTTTCAATTAGTGTCAATTAATAACATGTAGTAGCACATGCATTATTCACAATATATTTATTTTTTCAGATTCATTTATATAGACAAGCAATCAACCTAAAACATCCTCAAGATAATTTTTTAAACATTTATAACCTCAAAATGGTATAGACATTAGAGGAAAAAAAAAAAAAAAAAAAAAGAGAGAGAGAGAGAGAGAAAAAAACATGCTCCTTATCAGTTAAACCCAGTATAAGAAAGCCTTTTTTGATGAATTACCCTAAAAACCTAAGTGAGTAAATGTTAGTAATAATAATTTAGCCTTTTACTCTCGTGTAAATAAAAAGACATTAACCTTTAACTGAAGATTATTTATTTCAAATGCTTCATATCCTTAGTAGAGAACAAAAGTTTTTCTGAAATTATAACAGCAATAGAAGATAATATAGTAATTTTGCAAAACTTTCAGAAAACATACGATATTTTTTCATTTAAAACATTAAACTATTTCAATAGATTAAAAACAATAGATAAATGTATAAAAATCATATAATAGTAAACAGAATAAGATTCCAAAAATGGAATTATTTAAGCATCACGAACAAACAAATGTAATTTATGACAACCTTATTAATGAACTCTTTCAAATGTTAAAGTGAAAGAGATTGTTAAATCAGAAATTTATTACATTTGACAGTTGAAAAATAAGTAATAAAAATGGCAATATTTGGATGCGGAAAAATTAAAAAATGTAGAAGTATTGGCGGCACTTGATAAATTATTGTTTACTCACATATTAATGAAGCAATGTTGGAATTTAAAGCTATGGATTTGAATTATAATTTTTAAAAATTGAGAATTTACCTGAACTTTTAATGTCCATACAAAAATTTATCAATAAAAGATTATAAAGAATGTTACATTTGAGAGTTATATTTTCTTGTTAAACACAGGGCCTCATCCACTGCAGATATTACTTCTGTTTCACTGCTCTTACTTTTACCCACAATTTCCATAGCTCCAGGTAACCAAATAAGCAAAGGAAGATGTAAATGTTTTTTGTAAATACATTTGAAGTTTTTTGCACAATTTTTAAAATTCAATAATATTATATTCCAAGCATAAGCTTTTTGTTTATTACCCAATTCGTTTGACAATAAAATAATAAAAAAAAACCTAGTCATAAAATAAAAAAATACTTGCAAATTTTTTACCTATGTCATCAAATGATATTGTTGGTCCTCCATCAACAATATCATCCATTATCATTTGTGCTAATTTGGGATCAATGCCTTTAAGACTAGTTATTCTATTTAACTTTTGCAGTCTTGATTGTATTGGAAGTGCATTTTTGGAAACTTCTTTTTTCTAAACAAAAAATAGAGAAAATAAAAGCAATCATTTGGATATGCAGCAAATTAAACATTTATATAAATATATCATTATAAGTTTATTATAATCCATTTTTAAGCAATTATAAAAATGAAAATACATTAAAATTTCAAGATTTTAAATTTTAATTCCTTCAATATTTATTATATATCATTGTTTCAGATTAACTTTTAAGATGTTAAATGTTTATGCATGACAGTTACAAAATAAAAAATAGAGTTTTTCAGGATATGTAACCATATTCATAAATTAAAATCCTTTAAAAATAAAAACATTCATTTTAACATACAACTATATTAAGAATGAAACTAAAAATCAAAGTGAGCAAAATCACATACATTTAGAAAAATCTCTAATTAAAATACAATATTTTCCATAATTAATTTAGAAGTAATACAACATAAGAATTATTTCGTCAAACTCAATTAAAAATTATAAAATTAATCAGGATGTGAAAATTATTTTTCACAACATAACAAATATATTTCAGGAATGGTTATTACTAAATGATGCAAATGTATCTATACATAAAAGCAATATCTTTCAAAACATTCGACTTTTAAAATACAAATTATTAATAGAATTATGAAAACATTGATTTTCCCAAGGAATATTATATTTTTTATATCCAAAACAATATTATATTTTTTAGAAACGAGCAGACAAAGCCCAAATTTAACATATATAATATTTTTAAAAAAATAGGAGTCCAAACATACCAATCAATCTATTACAAAGTTCAAATTATTTTTTGATAAATATTGTAAGTGTTTTTTAATTTATAAAGTAATACATTAAATACAAAAAGTCTAATCTAAGTAAAAGGTAATTCTTACTACAGAACCCCAAATTACATTTAATGCACTATATAACAAATTAAAAATTGAAAATATTAAAATGTAAAATATATATGACATAATAATTTTTTGGCTTAAAATATGAAAGTATAAATTTTTATCACTTGTGCAGATGAAACAAATAAATTGTTAAACTAAAATTAAACATGTAAATTAAAATAGCTTACCATATTGTTTTGAGGCAAGCGACGAATGGGTGGAGGAGAGGTTGGTTTTTTCCTTGGCACAACAGTTGGACTTCGGCGAGGTGAAGATTGTAAATTCCTAGGCACACTCATATTCTTAGCAGGAGGCAAAAATTTACGAATTTGTTTTTTACCTGAAAAATGATTTAGAGCAACAAATTAAACTTTTAAATGACACTTAAAAATGAACTTAATAAAATTCTAAAACAGCCATCTACATACATGTAGGATCCAAAAAATAAATAAACTGGCTTTTCCTAAATCAAGCAAATGCTTTTATAGTCATTTGTGACATACATTACTTTCCTTTCTCATTTGCATCTACATAAGAGATCACGACAAAATTACCACAAAATATGTTTATAATTTAAATATGTAGTATCTTCTTTTTATAACTTAATCTTCAAATTTTCCAAATGTGACTTATAAGAAAAAATTCCATTGCAGATTTGAAGTACAGATAGTTGATACCGATTTCCTTTCATTATAAAATTTTACTTAATAAAGAAAATAATAAACTATAGTCAATGCAATTTAGTTTTTACTTAACTAAGACAGAGAAAGTGAGACTTTCTCTGTCTTAGTTAAGTAAAGATGAAGCAGTTTGTAGTCACCAATTTATCAAATTAACATATTTGGCTGAAAGAAACAAAAAAAGCCTTTCTGTCCAACAGTTTTCTTATAACTTAAGTCAGCTCATTTCTATTTTTATTTCTTAATTTAATACTTCCAATATTTGCACATAATTATCCTTACATATAAAACAGGAAATAAATTTTAGTTAAGTTAAAAATATTGAAATACATAAATATATAAAATAAAATGTGAAATAAAGGAAATTAATTTTGATATTTAATTAAAGTATTGATTAAAAAGAATAAATTTCTTAGATTAATTTGTAGTACTAATATAATTAAAATAAATTAATGTACATAAAGAATTACATGCAATTCCTCATATGCTTTTATCTATTGTATGTTTCTGTGGCTCTTGAAGCATTTTTTTTCACTAGTTCAATTTGGTATTATTTTTATTATATTTGTAAATTATATATATTTAAAGAGAACAAAATGTTTAAACTAATGTGTTTTTTAAAGGTTGTCAGCATCAAAGATTAAAATTTATTTTTTAGTATTTAAATAATTACATTTCCGAATTCAAAGTTGCTAAAAAATTTTTGCCAACAATAAAAAAGTCTAACTGTTAACTCAAAAAAATTTATATAATTAAAGCCTCAGTAGTAGATAATACTTTGGGTTTAGGAGGATCATTTTAGAGTAAATCTTTGTTCTGAAGGATTTTAGAAAGCTTTGATATTTGATTTATAGAATTAGTCAGACTTTATAAGTCATGTGTGGCAGTCAGGGAAAAATCTTCGTCGTATAAAAAATAGATACAGGAACATAGTTTTCATATATAAATGAAAAAAGTAAAATAAAGCTTATTTAATATTTTTCTGCACTCAAAAAATAATAATATAAGCACTTTTAGAATACTACCAATCTTGGGAGTGAAAATAATTTATTAACAATATTTACTTTATGTGTTGATAAATATAAAATTCTCTTACAGATTATTCCTGAAATATTTAAAAAAGTAAAGATTTATTTAGTTAATACAATAAATTTTAAGATTTCTCGAAAAACAATTTTGCTAGTAGATAAATAGTTGAAGTAGATTTTACATATTACATAATAACATTTAGATGGTATCTTCTTTAAAATTATAGTTTTACAAATTTTCAAAAAGTTCCTTAACACTTTGATTAAATTATTTAAGTTACTTTTAGGAATTTAATAGTTTACAGTTTCGACCCAATGAAAATCACATCCTAACCATATTAAAGGAAAAATAAAATCATTCTAAAAATAATGCATTAATTACACAAATATAAGAAATACAAAAATATCATGCAACAAAAAGTCTAATAATTTGAAGTAACGAAACATTCTAAAAAAATTAAATCTTACCATCGTTAACACCAGGTGAAGTAGGACTAATATTTTTATCACTTCCGCTATCATCTTGAAAACAAGGGTTTAATTTCAAGGGTGCTGGTTGCTGCCAAGTTCTTCGTCTTGAAGGGTTTGATTCAAAAACTTCAAGAGTTTGAGTATTTTCTATTTAAAAAAAGGAAAAAAATATACAAATTATTTACTGGCAAATAGCTGTGACTTAAGTTGAAGAAGAAGAGTTAAGTTGAATGATTAAATTTTATTTCAGAAATATTACAATGAAAATACAGGTCAGAATATACAATACTGAATTGCAAAGTATTGAGATGCTTAACATTGAAATGTTTTATAGATAATAAAAATAATACTTACCTAAGAAATCAAGACGATCTTTAGCCATGTTTAAATTTTTACGCATTTTTTCTTGCAAACGGCGAGATCTTTCAAGTGCTTCACCTGAATGATTATTTGCAAAAAATTTTAAGGATTCATGAAATAAGAATTTATAACTAATGCAAAACACATGATAAAAATACATCACACATATAAAGAATAAGATAAAATAGGAATTTTGAGATCAAATTTTAATATGACACATTTACTTTAGTAAAATAATACAAACATTTTAGGGACTACAAATATTGAAAATTTTTAACATCAGATTTTTAAGCTTCCAATACTTAATAAAAAATACATTAGTCAAAGATCAGTAAAATTGAGATAAGCAATATATATACATATAAATTGTGAAAAATTAATTTTATAATATTTTTATAATAATTTTATAAACTAATTGTGATAAAGAGGCACAGATATTCAAAATCTCAGATAATTTTATTATTTCATTTGATGAAGATCTCAAAAATCAAGTCAAATCTGTACTGAAAGTTAGGATATAAAAGGATAATTTTGCAATCTTAACTGTGCAATCATACTAAAATGAAAAAAAAATTGTAGTATGGATCAACTTACTATTTCCTTGATTACAGTTTACAGCCATGCCTTTTCTTAATTCATCTATGCCTTTACGATAAAAATCAATGGCCAATTCTTTAGAACCTATAAAATATTACAAAATCTCAATAAGTATTCATAAATGAATCAAGAAAACATAAAATGAGCATGCAATTTTAAGTCCTATTAACATAAGTTGAATTAACTATTTTACTCAATAAATTTTAGCTAAACAGAAAGCTAAATACTACATTTAATGAATATTTATTTTCTTACCAGTCTTTTCAAACAAGTATAACTAGAAAATTATTAAAAACTGAATTTTTCAAACATATCTTGTAAATTTGAAACAAGCAGCTGTACTAGAAATTGCAGAATTACAGTTACATGCTGTAAAACATAAAATGTTTGGTTATTTTTTAAAAACAAACTAGTCGGTTGCATACTGTGTGAAAGTAAAAAAAAAAAAAATTACAATGATGTCATTAGAAATTTATTCAGAATTTTACATGTGTATTATTTTTTTACAGAATCTAATCAGTAATTAGGAGATTCTCCATAAAATTTACAGGCATACATTGTATCCTTACATTTCTATAGGGAAAAGCATCTTTTGAATTGCTTTCTTAGAATCTGTTTTTTTTTTTTTAAACTTCCATCATATTTAGCACATGTACAAATTAAGACTGATTACACCAAGGTACACATGGCTATCTCAGTAAACTTTGTATCACAAATAAATGATAGTTATACAGGACAGTGGTATATTTTTATTGTATTACTTATTATAGATAAAATGGGAATTCCTAATCATTATTTGCTAAATATACACAAATATTGTTATGGCCTACCAAATTGATTTTACCTCAGAAGAATAATTAGCAAGCATGCTCTTGCTTAATGATATAGATTTAGATATAATTTTAATTTATCTGTTTCTTTTTTTACTATATCCTTTTTGTAATTGGAAATGTAAGATGACACATCCACAATTTTGCCAAAATTAAAATTTATCAGCAATATTTGGTACAGATGCCATATAATTCAGAATGGCAAATTCTAAATTTTTTGGAGATGATGAAATGTTGCCAAAATGATGTATTGTGCACTACAATGTAATTATTAGGGTTGTCAAAACAGAATTTTCTGCATAATTCTCATAGGTCTCCATATCTATGATGTAATAAGAGCTAGGTTGTCAGATACATAAGAAAATCTGCAAACTCATAATTTGGCATCCTGGATTATACAGCATCTGTGCCCAATACATACCGCCAATTTTTTTTTTTTGCCAAACCACACGCACAAGGGGTACCCCTTTTTACACTGAACTCGAGAAAGTATAAATTTATTTTAAATTAAAGCAAGCCAGTAAAAATGAATTAATATAAATTATAGTAAATTAAAAAAAAAACTTATATTCAAAATATTTTAAGACAAATTTATCTAAATAAAAGAATAAATATATTTAAAAAATACAGTAAAAATTTTTAATCTTATATGGTTAGTTATATAATGATTTAATTAAATTTTCAGTTTATAAATTATCACATGTAAAAGAAAGAGAATTTAAGTAAATTTAAAAATTTTTTAGTTTTAATTAATTTTAAACACACATTAAATGAATATCAAGTCATGATTATCATAATTAAAAATATAAGTTAAAGGAATATTTTTAATAGTTTCATTACTTGTGCATTTAGACAGAATAATAAATAAATTGAATGAAAGTTCAATAACTGATCTTTGCACATAAAGCAAGATGCATTATGATCGTTAATGTATACAAATAAACATTTAAATATTTAATATTTATAAGAACCTCATTTGGATCTAATAATACACATTTGCTTATGCTTTAAAAATTCATTTAAGAAACAATTTCAAGATACGATTTTATTTAACATTAATTAAACTTTTTGACATAACAATAATATGTCAGTTGAGATTTGATTTAAAAAATTATTTATACGGCTAAACTCAAATCTGTTAAATAAAAAAAAATTAAGATCAAAAAGTTTTGTACAAAAAAATTTTATTCGCATTTTTATATAAAAACGTAAATTAAGCAATTAAACATTAAAATTAACAGGAAATGGTAGCTTAAAAATGATTTAATTCTTCAAAAAGTAAATTTTAAGTAATTGAAATTTTAAGATCAAGGCTGAGAGGATATAATTTGCATCACAACCATTACACAAAGAACAACATACTTACCATCATTTTCGTCTATATTTAGGGCTTTTGATATAAAATCAAAAGCTCTGCGGTGATAGTGACTTTGAAGAGCAAAAGGATTAGCAGTATCCATATCTTTACCAATTAAAGCATGTTTGCTTACTTCTTCACTACTAAGACTTGTTTTTGTGGTGGTACTAACGGATCGTTTAACAGATGTACACAGACCACGAAATAATTTAAAAAGCTGAGAAAACAAATAAGTAAATGAACCAAACAAAAAAGAAAATGGAAACATAAAAAAGAAAAAGGTTTTCTTCACATAATATTTGCTTTTCGACGTTTCTTTCTCATTTGAACATTTAACAACAAGATTCAAATTAGTTCTTGTTTCACGATTCATTCGGCCGCCATTACTTTCATTTCAGTTTGTTGTATTTTGATAGATTGGCAACTTCTATTGGACTTGCTTTTGAATTTGTATAATATCGATTTTACTATTAATAACAATAATTTGAGATTTGTAAATAGAAATAAAAATATTTAGACTTTACAATAATAAAAATGAAGATACATGAATAAATTTCATTTTTCCCTTTTATCATCTTTCTTCAACTTATTAAGCATTTTTTTAAAATTCAAACAGTAAATTAATACATAAATAACATATATTTTAAATGAAAATTCTAAATGTGTTTCTCTTGAAATAGAGTCCAATTTTTTTCTCTTTATTTTTTAAACATTTAATGATAGATTTTATTTATAATTTATTTATGTGTTTCTTTCATGAAATTTGGCATCATGACGGATAGAGTGGACTGAAATGAGAGAAACTGGGTCAGTGGTTCTAGCATTAAATGAATGTTTATTTTCTACATTTTGTATATTTACATTTCATCTGTATTAAGTTGACTTCAGATCATGAAAGAGTCCCTGTAAAATTTCATTTGTAATGAAAAAACTAAACATTTTCCGGTGAGATTTCTTTTTCTATATTTTTAATATCTCATGTTGTTACCTTGAGCAAAATATTAAATATACCGGATTATTAAAAATGTTTTCCAAAATTTTGTTATTAATCAAAATCTTTGATTGGGTGCTGTATGCATTTATTTTTGATAATAATATATATTTATCATATGAATATCACCTTCAAACTTAATATTTATTCAAACATAAAATTATACTTTCAATAAAATGTATCTAAAAATTGAATACTTCATCAATTAACGCTATAATATCTAAATTGTATGCAAGTTTTTATTACATCTCAAAATTAATTTATATCCTCATTTAGTTCTGAGGAAAAGAAAATTGAATTTTGGGTATAGTTATCATGACTTAAAAGTCATAAAATGAAAAAAAGTTTTTCAATATCAGCATGCATGCCTTTAGACGTTATTTTTATTAACGTTATTTAATGAATTTATTGTTATGTTACCCATTAACTTAACAGTTTTCTGTAACATTTATATTTAATCTCTCCTGTGTAAGTTCTCATTGTAATTATTTATAGATTAATTAATGACAATAAACATTTAAAGAATTTATTTTGGAGAAAAAAAAATTAACTCATCGGTACTGATTCTTATAATATTTAGCAGTATATTTTAATAATAATATGAGTATGTTATAAATTTGATTTTTTTATTGAAGAAATGTTAAAACATAAATGTTAAATGTTACTTTTTATTAGTTATTTGAGAAATGTATTTTATAATAAAAAATAAAAGTTTGTGAGTATATAACTGTACTTATGACTTAATATTTGCATATGGATTTTTATGAAATTCTACCGACGATACAAAATTAATGATTTTAATTACTTATGGTGATAATCTAGAAGTATAAAAAACAGCTATTATTTATTTGGGAGGAAAACAACGAAAAGTATGATTAATATTTTATTATGATAATGGCTGAATATGTAATATTCTATTAAGATAATTATAAAAAATATTTTGTTCATAAAACCCTTGAACTTTTAAATTTAGTGAATTAAATCTCTTTTTATAATTTAAGAAGTTAGATTAAGGTAATCTTTAAAGTTTCAATTCGCATAATTTATAAAACATAATATATGCTTGATAAAGTATAAGCATATAATACCATATAAGTAGTACTAAGCCTCTAATAATATGTGGAAAGTGTTTTATTTTGAAAAATATTTCAATAAATGTTATTTTTCATGCTATATTAAAATACTTTTCAGTAATAGATGTTTGCTTTTGACACCATATTAAGATTTGCTGAATGTTTTTAATATAAAAAAACAATTATATTATGTAAATTTTATAATCATTTTTAATTAAGTGGTAATGATGCTGTTCCTTAAAAATCGACTTGTGCAAAGATATCAGCTGTGTCTTAATAAGCATTGTAATTAACTTTTCTTAATTAAAACAATAATATAAAAAAGCTTAAAAATGTTTAATATTAATATATGTCTCTAACCTGTGGGCAATCTGTGTAAAAATTATTAGATGATTATGTTTAAATAATTTTGCTTAAAATAAAATGTAATTCTTGCATAAATAATATGAATATTATATTCTTCTAATAAAAAAAGGGTCCTTTATGTTTTTAAGAAGTAATTTTGTTGAATGATAATATTATTTCTTTTAATTTCTAAAATAAATTGTTCTAAGCTGATAGCCAAATTGTTAGCTCTTTGGTCTTCAATTAACAATTCCTGGGTTAGCACAATTTTGGGTATAGATGTTTGTTGTATTTCGGAATACTTTTTTAAATATGTGTGTGAAAAAATAACTATTATACCAAAAAATGATCATAATTAAGCTAATTAATCAAGATTTAGTTGTGGCTTTCAGTTAATTTCAAAATATTTTGTTATCATATCATTTTAAATAAAATATTCTTGTATATTAAAAATTATCCTGTGACTGAATATGGGCAAAGTCATTAAATTTTGAAGAAGACTTTTTATAAAGAAAATTTTCTTTTTCATAGAATTTTAAAATACAAGGATCCTTTTCTATTAATATTCCAACATTCTATGAAAAAAAGCACTCTTTACTATAAACTGATATTTGCTACAAATTAATGTGAACAAATTTAATAAAAAATATTTGATATATTTTTATTAAATTTATTTATACTATAAAACTTACAGGTATGTATAAGGACAATAAAGAAAGCAAACAAGGCAGTAGTTTATGTAAAAGAATAACTTAAGTACTATATTTAATAATCACTTATAGGTATAATAGTTTATATGGACTATATCTGTAAAATAATATAATTTATTTCAAAACTTTATTTTTGTCATGGGTGTATAAAATTCATGTATCATTCTATATTTAGGTCCAATAAAGACTTTTCTAATCATATTTTAGTATACAGTAAGATTGTACATATACCAAAAAGCATATACCAAAAATTAATTATTCAAATTAATGTAGAAATATTTAAAAAAAAAATTATTTCTGCTAAGATACTCATAAAGGGGTTTATGTTTTTGTTTATGAGAAAAACAAAAGGATGAGCAGAAAGGGATATCAAGGGCAAGCATAGTAGCATATACCAAAAATTATCCTTTGAATGGTAATTAATAATGTGTGCATTATTAATAATAATTAATTATGTGAGCATTATTAATTATTATTAATAATGCTCACATTTTATTACAATTAGTTTTTTTTTATATTAGTGTGCTTTCTGCCTATATTATCATTTTCTTGCATTTACAAAAAATTGCATGAATCAGATTTGAAATTTCTACTCTAGGTTTCTATATTACATTATTACAAATTAAATGTAATTCTATATTTAAGAGTTGTATAGATCCTTAAAAGAATTGATTAAAGCTGAAATAAACTAGCATAACTTTTAGTTTTAAAACAAAAAGTTAACTTTGTATTTCACTTATATTTAGAGTAATGCACAAAAAAGGAAATATTTGAAAATGTTCCATTTTTTAAAATTTATTCATAATCTATTATTTGCACTCAAATATGTATATTTTGTGTAATATTTTTGTTTAAAATATTTTTCCCTTAGTTCTTGAGCAAAATATAATTTACATTTTTTAAATAATAATTTTTTTACCTCTCTATAAAAATATTAAATTAAGTATTTATTTAAATTTTTTTGTCTTTTTTTCTGAAAAAGTTTCTTAATTTTTTAAAGTTATTCTTAAGTTCTGTTAAATTAACTTTTCACAATCATTAAATCTTTTAAAGTGTAACATTGATTTTTTTTTAATAGAAATGTTATTTAGAAACTCTTAAACAAGTTAGACCAATACCATCTAAAAGATGTGTTGAAAATATCTTACATTGTAATTACTAAGTTTAAAACATAAGTCTATCTCATTTATAATCTGAACAAATGAAAATATAAATCATAAAATAATAAAAATTTACAAATATTGCATTATAAAACACTTAATAATTTAAGTGTTTGGAAATTTTTTATTAAAAATTGTGTAACAATTATGAAACTATTTCCATATATTTCAACCGTTCTTGAAAAGAAGTATTTATTTTTAAATATAATTTTTGCTTAAATTTAAAAGTACAATTCGACACTAAAAAATTAAATTTAGCTATTACTAGAATTTAACCACTATAAAAAATTTTTTTAATTATCTCATAATGCTATTTATCTTTCAAAAAGTCAGTAAAAAGTGATATTAGAATACAAATATATATATAAATATATTTCATTTAAAGATGTTTGATCTGAAAGTTTTTATATTTCTGTCAAATTTGTCTTGTCAAATAACTTACAATAAAGGTTGCTTCATTTTAAAACTTTGTGGTAATAGCATTGCATTTAATTTTTGCTATAATTAGTTCTAGTTATAACATACTTATACAAAGATACAATTAATTTAAAGAATGCAACAGTTTTTTTTAGAATACTTCTCACTTCAAGAAAGAACTTGCGTTTTTTTTTCTTAACATCTATATGTGACTGTTAGGAGCAGAAAAAAAATGTGTATGCCATCAGTCCCCCATTTTCTACATTCTCATAATATAGCTTTTCTTAGAAAAATAACAATTTGTACTATTTTATTCTGATTTTTGAAAAGGTATTTTTATGGCTTTTCCAGCAAATGTGATTCCACCTGTTTTCAATGTATTGCATATCGGAAATGTTGTTGAAAATAAAACTTTTATATTTAGTAACTTTCTATTGTGAAATCATTAAAAATTTTATTCTCATTTCATTTGCTTTTAGGTGATCTACTCATAAGAATCTATTTCATGGTGTATTGTTTTGAAACACTGTACTTTAAATTTTTTGTTATGTGTGTACTATGTTTTAATCCGTAGACCTTCATGTTTCCATGGTTGTAATGATACTTTAATCAAAATTGAATTTTTTAAAAATTCTTTCTGTTTTTGCTGATTTGGTATGTTAGGAAAAACAGCTAATGTATGAGATGCTTCTGTTTTCTTTCATTAATTTAATTTGTCATTTTAGTTTGTAACAGGATTAGAACATGAAATATATTTTATAATGTGTAGCTTTTTTATGTTAAACTGTGGATCTTATGTGTTCATATTCAAACTTAAACTTTAATTAGATTTTTGTTTATTTTTATATGCTCTATAAAAAAAGATCTAATGTAAATTTTTTCAAAGAAGACAACCTTGTTAAAAAGGTGATATCTGAAATCCATATACATGTTTTTTCCTGATAAAATCTAAATTAAGTTAGCATGCAATTAGTCATGTATCTACTATAAATTCATTGAACCAGGTGTTAGATAATTTACATGGAATGCAGTAAAGTGGGGGCATTTAACTAGTAATACATAAATATATAGTGATAAAAAAGTAGTTAAAAACAGTTAAGAAAATTGTTTTGAATTACTATAAAACATTTCATATTGAAAAAATTATAATATGTGGTAGAATTTCCTATAATTTTACTTAAAATAAGACTAGTGCATTAAATTATTAATTTATTGCTAGCGTTATCCTATCATTAAAGTCTATTCTTTTCAAGACTTTCATATTCATTTATTGCATTATTGAATTTCTTTTTATTCAGGGAAAAATTTTTGCTTGTTTAAATGTTTGAAATGAAGTTTAGCAACGATCAATTCAGCTTTGTGTTAGATATTAAATTTAATCAAAAATTTCTTCATATATAATGTTTTTGAAGTATTGTTCAACCTAACATCTCTCAGTAAGTGTTTTTTAAGCCAAAATTATTTCCAAAAATGCAAACTTAAACCAAAAAACTTTATGCAAACTAAAATAAAACTTAATATTAATGAAAAAAATGGCAATTTTTGAAATTGTTTTCAAGAATATAAATATAAAATTTCAAAATAAATATATTACAATTTAAATTAAGTTTTTGTAGCATTAAAAATTATAAAAATGTTTGTTATATTATTTAAGTATTTTGTTGGATTGGTAAAAATTACTAAGTGTGTAATGAAATGAATATTTTTCCTTCCAAACTTTATTGACTATATTACTTATGATAACAAAATTATTATATTTTAATTAAACTGAAACTATTCATGTATATTTGTAAATACTTATGATAAATAATGTGATTTAATTTATTAAACAGATTCATGCTCTAAATGTTACTCTTGATTGTGTTGTTACATCTGGAGATTTTCTATGAATAACTGAAATAATTTATGTATCAATTCTTGTCCCACTTTTATTAAAATTAAATAGCAAATTGAAATATATAATTACTTATTTTGATTTAATTTTGTATTTCTGAATGTGCGATATGGAAAAAGGTGGAATTTCATCTAAAGATAAATGTTTAGTGAAATATATTTGAAATTCTCTTTTCTTTTTTTTCAAAACCAGCTACAATCAAGACCCTAAACTTTTTAAATCCTGATTAGAAATTAAGTGAAAGAAAAATTATATGTAATTAATTCAACATAATTTTATGATAAATATATGTAAATTAAATTTTTTTTAATTCTATTAATTTTTTTAAAGATTATATTATACTGTATTTTAAAGTTTTGATGTCAAGAGTTTTTAACATCATTACAGTTATCAAAAATTTAAATTTATATTTTTAAACAAGTTTTTAATAATTAACAGTTATAAATATTATTAAAGAGGAGTTCTCCAAAAAACAAATTTTACACTTGTTTTTTGTTTTTTATGTCTTAGGGCAGTATGACTATAAAGGTATTTCAATTTTGATAATTTATTAAAATTTTAGCACACATGTGAATAAGTTTATGAGTGATTAAATAATATTTTAATATAAAAATTAAATTATTTATTCTTCATGCTTTTTTTTACCATCTCCTATTTTTTCCTATTTTTTAAATTATGTGAAGAAATCTTTAAAGGTGGCACAATGTAATATGTATTATTTTCTTGTAGAATTTTTGCATTTAAGGTCATTATTTTGTATTCTGTAAAGATTTATTATTTGGCATTTTTTAAACTAACCTGTTGAAAAGCTAATATCATTTTTTATGGGTTTTGTCACTTATTTTCAAGTGAATTGTTGTAAATAATATTTTTAATGCAAATGATTTTAAAGTTCAACATTAAATGATATGAATTTATTCAAAGTGTTATAGTCATACTGAAAATGGGCAACTGCATTCTACATACTAAATTTTTCTTGGAATGATCGATTTTGTCTCCCTATGATCAATTTTACCAGGCCATACAATTTTAGGGTGGATTTCAAATTACTATAATGAGTGCAGTTAGTGAATGAGCATCAGTATACTTGCCTGATTGTATGGCAAGTAAGCTGATGCTCGCTCGCTCGCTCACTCACTCAGTATATCTGAAGTGAAATGTAGCACATGAACTTTTATATTGAAATCCAACCCAGCTTCTAATTTTATAATTTATGAGTTTGGAACAATGCTGTTGAATAGCTTGTTGATGTGATGACAACTTCAGTTGTTTTGCATATCTACAAGTAAGTTACTTAAGATGTAAATCTTTTAGTAACTTATTTTACCATATCTATGAATGTTTTCAAAATTTTAAATATTCAGCGATGTAAACAAATTATAAAATTATGCTTTTTGTGATCATAATATTTAGATTTATATTAATCACTTCATGTACAGTTTATAGTCTCTTCAAGGTTATTTTATTAATCTTAAATTTAGAAAAAGATTATTTTGTTGACTTGAATTTTCTCTTCAATTTTAAAATTTTTTGTCTGAAGGGTTCTCATAAATTATTTTAGTATTTGGTATTATTTTCCAAAGGGTACCAAATTTTTATTTCCTGTTATTTATAATTTTTTAAGTCTTTAAGGATTAAAAAGCTGTTGTGGAATGTTTTAAACAATTGAACAAAGAAGTCTTTCCAGAAAGAATACAAATTTCTGTCCAGAATTTATTTAAAAGGATTTTTAAATGTGCAAGTTCTTACATTTGTAACTTATAATTAAATGGGCAAAAATTACTGTGAAAAGAAAATTTTTAGCATGAGATTTTTATTAAAAAATTGCCCCAACAATATCTGTCTTTATAGTGATTAAAATTGAAAATGCATTAATCAAAATAAAATTGTCTTGTGTATTTTCAATTTTTTTGCCTTTGCCATTACAGTACTATTCCTAAGTTTCTATTTTAATTGCAAAAAATAATATAGATAATTATTGAAAAAAGAAATTCTTATACTTAATGATGCTTTAAAATTATTAAATCTTAAGTTTGGTCCTTTATAATATGTTGAATAATTAGTAAGAATGATTCCTTTATCTATTTCTAGTTTATAATTCATAATAAATAATTAGTATTTTTATTGAGAATCTCTGCTATAAGATATAAGAAAATAAATTATAAATACTAATAACCGTTTATATAGATATTGAAACATGTGTTTCTTACAATAAGTATTATGTATATTTTCCTTTTTCATCTATATGTGTGTATGTATAAGAGGGAAAAAATGGACAATTGACATTTCCAAGAGTCTTGGTTAAACTGAATTAAATATATTTAAAATAAGTTTTAGATAAGTAGAAATTATTTTTGTTTACTTTATGGAATAAAATTGTAATTAATAATAATCTTTGCATAAAAATATCTATCCACCACACACACAATAAAATACACTTTTAAAGCTAAAATCAGTTTATAAAATTGGCAAAATGTTATGCTTGAATAAGTTTTGAAACAATGAAAAACATGTACTACTAATAACTTTTTCATTATTTCTCATAATTGCTTTACAAATCTCAGATTATAATTTGTGACATTGCTGTTAAAAATGGTCAAGAAAATTGATTTACGAGAAAAGTACGAAGTTTGAACCGTGAATATATCTTAGTATTTTATACTTTATTTACTCTTGATCCACACAAAACACTGAATTCTGCTTTGAAAAAAATGCGCTGTAATTATCTTAATTATTATATGCTTTAAAAATGTAACAATTAAAGAGTTGTACTTGTATAAAATGTTTTGTCTCTTAGTTCAAAATATGTTTTAATGTTACCGTATTTTAAAAACTTTCTTTTCATATGACAAAATATATGTGGATAGCATATATGATAGTACTGAAAGGCGAATTTTGAAAAAAATTCTTGACGAGTGACAAATCATAAAATTTTTTGTGAGTTGTAATTCAGGATCCAATACCAATGCCCTCTATATCATTTCATCTAAGTTTTAAAAATCGAAATTAAAAGGAAACTTTTGATCTAAAATTTCTGTTTGATTGATCTAATTAACAATCCACGATGACTTTATGTAATTATTGGAAATAATATTCACAGCTAAAAATTATATTTATCTATAAACAGAAAAAGCGCTATTTATTTAATAATTAATAAAGATCTGTTGTAAGATTTTGTCCAATTTCTATAAACTACATAAGTTCATCAGCTGCTATAAATATTTCAAATTCTTTGAATGTTTCCGCGTTAAAAAATTTGACATTTTTTATTATTAAATTATCTAGCTTTCTGGGTCTGGGAACTCATCCGTCGCTTGTGACATAGTTTATATATACATATTTGTATTAAAAGCATAATCATTTATAATTTTTAATATTCATTATATTATTGTGACTTCTCAAATTAATTTAATACCGTGAAATTCAGCTACCGGTGATTTGAGGCGTAACATCATTTGGGCTCGATTTTAATGTCGGTTGAGAATGTCTTATTAAGTTCGGAACCTACTTCAAATCGTGGTTTCCGATGGAAGTATCGTTATAGCACAAGATCTAACCATAAAACAAGTAACCAAGCAGCTCGGAAAATAATATAAGTTAGTTTAGACAACTTATACATGCATTTCTGCATAATTTGTGAACAAATAATATGGTTTAATTTGTTCACAAATTATGCAGAAATGCATGTATAAGTTGTCAATTTATTATCTGTTAATTAAAATTATGTTTAATAGAGAACATTATGTGTCCGAAATAGCTATAAAAATTACGCGTGCATTAAAAAATTTATACACTTAAAAAGTTTTTTGATATCTGATTTTTATAACTGATTATTTCATGATATGTTGCTTAATTTGTCCACTACTTCGTATGCATTTGATTGTTTTAAAATTCACTGTGATATTTTAAACAGATTTATATACTTTGACCCTGGCAAAGTAGATATGCTTAAAAAGAAATGGGGGAGGGGTGAATACGGAAGGTGTACTTGTCCGAAAATAGCTTTCATTTATGTCCTTAACACGCGGATAAGCCGAAGTTATTTTGGCTGATGTCACAGTCTTGGCACGGAGCATATTTGCTGTTGTATTTCTTGGCAATATAAATGTCTCTTATGCATTAAATATAAAAAAATGTAATTTCTTCAGAACAAATTGTTTTCAGAAATTAATGTGAAGAAAGTTGCGCAAATATTTTCATGGACTTGAATATTTAAAAAGAATTATTATTTGTTCAATTTCGCATGACATAATTTAAAATATATTTTAAGTATAGAGCAACAGATCTTCTCTTAATCCTTTGGATTCATTTTAACATAATACAACGGCGCGCATTTCTTGAATTTGCTTCAATTGTTTTGTAATGTTCATTGCCTTTATTTACCCCTTCTTATAATATAGGATTATATAATTATGGATTATATGAAATAATAAATTCTTCCATAAACTATTGTTTTTTATGCCCAAAAGTTACACGTGATTGAAATGATTATATTTTTCAAATATATATGTATTCAAAAGGTTACACGCCGAGCTGGGAGCCGAATGGTTAGCGTTCTTGCTTTCGGTTCAACAGTTCGTGGATTCGATCCCATCTTGGACGTTTAGTGGTTCGGAATCCACTTGAAGCCGTAGGTCCCGGTCTAATTAGCCCTCGTGTGCAAAAAATGACCGTTTAGCGACAAACAAACCACATTTTGTAAACAATCGTCTATTCAACAAGTCTTAATTTGTACGGATTATTATTTTTCTTTTAAATTATATTTAATGATTTTAATTACAAGTTAAAAAAAACTATGTTATGCTGCCTACATAAAGTTTAAAATTTCGATCATGATCTATAACTGAAATATTTTTTTTTAAATTCAAACAAGGCCGTATATTTTAAGTCGTTAAACGTTAAAATCAAAAATTGTGATCAAAAACTTGAATTTCATCAGAAATTTGAAATAAATTTGCAATTTATTATGTGTAATTTTTTAAAGATAGAATGTGCACGTATTCTTTGCTACATTTGAGAGTTTATTTGCTGTCTTATTTACATAAAAATAACATACTAATATTCTTTGCACTCTTGCCTTCATTTCAACAATTCGTGAGTTCGGAATCCACTATAAATTGTAGGTCCCGGTCTAATTAGCTATCATGTACGAAAAAGGACCTTTGAGTGGCAAACAAATTAAGCCATCCGATGTTAACAGGTTTCTATTGATTGTTGCTACACATATTAACGAAAATATTTACAATATTATACAATACGTGTAGTATCAGTGTCAGCTTGCAGCCTGCCCACTTTTTAACTTTACGCCACAAAACCCATCCAACTAAAGTCAATAGAATCCCTAGTTAATACGTTTTATTAAAATTGCAGAATTAAATTTTTATATGGCCTCTTTAGGTTAAAAAAATTTTCTGTGCTTACCTTGTACCACAAAAAATATTTATTGTTGTGGGACAAAAATTATATCTCCTGAAAGTAGCATTATTTTCAATGTAAAAGTCTAGACAAGTCATTCCAGAGAAATTCTTTCCTGATACCTTTCATTTTTAGTAGCAATGTACTGTCCTGAAAAAATTTTCCTTCATAATTAGGCTAATAAAGAATAACTACTTTGTTCTAGAAGAAAATATGTAAATGATGTATTACAAGATTTTACTATTTATTTTTAAAGCTTTAATATTGCTCATAAAGAATATGATTTATAAGTCTAATTATCATAGGTGACCCGTTTGTAAAAAATACAGTAAACACTCGTTTCACGTAGAGACCGGTAAAATAGTTCTTAAATGTTTGTGTATAAAGTAAAAAAAAATAAGTGCTCTTAAAATTATTTAGTATGCACTATATATGAAACGCAATAAAATAAAATTCACTCATAATTAAAAACAATTCCTTATTTTATTTTACTTATGAAAAATCAGGTAAAATAATCATATAATTTTTTTATTTCAGTAGCTCATTTTTCTCTCGATCTAAGAAAGTAATTCACTGTTGTTTTTCTGAAAAAACTATATATATGTCTTGTTGAATATTTATCTGAGATTGTTTTGCAAGCGGTATCAACAATCATAGTCTTGTTTGACATCTGAAAATTTTCTTTATTCTCATTCATTATGTTCTTAATCATCCAATATTTCTCAAGTACAAATTACAAGTGGGTTCATATTCAAAAAGTTCTAAAGTGAAATTTCAAGCCATATATTGAAACTCATCTTTGAACATGGACAAAGAAACCTACTCTAGTGAGTTTCTTTGTCGATGTTCAAGGATGAATAACTGGTCTTAACTTAAGACATCAGCTAAATGTTGTTGACTATCTTCAGTTACGATGATTTCTTTACTAAATCCTACATGTCAAAATGACCTAAAGTGTTCTTTCTGCATCATCATTCCAAGGATACATGGGCAAGTGCATTGCGCTTAGAATTTATTTCCTGAGGCAATTCTTAGCCATGATTACTCTCTGCAAAAGTATTTAGGTTATTTGCTCTTGAATTTTTGCATTATACTCTGATGTCTGGACTGTAAAATGAGCGTGTTTGATTAGGCTGTCCAAATTATTCGTGAATTATTTCAAAATATAGATTTCAATATTTGCAATGTAGTTAGTTATCCTTTATTCGAAGGATTTACGATCCTCCAATAGAAACGTCGATCAAAGTTTTTCAATAATAAATTAATGAACATGAAAGCTAAATGATACGATAAAATGTATACACAAACGAATAGCGCATGAAAAGATGTTTGCAAAAAATAAATAAATAAAAATAAAAATTAAGCTTGTAAATAGGAATTAAAATTATTGCCGCTTTGGGATCAGCTATTAGTTCGTAGAATCGTGAGTGTTTGTAAATTAAAGATTCGGAAAACGAGCGTCTATTATCATATTAGATTTTAAAATGAAATAAAAGAGGTTACAGTTTGCGAAAGAGTATGTTAATATGCCTTAAACTTCTGAACTTTCACAAATAAGAATAAGTATTGTTTTCTGGTCAAATAATCGTCGCAGAGTATTCAGTAAGTTCCTTTGTTCAATTTCCATTTCATTTGTAGATGTTCGTAGTGGATTGGCTTTTACTTTTAACTGTAGTTCCCCGATCAACTTGTCCTCACGTGAAAGTGACCATAGAGCTAACCAGAATATTGAAATTTTTAAGGCAAGAATTGATAAAGCTCCGTCATATAGTTAATACTTGGCCGGTTCAATATGTTGGTAGGAAGACATATTTTCTTCAATATTGGAGAGTTAATTTCATTGATGTCTAAATGTACATAAACAATTTAAAAAAGAGCACGATAATGATTTCACGCATAATATCAGATTTTTTATGATATACAGAAGGCATAAAACAATAAAAGTGGCTACTCTATTATCAGAATTTAAACCTATAAATCATCTTTGTGAAAAACTAAATCGACAAATCAGGAAATAAAATATTTCTTTAAAATTTTAAAAAAGTCCTTAAAAAAGGGTATAAAAATAAGTGATGTTCATACTAAAAAATTCGGAATCAATGAAAAACCCAAAGAATATGCTACTAACATTGGATTTTAGAATGTAATTTTTTATAACTGTTTTTCAAAAAGACTTTTACTTTCTTGAGATGTTATTAAAGTTAAAATGTTTAGTTTATCTGGGAGTTAATTCCAAATTCATGTGTAGTAGTTCAATAATTCATTCTAAGTTTTGTTTGTATTGCTGCTTAAATTTCAATAATTATTTGAAGTTATTTATATTTTTTATTTTTCATTTATAAAAAAGTGAAAACACGAATACTTTTTAAAATAATTGCTTATAGGTACGCATTCTTCAATTTACTGCTTGTTATAACAGTATTAAATTACCAGAAAAATCATATTCCACAGTATGTTTTTATTTTTTATAATGTACTTTTTGGATATGGAGAACTTTAAATTCATTTTCAATGAAAGGCAATTATTTTTCGTTAAACATTGCTTTAACAGAAGTGTTATACTGCTCATTGTTTTTATCAGTAAGTGATTAGATTATTGCTGAAGCTTCAGAGAAAAAAAAAACTTATCACATTTTTTTCAGATTTTTTATTAAGATTTTATTTTTAATTTTTTTAGAAAGCTTTTACTTAATTCTAAATCAAAATTTGTTTTCAGGCCCTTGAAAAAATCGTTTGAGTATTTGAACAATAAAAGATTACTTTTTTTATATAGTCAATAATGCAATTAGTGTCACGTCATATTCTTTATTAGTATAATAAAAATAATGTTAGATTACTGCATTTTTCTTTTTATCCAATACTCCGATATATTCCTATGAGCCATTAATTTATGTCACATAATTTTATCGTTTCTATATAATAAATATAATACTTGTATATCGTTTCTATATAATATCCTTAAATTTTCTATTAAATTAAAAGTCACACATTTAATTTTTTGTGTGAAGACAAAGTTTAAGTTTGTAATCAAATATTTTATTTTCAAAATTATAAAACTTCAATATAATAACAAAAATTTATAAAAAAAAAAAGATTTTTTGTTTGTTTTGTGGATTTAGTGGAGAGAATGTTTTGCACTTTAAAGAAAAACTGAAATCTGCTTTTTTGGCTTTTATCCAAGAAGGGTGACTGAACTTCATAAAATCAGTAAAACTAAAGTTGAAATTGAAAAAAATAGATTAATAAATTTAACATTTTAAAATCTAGGAGGAGAAAAAAATATTTCCATTAAAACTTGTTCAATAGTTTTGCGTTTTTCTCGAGTTATAATGTTGAGAATCGCTTTCGTGGGTAATATAAAGTACAAAAAACTATGTAATAAAAGCAATTATTATTTTTTGTTCTGTAAACTTGCTAAATCATAAAGAATGAATCGACGTAAATTTTAATAATATAAAGAATGTAAAAAAATATGCTATTCTAGAAAAAAAAATTTCACGAGTGCCAGTACTAAGTCTGTTTCCTGTTTCATCGCTTTAATGAGTGACATGAATATTTTTTAAAACTTTACAAAACAAGAATTGAAATTCTTTTTTTAAATTATATCCGAAACTTGATTACGAATACTTGATGAAATATGGTGAAAAGTGGTAAGAGAAGGGGAAAAATTTTTCCAATAACTTTTTTTCAGATTTTAATGGAATATTCTACTTTATTAAAAACACTACGACTATTTCTTCATTTTATGTAAAAAAAATTATAGAATTCATATTTTATGAATTTCATACAAACTATATGAGTTTTTCCGAAAAATTATTCTCATTACAAATAGTAAAATGCTCTTGAAATTTCTTTTTTAGCCGTATGTTTTTAAACTGGATTAAAAACTGTGTACAAAAATCATTCTTTCTTCATCAATTGAAATTGCGAATTATATCAATTTACATTTTATTATTTCTTAAAGAAAGTTTATTGTAAATTTAATTACGTAATTTTATTTATGGCGTAATAGAGTTTCAATTTTTTAATAGTTACGCTTACCAAAATTATTATAAAATAGAAAAAATGAGACTTGTAATAAATTCCTTTTTTAATCATATTTTTCAGTACTTTTTCTTCCGCATATATTACATCAGAAAATACATGATTGGTTGATTGGTTTTGAAAAATTAATTTACTAGAAATTTCTTTAAAGAAAATTTTCTTATATTCAGTCATGTTGCAGGGGTTATCTATTTCATTTATCTATAAAATATCTGAAATCTGCATAAATTTTAATGATTTTGTGCGCAATAATCGTTATAAAACTTCTTTTGCACATCAAAAATGTAACATTTAGGTTGTCAAATATAATTTAACTATAAATTTGCTCAGTTCTATTTTTCATTAAATTAAATTTAAAAAAAAAGTTGCAAGTATTTTCTCAATTCAATATCAAATTGATTAAAAAAAATTTTTTTAGTTTTTTTATATCAAAGTCATTTAACTTGTATGCGCATGAAAGTTAATAATTTTTTCTACAGTCAGCCACAAAAGTCTACATACATACTCTGATTTTCGTATATTTTGCACATCACTCATAATTTCGAAATTTCAATTTTATTTTCACAATTATTTCTCATAATAACTCAGAATAAGTAAATAACGTTATCAACATATTTCTTAAAACGAAATGAAAATAACAAAAGTTTCAAATTATGTGGTCACGAAAGTCTGCATACAGAGACAGGAAACTCAAATTTTTGGCAAAAAATAAAAATACCATTAATACTTGGTAGGCCCTCCCTTTGAAGCAATGACTGTACGCATTCGGTTTGGCATCGAATTCACCTGGTTCTTTGTTGTTTTAGGTGAAATTTAGGACCAAGCCAGCTGCATAACCTTTAGGGTTTCGACGCTGGTAATGGGTTGTATTTTTCTGTAGACTTCTTCCCAAATGTGTTCGATAGGGTTAAGGTCTGGAAACTGTGGATGTGAATGGAACTGTTTGGGTGTCTTGTAGAGCAGCAAAGCAGCCATTCCTTCACAATCTTTGCTGTGTGCCTAGAATCATTGTCTTGTTGGAAGACAAGACAAACTTGCTTCCAAGTCCCAATTTTCCGACTGATTCATGTAGGTTGCCTTGCAAAAAATCTTCAGGTATCCAAAACGATCCATAGTACCCTCGATGAAAACCAGATTGCCACCTCCAACTGCTGCCGTGGCACCCCAAACCCTAACCACTGCCTATACCGTATTTTACGGTGGGAGTCAAATTCTCATGGTTCATTTCTGTTTTATATATATATATATATATATATATATATATATATATATACTTGCTCTCGTTGGTGAACTAAACTGTTTTCCAAACCTCAAAATCCTTGTCAAGTCTTTTCTTACGGCTTACAAATGATACGTACGGTTTCCTTCTGGGAACTCTGGCCATTGTAGCCGGCTAATCAGAGAATTCTACGAACATTTTCTGGGTGTACTTGCTTTCCAGTTTCTATTGCAATTTCATCCGCTAATTTTGGGGCACTAATTTTTGGATTTTTCTTCACTTTTCTTACTATGGCTCTTGCTTCTCGATCATTGAGCTTCCTTGGACGATCATATTGAGATTTGCTGAGCACATGTCCGCGTTTAACAAAATTTCTGTAGATTGTTTGCACAGTCGACTGACATTTGTTTACAATTTTGACAATTTCGGAGTAAGATTTTTCACATTTCAATTTTACTACCAAATTTTGAAGTTCTAGGGATTTTTCCTTTCCCTGGCTCATTTTAAAACAATTCGCTATTGTAATATCATGGAAAATACTAACGATCAACTATCTACAAAAGTGCCACCTCAAACTTAAGTAACCTTCAACAGATCTTCATATGTAAATTTTCTCTTCTCAACCAATTGTGTGTATGCAGGCTTTTGTGACGCTAATTTTTACACATTCACAAAATTTCCCAGTAGATGATTGTTTGAAACTTTTTTAATTGTGTAAATCACAGTTTTTAGTGAAAAAGGAAATATTTATTCGATTTTGCAAATTGAAATATAACTCGGCTTTGAAATGTTCCCTTTTTTAAGGTTGTATGTAGACTTTTATGACTGACTATCCTGCATATCGTTTGTCTTAAGTAAATAATATACTTCAGAAATTTATAAACATAATTATTTCAACATATATTTCTTGTAACTTATATAATATTTTCTTTGAATTAAATTTTCCAACAAAGAACTTTATTTATAATCCTTCTTTTTTTAATCTGGTTGTTTTTATTGGAATGATTTGTTCCATGACTTAAAATATAAATTGTGATAAAAGCCACTAAATGATATTTTAAATTTCAATCTACAATAGAAGCAAGCTTAATGAAAGATTTTTACCTTTTAAAATTTTGGTTTATGAAATGTTAGTATTAAATGAAACAAAATTTTTTCTTAAATATAAAGTCTGAAATTTGATTTTGAAAATTAAAATATGTTTTTATTAGAAAGGAAATATTAGAAGTAAAATAAGTTTGTATATAGGCACATAAGTTAATTATTTTTATTATACTGTTTTTAAAAATGTGAGCGTGGCACATTATCGACATTCATACAGTCGAAACTGACTGAAAAACATTTCAATTAAGAAAGGAAAATTTCTTAAAGAAAAATATTTTTCATTACAATTTTTAGACTAAAATTTATTAATCTCAGGAAAAAATAATCAACTTAACAACAACAAAAATAATCAAATTAGTGTGAACTATGACATACAAATAAATACATGTTTATAATTATTTTAACAAGGTTTTAAATTTTCGCTATATACAAAATTCAAATCCATCTAGAATAAATATAGGTTTGTACAATATTGCACGCACTCATCAACAATATGATCAAATTTTTGTTTCATTGTGTTGAAAAACCAAAATAAACTCATTTGCATAGATTCCATTTTTAATGATATTATTTTATGGTACTATGTAATATTAATTCTAATCAAAATTAATTATGTGTGTATAAAAGTATTATCGCGAGACAGCTTTGATTGTCAATTATGATCATAGGAACTGATTTCTTAATGAATAACTTTATAAGACTCATGTCAATTTAAAATGCTACTAGTATGTAATACGTAGAATTAGATGTTTTAGAAGAAAGTATTTATGTTGCTGCTTGTGTGTGTGTGAAAAAGGGAAGTCATTCGAAAGTGAAAAAGATACTGCAACAAAGTACCTAGAAAAGGGAATGGAAAAACCGGTTTTTCTCCTATACCCAGATTAAAATCTCTTCTCTTCCTCCCTTCTATTTCGTTGCTTCACACGCAAAGCTCAGCCATCAAATTAAACGAAGAAAACTAGCTGTGTACGACAAAATAGCAGAGAAGAATTTATCACCGAAGTAAATAACCTCTTCACCGTGCTTCGTAGATCAAGGACTTTTCCTACTGATAACGCAGCTGATGGCATACAGGCCTGGTGACCAGTTCAGTTAGTTGCTGGAGAGATAATCATGGTTGGGAAGACAAGAGCTCATAAAAACGATGCAACAACAATTTTTTCTTATTATAGAGAATTTATCTTCGAACTTGATATAGAATTTACTTTTCATTTTTACAAATTACTTCAGTGAAGAATCTTTATTTAGCGTATTCTTAATATATTCAGTTTCTAATGGTACGGATGAGTTTCTTAGATAATATTTATTTTTAAATAAAGTTTGTATATAATTCTTTTTCGTCTTTTTAAAGTTTTAAGATTCGATAATCTTTAGCTTTTTTCCGTTTAGTTAATCCAATTATGATTTATAGAGTTTTTAAACGATTTCGTACGATATATCTTCAAAAGTTATTAAAATTGAAAAAGAATGTATCATTTAATAAAATTAACACGTGTTTCAAACTTCCTTAATAACATATAATAACCAAAATATTTTTTAATACAAAAACATAATTTTGTTATATTTTTACATAAAAATTTAATTTTTTAAATTAATAGTAAAAGTTTTACTGACCAGAAATTACGTATTTAATAACGAACTGAGTTCCTTTGAAATTTTTTTCAATCTTGCTAAAATGCTAAAGGGTTTTTTTTTTTTTTGTATTTGTAGCATCTGCATTCTTTCCTCGCCATTTGTTTTACTGTCAACAAAAACATTCATTCTCAGTAATAAACTTTACTAAATTTTCTCTCGAAAATAATGCAGAACAAAACAATAACTACATCGATAGCAATATAATATTCTAGAATAGTCATTACTTTTTATTCTCTTAATTATGGTTAGTAAAAATATTGTGTAGTTGCAAAAAAAAAGTATTTTAGCTACATTTAAGAGCTTTTTCACAAAAGTGCCTTAATAAAACCTTTCTTAAATCCAAGAATAAATATTATTTGGAAAGAGTATCGTATTTTCGTTTGTGTATGTGTGTGCCTTTTTTTATCCCTCTTCCCGTCCCATTTTATTACTGAACAGCTTTGAAATTATCTGCAATTATGTGTCCTTCAAATAATTTTCTAAAGTTGATCGCTCGCTTTCCCACCCTTTATCATTACCTACAAATATCCAGTTACCCAATTACTGACAGCTACTTATATACAGGCTGCTGAACTGAGAATCACTGAAGTGAACATTCGTTCCTCGTGTATTGAATTTTAACCTGGCCAGGAGGTGAAATGCCAAGGCTTCTTCCCCAAGGGTTTGCTATCTCGTGAAAGCGGTCACCTATCATGAAATATTAGGAATGTTCTCAATCCTAATGCAACCTTCTAAATATTTTTGAGGATTCGTGGAACCAAAAAAAAATGTTTGCTATTTATTTTTCATATTAAAAAAAAACACTTTAATTTCTTGTTCTATTTCTGATAATTTTCATCTTTCTTTTTTCATATAATTATTTTAATTAACTTAGGGAGTTATTATTCTTTATGAACATATGAATGAAAAATTGAATTTTCACGTGCTGATTTTTAGAGCTACTGTCTATTCAGTTTTGTATTTGATACTCTCTAATTAAATTTGATATTTATGACTAATATTTCCTGTATATTCTTGTTTGCCTCATTGTGCATATATATATATATATATATATATATATATATATATATATATATATATATATATATATATATATATATATATATATATATATTTCTATTTCTATTTCTTATTTGTTTATAAAGTGTAATGCTACTTACATACATTTAGAATTATTAAGTAAACAAACTTTGTAATCAAAGAAAACAGTATAAATTATAATTTTTATTAAACAAAAAAAAAAAAAAAAACCTGGAAGTATTTACATTTACTGCGCTCTACCTCGACGAAGAAAATCTTAACCCCAGGCCATTTTAAATTCTTGAGCACAAAGAACAAAATCTTAACCCCAGGCAAGAGTAAATTCTTGAGCACAAATTGAATAAATTCATTACAAATATTGTTTAATAAACTTATCTTTATTGAATTTGAAAATATTTTATCAAACATGCGTCTCTACGTCACTGGCAATTGAACGGGTTGCTTCAATACAACAGTTCTTGGAATGCGATGTTTAACTCCCAGAGGCGATAATGTAGCTTAAATTCACTTTAATCTATAGATCCTGATTGAATTAGCAGTCGTGTTCAGAAATGAATTTAGAATCACAAATCGAACTAACAAATGAACATTGTCACCCAATTAATTTCATAGGTTTTTTTTTTCTTCCAATTTTTAAAAATGTTTTATTTTAATTATTTTTTTAAAATGTTTGTGGAATTTAAACGCCATATTTCATTTGAAGATAAATCTAAATAATTTCAAAGTAAATTTTTGAATTTAGAGAAAGTGAATTGTGATTGAATATGTACCAAATAGTTATATGTTGAAGAGGATTCTTTATGAAAATATAAGTAAAGTGTATTTTGTAAGAATTTAAAAAGTTTCTCTTTCTACGCATATTCATTTGTTATGAAGAATGAAATTATTCTTTCTGTTCTATGCCGAGCTGACAGCCGAATGGTTAGCACTCTTGACTTCGGTTCAGCTATTCGTGGGTTTTGAATCCTACCTTGGGCAGGGATATTTGTATTGGTACTGAACCCACTTGAAACCGTAGGTCCCGGTCTATAATTAGCCCTCATGTGCAAAAAAAAAAAAAAAAAAAAAGATCGTTGCACGGCAAACAAGCCAAACCATCTCTTCATTCTATAGACGAATTCAAAACTATAAATAAATAGTAATTGTTGTATTGTTTTAATTTGAATTTTTTTTGAAAAAGAATGGATTTAATTTACCATTTCTTTTAAATCAAAATTTTACAGTTTTGTAACTCTGGGGTTTAATATTTAACATATCGGATTTTTATTATTTTTTGATCAAAATTAATATTCGTTTAATAAAATTGGGAAAAAATTTTAAAAAGTTCGCCTAATTTTCTCTTTTTTTCCCTGAGTTTTGAATAATAATTTCTTCCGTGATTCATTGTTTTATTTGCAAAGAAAAAATATCCGTTGTTTCCAATTCATTTGTAAATTTCATGTCGTTAATCATTTCATTAAAGTAAAATAAAGCCTGTTATTCGAAACGGCCAGAGGAGTATTTATTGTCCTTTGAAGCAATTGTTCGATTCGAGGGTTAATTGAATTTATGTTAATCTGTCTTTAATCCTTAATCTAATTATTATTTGTTTATTTCTTTCATTAGAGATTTATGCGAGTCTATAAATATGCATACTATTAATGGTGTATTTTGCTATTCTTTGCTGTCTTATTTTAGTTTTTTCTTTATTTGTTGAACGTGTAATTCTCACTGGTTGTCACATTTTATTTTACAATTTTCGTATTATTTTATTTCAGTTGCCCTTTGTCTCACTGGTTTACGCAATTCGTTACACAATAGCTGAGAGGATTCTTTTTTTAAACGTCTTTTCTTCGAAACTTTGAATGGCTTGCCTTCCCCCCCTGCATACCCTTGGCGGCATGCCCAAGAGATTGGCTTAAAATTTAAACTCATCTTAGTGAATCGAGTGACATTTCAGCTTTCAAGGATAACTTTTTTCTTTCAATATGAACATTTTTTTAGCTTTAACAAAAGAAAAACATTTTTATTTTAGAATTAACTTTTTTTTATATTGTCCTCCTATCACCTAGAAAGTGTACGACTATCTATATCGAACTTTCTTTTAATGGAATCGACAATATTGTAATCTGCGAATTGAAATTTCATTGAGTCCTTAACGCGTGGAAGTTTGGAAGAAAAACATTCACTATCACTACAATCATAGTGGCCAGTTTTGATCGAAATTGGGCCTCTAATGAAAATTATTAATTTATTTTGTTGAGTAATGTATCCAGTGTGAATTTTATGATAAGCATTCCTTACATAGTGATATTTTTGACTTTATTAATTACAAAAACTTACAAAATATTTCTAGTTCAAAAATTCCTTTTCAATATATCTTTTTTTAAATATGTATTAAATCTTAGAAAAATATTGCTTATAATAAATATCAATTTGTTATAGCAAAATTTATTTGTTTATATATATATATATATATATATATATATATATATATATATATATATATATATATATATATATATATATATATATATATATATATACACACACACACACACACACACATTCTTTCTTATTGGGACACGAAGACGCGCATTTCATTTTTATCATAGAATGATTACATATTTTGGATATAAATAAACGGGCACATATGTCGAGTGATTTAAACTTATACATTTAAAAAATAAATATTTGTTGAAGGAATATATTTTTTATGTAGTTATCAGAATATCAAACATCTGGATTAAGATAATGGATTTGAGTAATCTGTATGGGTTTCTAAACTGAATTGGCAAAATCGAGTATACACAGCTATTACGAATTTTTCACCGAAGATTCTCTTTCATGTTTAAGCGTAATTTTTTTCCCCATAATTTTAGAATTACAATTTATTCAAGGATTATTTTCAATGTAAAGTAACTTTGAAAAATAAATTTTTAAAATTGTGTGTGTGTGTGATAACAGTAGTTCTAAATTTAATTTTTATTAGGTAGATGCTTAGAATTAGGTACTTGCTTTATCAGTCAAGCGTTTAGGTCTCAGCCAGATGTAGTCTTATTGGTGTGATGATGTCATATAACTTTTAGACTCAAAACTTTTTGGGTAACTCTAAAAATTAAATATAGAAAAAATATGTAATGGTATTTTATATTTAATATTTTTTCATTATAACTAATATAGAAACTGGGTCACTTGATAAAATTTGTCTTACTTTATAATCTTTGGCACTTTTTAAGATTTAGAAGCTTCCTTTTCCCTGATGTTCATCCCAAATTGTGAAAACAATTGTTCATTTATTATTTTGGCCTAAGTTTACAATGGGCCGCATGTTCCCTGACTTTTTCAGATCAAAAGCAGTGCTGAACGTAAAGTTTTTGTTATTTTTAAACAATAACACACAATGAACACACATTCTTGGCATTGCGTTGCAGAAATTGGAAAACTTGGAAAATTCCTAGGCATCTATGGACTTTTTGCAAATTAACTCGCGCGCTCATGTGTGTGTGTGAGTGAGTGAAAAACAATAAATAATGTAGCATTTAAAAATGTTTCTATATTTGTTCTTCGCATATGTGTGAAAGAAACGCTGATTTTAACAATTTAGATTTATATTTACTTATGCGTAAAAATCTTTATGCATGAAATAAATTTCAAATTAGGTTAAGTTAAAGTTATGCGTTGAAGTATATGACTGATGCAACAAGCTAACGGTATCATTCACTGACTGCCAAATCGCAGTTAATATAAAGATGTAATTCCGATTTTCAACAACCTGTTGCCATAACTATGATGTATAATGAATTTTTAAATGGTAGTTCGTTGATTTTTAAATATTTGTTAATATTTTTAAATTTGTCACTATTTTGAGATTTGATTATGAGAAAATACTATTAATAGTATTTTCTCATAATCAAATCTCAAAATTAGATGTTATGTTTCAGTCATAAGTTATTTCTATAATTTTTAATTAGTATATTAGTTTCCAAAATTAAATTGTAGTCGGGATGATAATAGAAAATGCTGTATTAAGATTGAAATAAATAAAAAAAATCTGTAGAACTAATTTTAGGTTAATATATATAATAATTAAAAACCTAATTTCTTCGATTCTTTCACATCGTTGGTGAACATACAATTATCAATTAAAAATTGCATTACCATGAAACAATGAAAAGCATTCTGTTAAAGCATTCAGTATTATACATTTTAACAATTTTTACCCTTCCCCTGCCTCAATTTTATTTTGGAACTTTTATTAAATTTTATTATTTATTAAAACGAGATAACGTTATTTTTTTTGGGGGGGGACAACTTTTATAAAAGCTTAGTTTTCAAATGTCTGGATTATTATTCTGTGATCTAACACTTTTTGAGTTCCAGTTATACTTCCGTTTTTGGTGGTAATAATAAAGATAATGTATACAAAAATATAACCTGTAATATGGAATTAATAATAAGTAGCTTTTCATTCATTGTATCGAACTATTTAAAATTCACAATTCAATAATAAACTTCATGATGATATGTTTGAAAATTATTAAAAATAATATTTCGTTTCATATATCTGAAAAAATGATTTTTTTTTATCGAGCATTCACGTTACATTCATGTCTGGTATTTATATACTATCATTACAATAATCATTGAATGGTAGAAAATTCTTGCGTGTCCTTTCTCTTAGTCTGTTTGGCGCAGCAAGTCCATTTTTGGACTTAGCGCCATAAAGCCCAACCAACCAACCATTTCTTTGACTGTTTAAGATGAAAACTTTTTGATCCTGATAAACCAAATTAACATGTTTTGCAATATAACCCAACCTAATAAAAAAATTTTGCATTTTTAAAATTATATTTTATTTACCTTTGTTGAGGTAAAACCTTTGTTTACTTTTTTTGAGGTTTGAGATCTCAAAATGTATTTTTCATCTGTGTATTTTTTTTAAATCCAAGTAATCAAATATTTAATTTTAAAATGCTTTTTTCCAAAGTAATGTCATTTTTAATGAAATTCATGGTGACGAATCGTACTGATTTATTTCTCAATCTTAAGTTACCGGCATGGTTCGATTATTACTGTGTTCTGATTATTGAGTTATTACTGCATTTCGATACTTAGAAAGTGCAATTTTCGAAGTTAGAATATTAATGTGGTAATTAATGCATTACATTGTCTCGTGAATTTTTTTTTTTATTTTTCTATATTCACATTCACACACAATGTTTAAAATCAAGCTTAAAACATGTATCAGAAATTCCCATTTTACCGGGATAATAATTTTAGTTTTTAATGCTTTTGTCGTTTAGTAAGTTACAAATGGAGATAAAATTATCATAACTTGGACAAATTGTTTTGAATATATTCTCATTTAATTGCTATCGATCCGTTCTGATATTTCTATTATTATTGCAACCCTTTGTGGCCTTGGCGCTTTCTGCTGCAAAACCAGCTCGTACAGTGAAAGCTTGTTCAATTCAGATGGGAAGGCTGAATGGCCTTGGCCTTGAATTTTTCCCATCTTCTCCCGGTCGGATGGGGATTTTGTTTTTGTTTACTTTTTCATTTGTTTATCTGGTTCTCCTTTCACTCTGGCATTGGAAACCGGCCGGCCGGTTATTTCATTGAGCCGATCAATTTCTCATTTTTCTAAATTCATGTAATTTCAAAAACTGAAGGCATTTCTGATTTCTTTTGTTATAATGACGATATATACTGTGAGAATTTTTCGCTTATTATAACACTGGTATTCTCTACACATTAGAAAATAGTTTATTTCATTAAACATTATTTTATGTGTCATCTCATTAAGGACTCAATAATTATTAACATCGGTATGAAATCGATTTTAAAGACTGAAAAATTTAATACTAGTTTTATTTCATGATCTTGAAATATACTAGTGTTAAAGATTTTTCTGTCATCTAGTACGATAATTATATAATGTAATATTTGATTTCTTAATATTTCAGTATCTTAGTTATATTAATAGAAGAAATACTTTAATTGATGCATTAATTGTTAATTGCGTCTAAAGCATTTATGTCTTTAAAAAGATAAATTAATTTTTGCATCTTATTTTATGATTTTATTTTTTACCTGATTTAATTATATAATTTTTCACATCTCATAATCGTATGTTTGCAGCTTTTTTTTTTAATGAAAAAAATTTGTAACCTTATTTTAAAAGTACCTTAAAAATTAACTTGTTCTGTCTATAAAATTGTATTAAAAATCAGACAATGTAATGAAAGTGCATAGCTGTCAACTCTACTGATTTTATCGGAAAACTCCTGATTTTTCATCGTTTCTCCCGATTTCCCGATAATGTATGAAAATCTACTGATTTTTGACAATTTTAGTGAAAAACTTAAAAATAACCGAAATTTTGCCGGAGTAGTTTTAGTAGCTTAAACAGTCAACGAAGAAGAAATTTGACTTAGTTAATAAGTTTAGAAAGCTTAATTTATAGCTAACTATTCTCAAAGTGAGAAATGTTAAGTCAGCAACGTATGAAAAAATATATTGCCACGAGTTATTCAGATTTGAAATATATTGTTTTTTATGGACTAAGTATTTGATAACTTCCACATTCTTATATATAGAAGTGTTTGACACTGAATCAAATTTATTTAGTAATGTATTTTATGTTTTTATGTAATTTTATAAGTTTAAAAATTTTTAAACTGCTCTAATGTAGCAAAAATTTCCTTATAAAATAAATGTTAAGAAATAAGTTGATATTTATTTTTTTACATGTAGTATGCTGTTTTATTTTTAATAGTTCCTTTATGAAGTTGATGAATATTTTATTAAAATATTAAGATTAACACAAAATATGTGTTGAACATAAATCATTCTCAGAATGTATAATCTAAAGAGTAAAATTATCTTTTTGCGGTTCTACAGTTATAAACATTCTGTTTCAAGCAAAATGTTGCTGGTAGTGTCTCCTGATTTTTTTAATCAAAATCAGTAGAATCTACTGATTTTTTTTTTTTTCCCTCCAAGGTTGGCAGGTAGGAAAGTGATGTTATAAGATGATAGAAAATATGTTTGATTGAGAAATTATAAGAAATACTCATTTTCTTTATTCAAATTTCTAAGTTTTGTTTTAATATATTGTCGATCCTGAATGATGTATTTTCTGAATGGCTAATTATTTTACTTTCCTTATATAAAATAAGGGTCCGTATACCCTTTGATAAAGCTGATCATATTTTGTTTTAAGTCCGTTTGAATATTCACTTTTTTATTTATTTTGTAATTTCACTTGGATCCATTGTATATTTAAAATTTTTAAGAGAGTGATATAAAAATTGTTTTTAACTTAATTTAGTTGATTTCTTAATAAAAGTTATATTGTTCATAGTTTGGGAGTATTTCCTTTCCAAAATGTTAACATCATCGTTTGAATCTACATGGGAGGAAAAGGTGTTCGTTCCTTTTACTCGCCCCTTGCGTGTTCCTTACTCCCCTTTTTGTACCTTTATTTTGCCCCTTCACTTACCTCTACCTATTTTCCTTCTCTCACGGTTTAGAAATCTCTGAAAGAAACACTTTCCTTGTCTGACCCCTAAATATCATGGTTGGGCCCCGACTTGAAACTGGAAAGGGGAAAGCAACCGTCTTTTTCCTTCTCAGCTGCAGATAGTAGGTGGTTAAAAAAAATCCAAAACTAGGGTAAAAAAAATTTCCCGACCTAGAAATTTTTTTTATTTTGTTTTATGAATTCAGAAGGCCCACTTTCCCATCGTTGCTTAAGTACAATCTCCCTTTTTTCCCCCATGCATTTTTAACGTAGTTCAATACGCGCACCTTCAACAGGCATTGTAATACAGGCACGACTAAGGTATTCTGGACCAAACTACTATAAAAAAATATGCCCTCGGTACTCCGAATGAGATCTAGTACAAAATATTAACCTATATAATTTTTTTAAAAAAATAAATTTGTTCTCATTTTTTTCATCTTTTCTTGTCCATTGGTGAACAGGCATGTGGTATTTTTTATGTCCTTAATGTTTATCAAACTATCTCTCCGAGTAGAAAGCTATCAGTATAATCTTAAGCATATGGGAAAAAGATGAAAATAATTAATCTAGAATAAGATTTTATGAAGTTAAAACTATCGAATTAAATGGTAGAATAGAATATATATCATATTTATGTACTTGTGTTTGTGTGTGGTTTTAGAAATAAATTGTATAAAGTACTTATTTTTAACTTCTAAACATTTTTATTACTTATTTAACTTCTATATATGTGAGACAATTTTACATACTATTTAGAGTTAATATTTTGCTATTATCTGAGTACTGTCCTTCCCAAAAACGTTTGTTGAAAAGATTCTAATATCTATTTAGAATTTATAGAGCTTTAAAATGCTAAAGAAATTTTAAAACTTGTTTGTTTGAAAAAACAACAAAATTGTTTCATTGTCTTACGTTCTTGAATCAATTCAGAAAGTTTTATTCTTTATACGATTCTTTGTTATACTTTGCATATAGGAAGAAAATTGTTCGACGGTTCTGCAAATTTCTTTTTTCCATCAATATTTGAAATAAAAATGGATAATGATGTAATTACACATGAATAAAAACAAGTCACAAATCATATTGTTTTTTTTTTTTTTTTTTTTTTTTTTTTAATATTCAGAATGATTTGTCACAAAAAATTAAAAGCATTTTTTGTTAAAGGTAAAAATACCCGTCATTACTCTACAATTTAAGTAAATAAAATATAAAATCAAATGAAATTCTGTACTGGAAAAATTTTGTTCTGAAACAAGATTTTCATGTAGGAATTTGGGGTTAAAAATGTACTTTTTAAATATTGATTTAAAAGAAAATTTGCAATGTTTTAACGCAGAAAAATATGAATTAGTCAAATAATTAAAGTTTCTATTCGTATGAGCTAGAAAAAATAGGAACTGGAGTTTTCTCTAATTTATCCTTTGATTCTTTGTAATTGTTGTAGTTCTTAAAAACTAATGGAAAACTTTCTTTTTATACATTAATAAATCAATTATATGTACTCTTTGTTTGCAAATTCTCTTGAGTCTTTATTTTTACATATTTTATTAATATTTTAATTTATGTTTTTTTATAAAAATATTTTTCTAACCAAATTAAGAACATAGATGTCTTATTGTATACATTTTAAATTTACTTTTAAAATTTATTTAAAAGCTCTCAGAATTAAAACCAGTATGTATTTATAAATAGGTAATTCCTTAGACTAGTTTTCAAAACAATGCAACGAGAAGGCTTTTTTCCTCTCAACCATTAAATGTATACGCAGCTCCTCTGGTCTAACCCGTTCGCTTGTGGTGTTGAGTGGAAAAAAAACTGTAGGCTGGTTTTTCGTGCCGTGCTGGCGACTGAAACGAGCCAACAGCAAAATCAAGTTCAAGGACAAATTGAACAGTGCGTGGCGGCATTCATACTATCAACCTACCTCCACTTCACTCTACCCCTCTTTCCCTTCTATTTATCTATTTTTTTCCTTTTCAGTCTGAAGGGTTGCCGTCACGTTTTTGAGCTTTCCCTGTGTATCTCTTGAAAGTATTTTTATTATATATTTATTTGATTTTTTTTTTTGTATTATTTAATTCAGGTTTTTCTAAGTGAGTGAAAGAAGCCAGGTTTGGCGCGTTCACATGTCGCCAAAAGAAAAAAAAAAATCTCAAGCTGTTGCGGATGCAGTTGAGAGGGAAAGTTGGTGTTGATGTTTTTTCTTTCCTTTTGCCGGATATTCTTTTCTACAAAAGCTACTTTGAGTGAGGTAGGGGGATGGTAATTTATTGGGTCGCCTTCTTTAGGTCAGTAGCTTTTTGTTTGGAAATCTCTCGAGTGGGAAAGAGATAATAGCTATAACTTTTGATTCATTTTTGTGAGTGAAGTATCATGACTTAAATTAGGGAAGAGAATAATTGTCCTTTCATTAATTAATTTTCATTCAAACTTTTTAATTATTAACGAAATTAGATTATAACTGCGTATCCGAGGTATCCCAGTTATGTTGTAATTTTGTTAACCAATTCTATATTATTTACATTTAAGATAGCCGAGCTGGCAGCCGAATGGTTAGCGCTCTTGCTTTCGGTTCAACAGTTCGTGGGTTCGAATCCCACCTTGGGCATTGATGTTTGTAGTGGTTCGGAATCCACTTTAAACTGTAGGTCCCGGTCTAATTAGCTCTCGTGTGCAAAAAATGACCGTTGAGCTACAAACAAACCAAACCAATCCTACATTTAAAATACGCTTATCGAAGCTGAAATGATCTTCACAGGTAATCATTCTTGCCTGGTTCTATGATATAAAATATAATAGTTTCAAAGATTAACTCTCTCTCCAATTCTAAAAAAGAATTGGATAATGTACTTTCAAGATTGCGTATTTTTCCAAAATTATTATATTCTCTTACAAGATCACAACCTTTTCAATAAACCCACATCGAATGGTCTCAAAATCAAGCGGGAGTCAAGCGCAGGCAACATTTTAAAGTACAAATTGCATAAAGAAAATTCAATTTTGTTATTCAAACTTTCAAGCTATTTTAATGTATCTCGTTTCTCTTTCCATAACCGTTTCTTAAAAATAGGCGACTATCCACTAAATAACATATGGTTACAGTTTAGCTACAATATTTTTTTAATGGTGTCACTATTTATACTTGTTAAAAAAATCAAAACATTTCATGATAACATTGATATAAAATTTGGATTTACAAACATAGAAATGATAAAAAAAATTATCAGTTATTAAATTCAGAGAATATTTCATTTATTTAAGTTAATTAAACATAAGTTTGGTTTTTAATAGTTTTTGGTAATTATGTAAAATTTTAATTGTATTAAAAGCTGAATACTATTAATTAAAACGCGCGTATTTGTATTTATTAACTTAGTGTAAGTTCTATTTACATTTGTGTCTTTACTTGTCTGTTTTAAGCATAAAACGAAATATCATGTATGCTATGTTATATTTATATATAGGAATAATTTACTCCTTTCTTATTTGAACCCTTTTGATGACTAGATAAAATATAAAAAATGCCTATATTAAAAATATCATTTTTGAGCAAATAGTTGTTAATAAATAATGAAATTGCAAGTGAATGAAAAAATAATACGGGCAATTAGATTATTTCTTTAGGATAAGATTTGTTTAAAAACTTCCACCTTAAGCTTAGTTTTATTTATGCATAGTGGGAGTTATTTTAACACGTCTTGAAAAGTATATATAATAAGCACTTTACATATATGTGAAATTATTTTCCGTTCGATGTTATTACGGTTAGTATTTTTAAAAAATTTTTACGTATATAGAATTATGTATTACAAACTAAGAAACTTTGAGACTATGCTGGCTTACGATTTAACAATTTGAAGATTCAAATCTTACTTTGAGTATGGATGTTTGCAGTGGTTCAGAATCCACTTTAAACTAGGTTCTGAACTAGCCCTCGTTTGCAAAAAATGACCGTTGCTCGACAAGTAAATGAAACTCATTAAATTTATAAAATTAATATTATTAAATTAAATACCCATATTATGACAATAATTATATAACTAATTGCGATTATAGATTGTCAGACTTTCAAGAAATCATAGAAAGTCTAACAAAGCTTTATGATTTCAAAAATTCTTACCTGTTATATTATTTTTAAATCCAAAAGGCGTTTCAATTTTTATGAATCCGGCATGTTGCCAATCTACATTGAATTTTGTTAACTCGTACTCATTATACTTATATATCATGTATGTTAAATACTATAGCATACGAGATGTCTATCTTCTCTAGTCATTATTTTTTATTCATTCGTAGTAAAATTCATATTAAATTCAGGAATACGTTCCACTCACTTTGAAAATAAATCTAGTTAGCAATTTGTGTCAGTAAATGTATCAAATGCATGTGCTCGTTTATTGTTTGTGTTTCAGAATTCATATTCAATTGTTGCTACAAATCGAAAATAAACCCTCATTTTTGTTGTGCTAAAAATGATTGTAGTATTTCATTAATCAATCCTATTTGTCACTTCTTTCTTTGAAAAAGGAAAATTCGGCACATCATTTAGTATATTAAAACAGCTATTTTTAGATTTTTGATCAACTTGTTATAATAATGTGGTTGTAAATTTATTGGGAGAAAATTAATAACGATATAAAAAATTCTTTCTAGTAGTTGAAACTACTCTAAGGTGACTAAAGTTTCGTAGTAAGAATGACCAATGCAAGAATTAACTTTATGAAGAGACAACGGGATATGTGTTTCGCAATTTTCTTCTTGTCATTTGTGAAACTGCTGCCCTCGAAGGAATACATAATGCCTGTCACTAAAGCTATGTAAAGGATTAAATTGCTCACTAAAATTAAGATTTTAAAGTTCTATATTGTATTTTTAAATAGATAAAAGCACTGTTGAAATTACATCTTACGCTTTCAATTTTAATTAATAAAAGTAACTTCTTCATTTTTAATAAGTGCGGTTTGCGTTTGTTAATTACTGTTAAAGTATAAAACTTATAATTCTACTTCATTTAATTCTTGATGAAGGATTTATCATTTCAACATTTGAGTGAGTGGCAATAGTTAAGTAGGAATATTAAAATTGAAACGTCTTTTTCAGTTATCTCATTTAATAAAATTGATATGAATAAACAGATTATGTTTTTATAATCAATTTAATATTTTTAAAAGTTCTGTAGAGACAGACACTCACTTGATATGATAAATCATTTAAAATAGAAAATAACATTACTTCAACTCAAAATCTGTGTGCTGAGAAAACGAAGTATTTTGTATTTATAACATTTATAATCTTCGGGCAATAAATCGCCAAATCTGAACATGCTTCTGTACTGCCGGTAAAGATTCGGGATAGAGAGTTAGGAAGTTCTCGTGTTGGGGCTTGGTAAAAGTGCCACCTGTTTTACTGACTCGATATCTTAAGGCCGATGTAGGCCACTCGTACTACCGTGCCCTTTGTTGGGGCCCCCTCAATTTATTTGTATTTTATTGTTCGATTTTCGTAAGGTTCCCATAGTATCTTATACTTAGTTCATCCCCCCATTTCTTTTTATGCTTTTCATCGCAGACTTTACCAAGATACTCACCATCGTGGGATATAGGCTTCTCCCTTTTTTTCTTTTTTTTACGCATGAAATTTTGAAAGACATTTCCAGTTTCACTTTCGACCCCAACCTTGCTAGGAATACTTCGTTTTTGTGGATGTGCCGTACGATCGTTTACTTGGAAAAAATGTCTGAGTACATATCACGGTTGAAATGGCCTTTTCAACTATGGTATGTTAAACTTACTCATTAATATCTGTAATAAAATTAATATTTAACTAGACTAAATGTATTAAATTTAGCTATTAAATTATGTACAAAGGAAACTTGTGCATATGTTACAAACTGTGAGTATCAGTACTGCTTAAAATGTATTTGGTTTTTTCCTTTAATTTTGTTTAATTCAACTTTTTTTATAACTACTGAAATTAAAAATCATGAATTGGTGTATTGAGAGAGGTTCATAATTGATTTACAATTTCTTCACACTTTCATTCTTCTCTTTATTATTTATCTTCTTATATGAGCAGACTTTATTATTTATTTTTTTTTAATTTATTCATTTCAACAATTTGAATTCAAAATCCTGTATATGTATGTAATCACAAGTTAAACAATACAGAGATTAATAAAAAAGCTGAAAACTTCTCTGCTCTCTCTGATATAAAAAAGTTCTACTATCTTCCAATTTATATACACATATAGAAAAGTTTTATTTTAATGCTCATGAAATGTATTGTTCTGTTATAATTAATTTTTTTTTAATTTTCTGATGTATAATTTAGTAAGTTTCCCTTGTGCCCTTTAATTTTAAAAATTGCATTCTTAGTACAAAACATAAAAATATTTTATTTTGTAATGTTTAAACCAAGTGTAAAATTAATTTATTTCTTTTATAATTCACAAAATATTATAATGATTACTTGAGAAATCTGAGTAATTTCCTGCTTGTTCATTTTGTTTTAAGATATATAAAGTAATGTAAATTATCCACAGTATGATTTTTAAGAACAACTTTTATTTTACAAGCCAATTCAGATTTATTTAAAAAGTGATTTTTTCTATAAAATTATGCATAGCAAAAGTATTTAACTATGTTCAATATCCAGAATGAGAATTTAAGAATCAAAAGAAGTTGAATTCGTAACAGTGATCAATATAACTCTGATAATTTGTGCTGTAGTGATGGCCTAAGTTCTTTTCGAAAGAAAATTTTGCAAAACTTATTCGCTCTAAAGATTTGCATGCAAACTTTTATAATTATTATCACAAGAGAACAAAAAGTCATGTGAAATGTTTCAGAAAATGTATTTTATATTATGAATGTTGATACTATAATATTTAGTTGTTCTTTTTAATAATATCTGTAACAAAATTTATTATGTAAATCTCTTAAAATATTAATTTATATAACAAATATTTTTAAATTAACTTCCTTATTTTCATAATTTTAAAATAAAAACTAGGGATAAACATGATATATTTTAAAATATATATTCAAAATTGTATCATTGATATTTTTAAAACAAACTTATGTTTTTTATAAAAATATACTTTGATGGCAAATATTTTTAAAGTATTGTTATTCTTATATTTTCTTGTTATTTCAATATGTTTTAGTAATTCTGCTGTCTAATTATTGGTTGCTTGTATCAACACTTTATTTTCCGCTTATGGAATATTGCCATTGTTAAATACACATTCATTTTTTAAATTTTCTTTTATTGCTTCATCAGTTAGAAATCTCTTATTTTTATTTAAAAAATTGCTTATTTATAATTTATTATTTTATTTTTTTAGCATTATACTTCTATTATTATTATTCAAAGTAAAATCTTGAAATTTTATTTAAAAAGTGAAAAATAAAATTGCTAAATTCAGAGTCATATTATAAGGAATTTTTATGAGTTTAATTTTTATTGTTAATTTCTTTAGTTGAAATTACATTAAATGTTTTGATTAAAATTGTTATGATTTTGTTTTCAATTTTTATATTAACCTTTTAAAAATTATTTTTTAATGAGAAAATTAATAATCTTCTTTTTAAATGTCAACCTAGAATCATTTAATTTTTTAACTTTGGTGTTTTTATCTTCTTTTAATGAAATATAAAAATATTTTTTCATTTAAACAAAATACTGTATTCTTTAAATGTTACTATAAAATAAAAATTTTGAATTTTAATAAATTTATTTCCAATAACAAAAAGGTGAGATAAAGTATTTTAAATCAAGAATGAAATATTAATTCACCACTTCAAAATCTACAATTATTTAGTTCTGAATAACTAGTGCTAAAATGTGAAACTATTTAAAATGTTTACAGACAACAAATCAGTTTTCCAAATGAAACAGTTTTTAAGATTCCAAATCATATAAAAATTAGAATTACATCAATTTCATGATAAAAATTTTTTAAGATTAACTGAAATTTACTTTAAATGTTTAATACCAAAAAAAATGAAACTGCGTGAACGTTGTTAGTTCTTATGTTTCATTTTGCCTGGAAAAATGAATTATTCTTTAATCCCTATGATAGCTTATGTTAAGAGACCTTTTTAAAGTATGAAATTTATTTCTTTTATTCATAAAAATGCAGTACCAAGTACAACATTTTATTAAACCTTAAAATGACTGATTTATACAATACTATTATATTTATCATTTTGCAGTTAATATTTGAGCTCAATGATATGCTGTTCTATTTTATCCAATTTTATTTCATTTATTCTTCCATAAAATTACTCGTAAAATTATATGAAAATACTGGAAAGCTGAAATTATTTTTATAAACACTAAATTTTAATAGGAAAAATAACTGAAGCCTGTTGTGACAATCATCGTAATTTTTCATCTCAGAAACAAGTTTCCCCCCCCCCCTTGAATTGTTGTTTTTGGAATTACTTAAATTGTTTTCCCAAAAAATAATTTTTCTAATTTTCCAATTTAAAATGATAATATTAAAAAACTGTCAATTGAAATCCATTTCTATTTATTGCTGTGATGAATTTTTCGAACAATGCTGCATATTAAAGTCTTCTAAATTTTATAGACTTGGGTATTTGTTTTCGCACACATTTTGGAAATCTGAATTTTGATCATTTTCATCTTTGCTATATTTGTTAAAACCTTGCACCATTAAATCCAACCAACCAATTATATTTGTTAAATGTTTGTTTGGGTTTTTAATAAGGGTAGATACTTGCTATTTTTTAATCTCTCTGAGCTTTTATTCTAAAATTGTATTTTGTAATTGTTTGGTTTGAGCTTTTATTCTAAAATTCAAACAATTTTATGAAGAATAACATAAAAAGTTAAACCTTACTGTACTGAATTTCTTTTGAATTCTCATTGTTTTTATTGTACTTCAATAAATATTTAGCATATATATTTCTTTGATAAACTTTTCCTTCCTTTTAATCAAATACATGTATACTTTTTTTAGTATAATCTAATGGCTGGGCACAGCAGTGTGATTGTGTCACAGATAAAATCTGAAGATCCAAGTGATGTCAGTAGTGGTTCTCAGTGCCCATCATCACCCCAAATATTTTCACCTAATTCAAGTATTTCAAATGGCCAAACAGACTTCAGTCACAGAATAATGGGACCTGTTGTTGGTAGCTCCAAGTCCCACTGTCAGTCACCTGATGAAATGGCTTTGGTATTTATTATTTAAATTATTACTCCTTAAAAATTTGAAACCTAATTTCTATTCATCAATATACTTAAAATGATACTAAATATAATGACAGATATTTAAAAAAAACTATATTTTCTGTGTATGTGATGTATTGGAAATTAATAGGTATGTATATTCAAATTCTTAGGGGCTTATTTTAATGAGAATGCAATTTGTTTTACTTCTATTATTACATTCTCAGAAAAAGAAATCTGCTTTTCTTTCAAAATACCATGGAGTTGTTAATGAGAATTGTGTTTTCTAATAATGTGAGTGTTTTGTAGTTGATATTTATTTCTAGTCAGTTATATGGATAGTTTGTAATTTGTTAGCATCCAGTTGTTTAGCTTTGGACAAAGTGACTAGCATATAAATTTTAGTAATACATAACCAACTTGATCAATCAACTTTTTATATTTTTACCAATTTTCCTTAAAATATAAATTTATTCATTCTATACAATTTTTGAGGATTAATTAACTTGATATAATTTTTCAAGTAAAATTATTTTTGCGTGTATTTTTTCCGGTAAGATTTGATTGGGAGTTAATTAAATTTAAATTATTTTTACTTCTTTTTATATAAATATAGTGTACTCTTTAAAAAATGATCAAGCGCTGGATGATAAACATTTTTCTTTTAATTTCTAACGTTTAATAATTTTTTGTTACTTTTGTTTAATTTGCTTATGAATATTGATAATTGTAAGTCAATTAAAATATAAAAACTAGGGATCTAGTGTTGCTTATATTTCTTTCTAAACAAAAATCATAGCTATAATAAACCATTCAAATTTTGTTATAATTTACAAATTTTTACAAAAATACTTTTTGAAAAAGTATTTTTGTAACAAATGAGCAATGCACAAAAACTTTTTATTTATTTTTATAGTGGTGAAAACATTTAGTTTAAGTTGTTAAATATCCATCTGGTCTTTTTTGTAATTAAAGTAGATGATAACTTTTTTTTACAATTTTACTACTTCATTTATTAATAGATATGCATTTCAGGAAATGTATTCTGGAATTGCTGACCAATCTCCTTCATCACCAGGAAGTCCAGAGAGTCACCATCAAGATATGTTCTGTTCTAGTACTATGTCTGGTGATGGCATTGGTGCTGTTGTAGTATCAAATTCTGAAGGAAAATCCGGTGATTCCCCAAAGCGTTTATGCTTAGTTTGTGGAGATGTTGCTTCTGGATACCACTACGGTGTTGCTTCTTGTGAAGCATGTAAAGCATTTTTTAAACGAACTATTCAAGGTATATTTTGCAAACAATTTTTAATGTTTGTTAACAGTCTAAATCCCACTTTTTACATTTAAAAGATTATGTAACACATTATACTGATATTTATGATTTCTAAAAATGTTTTGTGAAAAGTTCAGTTATACATACACATGTTAAATAAACTAAACTAACCTTATTGAATTTGTTTATTTTTAATATTCCCATATTGAAATTTTCTATTTATACATGTTGTCATAGAGTTTTAGAAAAATGAACCATTTTGTTACTAATTTTTCAGTTAAAAATAGTAATTTAATAAAAATTCATAACTTAAAAATCGCAAAATTTTGCTTTTGAATTCATTGAAATTTTAGTACTATGTTGCAATAGAATACAACTTGTTAATAATAAATAAAAAGGATGTTGATAAATAGATAAGAATAAATAGGAAATAGTTAGTATTTTTTGTTGATACATTTTTCAATAATTAACATTTTTTTCACTAACTGAAATTATTAGAGTTCTTGAAGCGATTTGTTTTTTTTACCGATTTTGTTAACATAAAAGTATTTAATTTTTCTTATATAAAAGAAACAACATGCACTGATTCGTAAAAATATATATATATAAATTCATTATTTAAGGAATTTATAATTTTTATGCATAAATTGCTACCAGTTTTCGTTACAGGAAAATTCATTAATACAAATTTTTTATGAATAGTCTATAAATATATAATAAATATTTTGTATTTTTTCTCTACATTGAAAGGCAATAAAGAGACCACAGTGCACTATATGCAGCCAATATAAATCAAGTTTGTTAATCCATTGTCAGTTTTAATATGGTAGTTCTTCAAATACATGCCATAAGGTGATTAGAACCAATTTCTCCTCAGATGAAGAAACGAGGCAAATACATGAATTGACCAAACTGATATGGTTTAGGTGAGAATATAAATAGTTATGGGAAATCATTATCCTGAAGGATGTTGTATAAAACAAGATGAATTTTATTTATATATGAGAATTTTAAACATAGAATTAATGCTAGCTTGAAAGGAATGAACCAATACTATAAACTTTATTTACCAGCTGCTGCACTCTTGGATTTTAATGCATTATTGCCCTTAAGCAAAAAAAATATGTGGTGAAATTATCACTAAGGAGATAGTAGGAAAGAATAAGAAATGGAGTACGATCTTTTGCAAGCTTTATTGCACTAATGATATTCATTTATAATCATATATAAAATGAAGTTAAATGTATAATTCCTCATTTTTATGATAATTTTTTATTTGCTTCTTAATTTAGTAATTTACTAAATGTATTAAATTATAAGATTACTATGCATTTAAAGTAACATTTAATGTTTTAAGATAAAAAAAATTTTTATAGAACAAATTTTATTGTCTTGCTCGTGCATTTTATTTTTATATTTATCTGTTTTTGACTATTCAGTTCTAATGATGTAAATAATATTTTAAAGTATCAACTATTTCATTAGAAGTAAAAGCCATATCATTTTGTATTGCCATTTCTAAAAAAATTCTATTTTGCTAGGTAATATTGAATATACATGTCCTGCTTCAAATGATTGTGAAATCAATAAAAGGAGAAGAAAAGCATGTCAAGCATGCCGATTCCAAAAATGCTTGAAAATGGGCATGCTTAAAGAAGGTAAATATAAAAGAAATATTACATTTATATGTACACATGTAACTTTTTTCACTTTAGTACTTTTATTTTAATTCTTTATGTTCAAAAAAGCTTAGCAAAGATTTTAATAACACAGACCTATAATGATTTTTGATGCCAAATAAAAACATGTGGTTTAAAGAATATAGAATCAAAAAACTTTCATAAACAAATCAAAGTTTGTGATGCTAAAAAACAGAATAAGAACTAAATGCATGTGTCATGATTTTACAAAAGCTTTATTTTTTTCCACTCCTTCAGTTCTGAAATTCATATGTTCAGGTTTTGTTTTGGAAAAAATATTTTGAAAATGCACAATAACACTGGAATAAACAACTTGCACATATTATACAGAGACTTGGATCTCTTAAATGCAACAGTGTGTTACAAATACAATGCTGTTATAACAAAGAATATACAAGTCTGTTAAATGGTTGAGTGTTGTATTAGTGTCTAAAGCTATATAGTTGGTACCTAACAGCATTTATGATGTTCATTATATCTTGCTAATAACCCAATAAGATAAAATAAGTAACTCTTCTCAGTCACATAAACAGTTTCTTATGGTGATGTTACCGGAAATCTTCTGACAAACAACCTAAAACAGGTGTAATGTGAATAGACTCTATCCATTCATGCCAATATTGTGTTTTGGATTGACCTCAAAATAATGTATAGGTTGAAGAAAATAGGATGCTTAATGTTTGAGATCTATGCAAAATGTCTGAAGCTGGATCTCTTTACTTACAAATTCCTTTCAATTAGAAATTATGATGTGTGTGTATTTTAATATAAAAAGAATAGAACACCAGAGTAACCCTACCTTTTTAATATGTTTTGCCTTTCCTATATATCTGGGAAAGATAACATTACATCTGATGGTATAATCTTGATTAAATATTGGTGGACCTGGAATAATCAGTATTCCTGTCCTGAGTTTGATCATAATGCATCACTTTTGAACAACTGTATTTTTTAATCCACCAAACTGTTGCCTTGAAATATTCTTCTTTCAGTGTTTAGATACCGTTTTTTTTTTTTTTTTCCCTTCTTGTTTTTTCCTTCTTTCTTTCTTTTACAGTATATTTGAACTTGCATGTGTTTGTGGTTAATATTACTTCTTAGGATTTATATGGAAACAGATTTTTTTTTAACTGCTTAATTATTATTCATAAATTTCATTGACATGAAAAATATACTAATAACTATGTGCTTCAATTTAGAGTTTTGTTACATAAGTCAGATTGCTAAAAACTTGTAACTTCTATCTCATTATATTTTGACTTTTTTGTTAAATTAAAAATTTTTTGTGAATTTATGCACTGTTGCTTTTGACATCCTTATTTGCATTGACTTACACTTCAATCTTAAATTAAAATCTATTTTCTAGGTGTTAGATTAGACAGAGTACGTGGTGGTAGGCAGAAGTACAGACGATGCCAAGAGAGTCCGTACCAAGTTCATCCTGTCCCTTGTAAAAAACCATCATTAGAAGGTATTTAAATATATGTGTTCTTAGTTTTATGTTAACAGTTAACTAATTTTATTTATGCCTAGCAGTGTTTACAAAACTAGAATGTAACAAAAATGTTATTAAAAGTGAATGTAATTTTTTGTATTATTAGTACCAACAATTAAAACATACATAAATGTTAACAACCATTAAAACAAATTTTATTACATTAGCTCATTTTCCAAATCTTAATTCCTTCTACATTATATTTTTCTTACTTCTTCAAGGCAAAAAATAATTTTAAGAAAATTCTTAGCCATATCACATGCTCAGGTGTCATTTTTCCACCCTGGCAATGGATTTAAGATTCAAAATTAAAATTTTAATTCAAAAATTATATTTTAAAAGAAGTTTTTTATTAAGTCTAAAATTTACCGCAATCAATATTATAAAAATTCAATGAAAAAACTCATTTGAGAATAAATTTATATGGAATTTAAATGATCTGCAGTTTGATGTACTTATTGTGTGATTAAACAGTTTGTACTATCCATGTAAATTTGAAAATAAATTTTCCCTCCTTGAATTATTAAGGTTCTGAAAGCATTGTTTTGGTATTAGTCAAATATATTATTTCATCAATAGATATAGATTTATAAAAACTAAAATTTTGGTTTAGTTTACTAAATAGGTTTTACTAAAATTTTGAAAATATTGGGAATGTGCATTCGAATAATAGTGACTTGGATTTTGCTTTCTGTGTTCAAAAAAATTCATTTTAAAAATCATAATCAAAATATATGGCATCATTATCAAATAACATAAGGATACTGTTTACAAAAAAGAAAGAATAAAAGCTCAAGACACCTCAAAAAGTTTTCATGGAAAAGTCATTTTATCACAAAGCAGTCTTTAGCGACAACACTCTTTATTTTATTTAGCCACAAAAATTATTGAGCTCACTGAGGTATTATCTAGCTATAAATTATTTTGTCCATATTAAAGAAATTAAAAATTTGCACAACATGTCTAACAAATTAGTCTGTGTTTATTTCAATAAATATTGATAAAGCTATAATTAAACTTGGATATAAAATAGCAAATAATATGGTTAAAGTTGTTACAAGGAAAAATGAATTTATTATACAGTTTTAAGTTCATAAGAAATTTTATCAACTAAATTTTTAAAATTCAGTTCATAAAATTCTTCTGAAATTTGTCAAATGAAGAAAACAGAAAATTCATGTACTGAAATGCTAAAATAAAAACTAAAATAAATTAAAATAGGCTTAAAATGTAATGTAAACTATTTGTTTGATATTTATCAAACAATTATTGCATCAAAAAGTGAAGTAAATAAAGCTTCATGAAGAAAATAAACATATTTTAATGGTAGGTGGGGATTTTGATATAGAAGGGCATGTGTTAATGAATTATATGGTTCTCTTTTTTGAAAGTTTGAAAAGATTTTAAATGAAGTTTTTAAAATTTTATAGCAGGGCTGTTTTTTTATGATATCTGTGAATCTCAAGCATATAAAGCATCTGTTGAACTGTAGACATTAGTTTTACCTCATTGAAGCAGCTTTTAATTTTTAAGCAAACTTAATTTACTTAGCAGCATTAAAAATAAATTTTACATTTAATTTTTATGTGAAAAATTTCATTAATTAAATGAAATACTGATAATTAACTGTATGAGTTTTTTTTATCACATTGTGGAAGTACTCAGAAAGTGCCTATTTGTATTTTATCAAATTCTATAAATTAATGAATTTAAAATTTAATGTCTTTCAGATCCTATGAAGCAGTATTGTGACAAATTTATGTATATTGTTATATGTGCTTATAAACTGCTTATAAACATTTGATATTAAAGGCTTAATTTACTTTTTCATTAAATCCAAAAGGAGAAAAAAAATACCATCTTGTCAGATTTTGTGATTTTTGTTCAATTCTTTTCGGTGTTCTCTGGAGAATTTGGCCATCTACTTAAGAAATAATGCAGCAAATAATAAATGCAATGGATATTCTTAAATTATGTAATGTTGGTAAAACAGCCAGATATGATTTAAATTTGTGGTCTCTTGTTTTAAAATAACCAAGATATAAACTTTTAGTGAAAACTTTTGTAATTGCATTTTCAGAACCTTTAATAGAAAGTTCTTTCAATATTATGAATGGTATTATTATTGATGAGTGGATAGTGTTAAATATGAAAAATCAGAGACTGTCAGCATAATCAGGTATTATTTATAAAATTAAAACCTTTAAAACTTAAATATCATAGTTAACTGAAAAATTACCTCACTTCTCTTTTGAAAAACTAATCAGAATGCAGTTGTGTAAATAAAAATAAAATCCTCCCAGCCACCACCACACCTTTCAATATGTTTTCGTTTTTTACCATTGCAATCTATCCTTAACTCCACACTGGAATAATCAGTGTTCAATAAAACAAAGAAATAATTTTGAGTTGAATGTTAAAAATGTAGCTGTGCAAAAAAATTCTTTAAAAGATACTAATTTATAATCTAAATTATTCCTATCATAAAATTATAAAATGATTAATAATTTTTTAAAGTGAAATTTAAATTATTCTTTCATTGGATGTTATAAATGTATTTTGTTAATACAGTCCTTTTTTTAATTTTGTCTTACATGATTTTTAGTAATCTGTTTACTTTAAATTTGTGTAAGTTGGCTAATTTAATTTCATATGCCTCTTAAGTATGTTTAGCATTTTTCCTAACATTAGGAGACAGTTAAAATGTCACTGCTCCCTGCATAGACCCCAATGTAAATCGACTCTATTAATCTAGTTTTTAAATGGTAGGTTTTCGAACAGTTGCATATTCCCCAGGCAATTAGAAGGGATACATTTGTGGACTGCACTGATGTTGTTGCCACACTTTTATACATTTGTAGCTTCAACTTTCATCTGTAGCAAACTGTGTCATTTCATTATCTAATACAAAAATTCTAATTTTTGCTAAAGTTATATGTATTTTCAATGTGTTATTTACCTTGAAAAAAGAATTTAAGTAAAAATTAATTTTCTAAAAAATATTTATACATTCTAAGCAACAATTCCATAAGCATTCTACATCTGAATTATTGTTTTATAAATTTGCTGGGAGAAGAAAACTAAGCCCAAAAATTCTTTATAGCTGATGAATCAGTTTTTGTTGAAATTTTTTTGTAAATAGAAACTGTAAGCTGTAGTTTGAAGTTGAGTGTAACAGGATGTCTTAACTTGTGACAAGACCTCCTTTTTAAAACATCAAAGGATTCATCATTTATTTTAATTAACTATACTACAAGATCAACTATACTATTTGATGATCAAAACAATTTTTTATCAATCATCAACAGCATTAGCCTATTTTTATTTTATCAAATTGGTAGCCTTAATTTGAGTGTAACAATTTTCAAAAATTTTACTTTTATCTGACTTGAATACTTCAGTGCAGTTTTACAACCCACTATTTTCAATTCTGTATTTAGAAAACTATAGAATCTATATAAATTCTTTATCAGTTCATGTAAACTTACTTGTCTTACATGTATTAACATTATAGTTATGCGACACCGTGAATTAAAGGTATTTTTTGAAACTAGGATCAGTGGCTTATTGGCAAACTAATGTAATTTTAAGTTTAGTGTTATTTCATTATAGCTTCTTATTTTATATATTTTAATTGCATTTCAGTTTACTTTATAATTTTTTTCAGTGCATAAATTTTCAAAAACTAAAAATTTACTTAAGAAATGAAAAATAGCAATTCAAGATTTTAAGTTCATGTGAGATTATAGTTTTCATATTTTGGACCTTTTTTTGATTTATTTTTATAGTTGTGTGCCAATTAATGTTTTTTTTTCTCCTGTTAAAACTATAAGAATAATGTGCACATATTGTTTTTATATTTACATTACAGTTAAAACTACTGTAATGTAAATATAAAATCAATATGTGAACATTATTCTTATAGTTTTAATTCTCTCAATATTACTTTAAAAACTTCATTTGCTTATTTAAAACTTTTGTATTAAATATTTTTCATTTAAAAAAAATTATGATATACATTGATTTAAATTATAAAGTGCATTTATAAATTTTTTATTATAATTTTTACAGAAAATAAAATTATTACTGCTCTTATAAGTTGTGAGCCAGAACCTCTTCAAGCACAAGCAAATCCTGCTCTTCCAGAGTCCCATTTCAAAACAGTTAGTACATTGAGTGATTTAGTTGATCGAGAGCTTGTAGCAACAATTGGTTGGGCGAAGCAGATACCTGGTAGGTTATTCAATTTATTGCATTAAAATTTCTTGATAGTCTTTTATTTATACTCATTTTTGTATATTAAATTGTTACTTTTTATCAAAATGAAAAAATTTAGTTATGTAATTAAAGGCAGCAGTTAATTTATAATATATTTTGTTTACTCTAATAAATTGTAACTATATATTTTTATGTGTGTAAAATCTTGTAAATTTTTATTTTTAAATGGGTAAAAAATTATTTTTTTAATGAATAAACTAGTATTAAATATGCATATTTCCAGGTTTCACAGAACTGATGTTAAATGATCAGATGAAATTATTACAGACTTCATGGGCTGAAATACTTTCATTGTCTCTTGCTTACAGGTATCTTTAAATATAAATTGCTTATCACTTTATGGATTTGTATTTTTTTTGATACTTTTAATATTTTCTCATACTCTGATTAGTTTAGCTCATTATTTTGAAATCCAAGTAATAATAATAGGTAAAATAATGCTTTTTGGATTAGTTCAATCATTAGTAAAAAAAATAGGCCCTTAAGAAAGTTTAAGCTTAAAATGGATTAAATACAATATTGTGTAAACTATTATTTTTTATAATTTAAACTAGTGCAAATCATTGGGTCAGTTCAAGGTATAAAAGTACATGAGGCTAACATTTAAATTATTCATTAAAAACTAGCACAGCTTGTATTTGATAACAGTATACTTTGATATGTATCCAGCATAATGATTAGCATTATGAATTATCACTTACGTATATGCTAAATGACATACGTCATGTATGTAAAAAGTGACTATTAAATTTTTAAAAATAGTTTATGTATTAATGTTTTTGATCTGTGTAGATGTCAAATTTTCTGTACTTGTTCAAATAAAATATCATAGACAACACTGATTTTCATCAGTGTTGTCTATGATATTTTATTATATCAGATATAATAAAATATCAGAGACAACACAAAATCAAAATTTCTGTAATAAAGTTCGAGTAGAACTGTATTACAATTAATTTTTCATTACAGATCATACCAGTTAGGAAGTGTACCACCAAAATTAATGTTTACTTCAGATTTTACAATGGATGAAAACCAAGCATCTGATTGTGATGCTTCTGAATTATTTTCTCGTTGTATACGACTAGTCAAAAGGTTGGATGTTCTCAACATAGCAAGAGAAGAATATCTAGCATTAAAGGCTCTTCTATTGACAAATGCTGGTAAAATAATTTAAGTTAACCTTTTGTACATACATTATATAAGAGGATTATGTCAATTTAATGGTTTTAGTAAAGCCATTGTTTATTTTTTATATTACACTTTGTCACAAATGTCTCAAACAACAGCTTACTCAGAAAATTTAAAATTGATCAGATGAAAACCATTTTTTCTTTGAATATTTTTTTTAAGTCTATTTTCTGATCACTAAATAATCTGTTAATGCAAATAACTTTTTAAACTTTTTTATAGCTAATTTAAAACTTTAATATCTGTAATATAAATTATGTTAAAGCTGTAATAATTATGTTCAATTATATATATGGTTTTCATTGTTAAGTGTTTCCTATTTAAAACAATGTTTCTTTTATCTGTAACATGAAAGTTGTATTTTCTATTTGCTATGAGATTTTAAAAATGTGCTACTCGGATGATAGTTTAGATATAAAATTTTCAAAAAAAATTAGCAAACCTTAAGAATTGCATTTTAAAACTGTTAGCTGCCTTCTAATTAAGAAAAAAATCAATGCAAAAAATTTAAATATTGCAAAAAATCCATTTGATAGTAGTTTGCTTTTTTTTTTTTTTTTTTTTTTCTCATAGCAACTGGTCTTTATATTTTAATATAATTGGTTTGTCAGGCTTTTAATATTATCAATGCTGTATTTAAATGGACTTTTTATCCTACTGTTTTTATATTTATTTGAAATATTGAACAATTTTTTTTATCAACTTTTAAAATAAAATTGAAATATTTTTCTTTTGAAAAACAGTATCAAGGTTATGTTAATGATTTTTCTTATTAATTTAAATTGTTACTTTCTTCAGTCATATTTGAGTTACAAAATAAAGGAAATTTAATTTTTTCATACTTTTATTTATATTTATTTACAAAACGTTTTCCTATATGATTTTGTATGAAATTATATGAGTCATATTGGTTCAAAATTAGCCCATCCAAAGATGAATATTGGTCTGCATTTAATTTTTTACATCAACTCTTTGATTCATGGCATTTATATATGTCTATATAAATGCAACATTATGGGGCAATATGTATATAATATAGCACATACAGCTTTAAAAAATAATAAAAATTTTGTTGACTATTGCTCGATAAAAAAAATTATAGGAAATTTTCGTTGATAAATAAGACCTATTATATATATATATACATATACATTTGAATTGTTCATTGTGTGACTAAAAAGAAAAATACTAATTTTAAAAATTTATGAAACAAATTTCTAAAATTATTTACAAAATTTTGTCAATTCAAAATAAAAGCATCTTTTTAAGCTCTCGTGTAATACAATTATAATTTATAAATATTTTCTATTTATTTTCTTTAATTATGTAAATTATCACTGGTGTTTTCTCAAACTATTCTTGATACATTGTGATATCTTACTTTAATCAGATATTCAGCTGGAAGATCCTCATTCAGTGTACAAACTCCGTGATAATATTCTTACTGGACTTCAGGACTGTGTTATATCTTTCCGTACCACAAGCTCCATGCAACACTTGAGTCAGTTAATGCTGTGCCTACCTCTCCTGCGGCAGCTTGATGCTGAGGTGCGTCTTTTTTGGAGCAAAGTGAGGAAGGAGGGGAAGGTTCCCATGAACAAATTGTTTGTTGAGATGCTGGAATCTAATGTGCCATTGTGGTAGAAAAATTCATCTTTGCCATACGAATCCAGAATCTATCAACAGAGGTCTGCTGCTGCATGATGTTGTAAAGTTTTGAATAACTTGGAATTTGTGATCAAATCTCATAACAATCAAAGCCTCATTTTATAGTAAGAGTACTGTAATGGAAGGGATATCAGCTCATTTTTGGTCAAAAGTGCAGCTTGAAAATTTTCTCAATTTCGCATGTGATATTTGCATTCAACTTAAAGTGTTAATTATTTATATTTTTCGTCCATTACCTGCATATGTATTTTTTTAGTTAAAATGTCTTGTTGAATTATCTAATTAAAAATTGTTAATTTTAAAACTGAGTTTTGATTTTAATTCTTAAATTATATTCAGCTAGAAGTATACATTAAATTTATTAATAGCATTATCAATATGTAAATATGTTTTTTTAATCTAATCTTATAAAAAATTTTGTAATTTCTACAGCAGTTTACAATTTTAATATCTTGGTAGTATTAGTAGATATCATTGCAATTCTATTATTTTATAGCAGTATTGTGTAGTCAATTGCCAAATAATGTTATAAAAATCACATGCTTTTATTTTAAAATTAATTATATTTCTTATATTAGTTTTTTGTGCAGACTTTTATATTTTATCAAAATATGAGGATTTGTTTAATAGTTATAACTTTCTTCAATATTAATTATTTTTATTGTGACCTAATTTATTATGACTGTTGTCCCTTCTGTAAATAATTAGTGTTATAATTTGGCAAGTCCATGTTTTCTGTTGTATGTTTCATCTGTAGTTTACTTCATATTTTAGTTGGATGTCTGTTTAAAATCAACCTTGTTTTATATGTTACTTTGTATTGTGGTTTAGTTATGAAATCAATTGTAGGTATGGAAATAGATTTTAAAATATATTCATTTTTTAATTACAATGTGCACAGACCTCATAAGTAAACTATTGACCATGATGTGAATCTGTAATTCATTGTTAAAATATTCACATTATGTCCTGCCATTTAAAAACGTTTTAAATGTGGTCTTGTTGTTATACTGCCACCTTCAAAATAAAGGTAGTCACATTGAAGATTATTGATGTTGGTGCTGAGATAATAATAAAAAATAATAATGAAAAGATCATTTTTAAACTAAAAGCTTGCTTGATCTTTTATAACTGAATCAAAGTGTCAAGTTTGTGTATATATTATTTTAATGTTACTATAATAAAAGAAAAATCTATGGATACAGCTTTGTTTGTAAGAAGATATGTAATTAAGAAGGATTCGTTTTTTTAATGCTGGTAAAAATATTTCCCCTATATTTTTTTAAACATACTGCATTTTCATGAGTGTTCGTAAATCGTTATTTAGGACTGGAGAAAGAATGTGGTTTACGAATATGTCTGCAGCATTTCTTGATGAAAATTGTTTGATGAATGCTTCATTCAGAAATGCAGATTTTAATAATATTTTGCATAAATAGAGTCTTATATGAAAGGCTCGCATTTTAAGCAATAATTTTGTGCTGTTCAAAATTCTATGCAATTAAATGTATTTACTGTTTTATAAATTTTAAAATTTAAAAAATATTTTATTTAAAATTCTATTGTATTATGTAAAGTTTTAATGTATAAAGAAGTACTTAGTATGTACTCATTTTTCTTTATAAAAGATGTGTATTGATTTTATCCCCTTAAAATAAAAATAATTTTATGAAAAACAAGTAATTAAATATTTTACTTTTCTTAGTCTTATTTAAAATATTTAATTATTTCTATATTTTCTAATAAAGTTGCCATATTTTTTAAAATAAAATGAAATATTTTAGTTGGTAAGTTAATTGTAATTTGAAACTATTTACCTATAAGGCATCGAATGTTTAAAAAGTTACTTATAATTAATCAAAAAATTTAGTCAAAAAAAGTAGTTAAGGATTTTTTTATACTTTTTGAAAGTAGTATTTTGTTTAACTTTGATATTTCTGTAAATAATTAAAGTAATGGTATAAATGGAATAACCAACGAAATTTAGAAACTTGTTAATGTTACAGTTGAGATATGATGTGTTGTTTTGAAGAAATTCAAATTGTTTTAAATTTGCAAAAAGTTAACATGAAAAATAAAATGTAATGTGTTCATATTTTATATTCATAATACAAAGCAGAAAAAAGGCCAGGCAAATAAGACTTGGAAATTTATTGATTTATCAAATACTTTATTTACATTGTTTCTCTGTACTAATTTGTAACATATAATAGGAAACACTATTGAATTTCCAAGTATTTTGTGTAGTCTCTTGTCATTTATATCATAACTATAAGTATTTTTTGTGGTACTATTTTGAAAAAGACAAATATATCTTTTCAATAAATTAGGAAATTTTTTAATGTATATGGAATGTAATATTTAATAAGGTAATAGTAATTAAAATGTGTTTCTTCTTATAAAACATACTGCCACTTTAATAGTTCTGGCAATAAGTATATCTTAAACATTTTTTTAGTTATGTGAAATATATATTGAGAGAAGAATTTAGGTATGTGCGATTTTTCATTATTATTTTTTTAGTATAAAATTTAATTTTTAAATCTGATATTCTAAATGAAGGTATATAAACTTGGGTGGTTTTGATTTCATGGGTGATAATTACAAAAGGAAAAAGAATTCTGTGGATTATTAGCATAATTTTCCAAAAATTTAACATCAGTTAAAATAAGTAAAAAAATTTGTATTCTGTTGGATTTTTCAAAACGTTTTTTGAAAGTTAACATATTATTGAAGAAAAAGGTTAAGTGAAAATGTTTGCTTTCATTGTATATTTAAACTACTCACATTTTAACTTTCTCATGTGAATAAAATTTATTTTGTAATCTAATAAAAATTTTTACTTTTAAAAAGGAAAATACAAGCATCATTTTTAACTACTACTTATTTTTATGTTTTCATCGTATATAAAAAGTTATTTTGATGTAAGCATTTTCTTGAAAAAAAATTTGTATACATTTTATTTTTTGATTTCCTAATTTTTATTGATTTAAAAAATTTTATAGGGACTGAATAACTTTCATTTATAATTTGAATTTTTAAATATGTTTGATCGTTAATTAAGCGTGTGCTTTTCAATGTTCTGAGATGTCACAAGATCTTCAAGAAATGTTCTAATATTTTTATCTCACTGTGTGTGATGGTTGAATAACTATAATCCATTGAAACGTAAATAATAGGAAGTGTATTTGAATCAGGTGTCCTTTTACTCAGATGGTTATTTTATAACTAGGCTTGACAAATGATCTTTTAGTTATTAAATACAGAGTTGCCAGTTCTATATTTGAACAAGAAATTGTGACATTCAGTTTTAACAATTCCTCAATTTCAACAATTTATGCTTTTTGATAGATTCTTATTTATTTTCAAATAACAGTTAAGTATTTCTGTTTTAAAAATTGTATAATTTGTGATTTAAATTTCTTTTTAATTTTTTATTTTATGAGCAATAAATAATTGCTGATATTATATTTAATTGTAAATATTATTTAATATCATTTTTAAGAGATTATTTTTAAAAAATGCACTTACTTAAAATTTGAACTGAAAATCTTAAGTCTTACAGAATTATACCAATAATATGGTATAATTTTGTTATAAATGCTTTATATATATATATATATATATATATATATATATATATATATATATATATATATATATATATATATATATATATATATATATATATATATATATATCATCTAAAATAATTTATGGAAAATTATCAAATTCATAGCTAAAATTCCTGAATTTTATCTTAAGCTTGGCAACTCGTGGAATAAACTTCAACTCATTTCTATTATGAATTCAATTGATTTTATATATTTTTAGGGAAATTTACTTAGTACCTGAACATCTTTGTATAGACAGTGCTTTAAATAACATGTGATTTTATTTTCCATTATTAGAGCAATGTTGTCCCGTCCGTTTGGCACATTAGATAAAAAATAATTATAAAAAAAAACTACAGACTGTCTGTGTATAGTTGCTGTGATATATCACTTCATTGTCAATGTTAAGCTTGTGTTGTGAATTATGTAGGATCTTTGACTTTTGCAATAATACATTAATGTGCCGTTTTGCTGTAATTATTTTCATAATGTAAAACAATATTGGAGATAAAATTATATTCTCAGGTGCTTAAGATTAATTCCTTTAAAAAATTGTTAAAGTAATCATGTACATATTATAATACTTTTGACTTTAGAGGAGCTGTAAAAATAACGTAATTAAATATTTAAAATGTGTGTATAAAAGTAATATTTTGATAAAAAAAAAATAATGCTGATACTCTGATTTGAAAGTTTAATTTAAAAATCTAATCTATAAAAAAATGTAACATGTTATATAACTTGATCAGCACAGTTTTGTTTCCAAAAATTGTAGCAGACCAACAAAAAATAATCATTTATGTGAAAGGAATTCTTTAAGTTACATTCAACGCACATTTATAAATACATATGTATTTTATTTGTTTTTAATATCACAGTAATAATTTTTCAAGTGAGATTTTCAAACTGAAAGATTATTTCTCCTATTGTTTTACATTGTTATAAGTTTCATATGTTAGAATAAATCACCTTTTTTGTAGCAGGTGTTATATGTTAAGAAATTTTGAAATTTGATCATTTACCCACCGATTATTTCTGTAGTTTCATAGCCTTAAAATGTTTTTTGTGCGGTAAGATTGAAGTTAGGTATGCTGTATATATTTTATTCATAAATCAAATTAATTTTGTGCTGAATTCATTAAAAAATAATTATTGATTTTTCAGTTATTAAGAGATTTTTTTCCAAATAATATACTTTAAAAAATTAAATTCAATTTGAAATTTTCTACTGAAAATATGAATATGTTTGTTTAATTTCATTAACTTGGGAACTATTTATTTTAGGCATTTTCACCCATAATTGTAACAATGTAAAACGAATATTTTAAATGATTTAAATATTTTTAATCCGTATAATATACTTATTAATAAGAAAGAAAAATAGTTGGTAATGATTGGTAACTTATTTCATTTTAATTCCTATTTATAAAAATTGAGGATATAAGTATGGATTCAAAAACAACTTAGTCTAACAGGCATATAAGAAGTTTCTTATTGTGAAATTTCTTTATCCTGATTTTGTAAAAACTAATGTATTTGTTAATAACTATTTCTGCATAAATTTTTATTTCAAATACTTTTTTTATTTTAAATTAAAAATTTGTTTAGATATGAACCAAAGTAAAGTAGTTAATTGGACTATATTCTATTGAATTATAATCATTTTATTAAAACTTTCTAATATATGTAACTAAATATATCTTGCTAAAGCATTTATATTTTCGATTTTCTCTTAATGAATCCAGCACATTTTGTGTACTTGAATTATAGTAAAATGGGCTTATTTATACAGATATTCTGGTACAAATTATTCTTTGTGTGTTTCTTCATCATTTATATTAAGTAGTATTGCTTACAGCTCTTTATCATCAAATGACTGAAAAATGTGAATCTGTATTAAAATGTACTAAAAATATAACAGGCTAGACAATCTAAGATTCACATATTTCTCATGAATTATTCTATAAGGATGCATTTTAATGCTATTTGCTTATTCTCTTACTGTTTCTTATGCTGATTTTGAAATGTGTAAGTATTCAATATGTAATATCTTGTAGCATTTTATGTGTAACATGATAGTAGATAATAAAATAAAAGCTTAAAGCAATAGAATGAAATGTTTAGAGTAACTCCATCGATATATGGGACAGAAACAATTAGATAGCATCTGTGATTGTTTGTCATTTATATTTTTTAAATTGGAATTTTGAAAGAAAAATTACCTATTGTATTGCAAATTTTTATTTATCTTACAAAATTATTTGTTTTCAAAATATTGTTTAATAGTTTACAAGAAGTCTATTAAATTAAGTGATAAGAATATAATTTCTTAATATTCAGTTCTAAGTAAGATATTTGTATCAACTTTCTATAAATTGTTATGCATATTGAGTTTGAAAATTGTTTAGAATTTGTTTTTATAAAATTTTAAGGTGTATTTAATTGTTTTAAGAATAGAAGTTGCGTGTAAGGAATAGTTATTAATTTCAGATGTGGTAACATACAGTGTAGGTACAGTAATAAATATAGAAATGATATATATGTTTAAGTGAAAAAATATTGAATGAACTGGTAGCATATGTTAACTAAAGCTTCAGTATAGATTCCTCAATGAATAGTTAGAATCAGTTGAAAGATTTGAATCCATTCATCTATTATTTAGATAGTTTAAGACTTCAAAATAGAATACGTTAAAAAAGGAAAACAAAAAATTACCTTCAATGTTACATAGAGAAAGTATATCACTGTATGTTAGTCCCTCTGCCAATGAAAGATGTAGTGATGACTAAAAACATTAGTGAAAATTAGCTTGTTGATGTATAGCAATGTTTAAATCTGTTATAAAAAAGATATTGGTGATTATAGGAATTCTCAAATCGATATAATTGTATATATATTTATATACATTTTCTTGAAATATTATAGATGGCATGTTACACTTAATGTTGTTGAGTATATAAAAATCAGCAAACAACCCAGATTTCTTATGGAAGAAAATTAATTGTAATTAAATTAGTCTATTATCCTGCTGTTGCTGCTTTTATCAAATATAAAATATGTGTATAGTAATAGTAATTATGATAAATTTATATTATGAAATAACATTGTGACACTTCTTAGTTCAATATATTTCAATCTCATTCTTTTTTCTTTTTTTTTTTCCACTTAAATATCTAACAACTATTAGAATGTATGTGCTCTTCCCCTTTTCTTTTTTTTCAATATCAAAACATTTACAAATATATGCTTAACAGTAACATTTCATCCACTTATCATACCATTTTTATAAATGTGTGTCATGCATGTGAATTGTACTTATTAAAATAAATTTTTTTATTGCACTACAATTTTTAAAATTGATATTTCTAAAATGTGAGATAAAAAAAACTTGAGCTTAGCAAAATAAAGAGTAATTGTGTGAAATTTTACTGTATATGCTGCAAGATTTTGTTTTCTATACCCTGAACAAAAAAAAAAAATTTTTAGATTTGTGTTTGCAAAAAACTACTTGTTAGTTTTTTAAGAAAGAGTTTTTAAGTTTGAATGTTATCAAAATCTAAAAATTATTCATTGTACACTTATTGAATATTATATTTATTTAAATACAAAATTTTAAATCATTTAGATGACAAGTTTCAAAAATATATGTGCGATTTTGGATTTATTTGTAATTTCAGAAGGTTTAATATTTCTTTTTATTAATTAAAATAACTTACTTTTTTATCATTTGCTCATAAATCTAAATTCACTTTTTTCTCAGCACTCACAACCTGAAAGTACAAACATGCCATATAAAAATTATTTTTAAATAAAAAAAACTCACTGGATTGTTTTTATTCAGGTATATATGAAATTATTGGATTGTATATGCAAAATATTATTTTTAATCAACAAAATAATGTGATAACAATTTATAAATTGTTATCAAATAAAGCTTGACATTTTCATGAAAAAATTGCTTTATCAAATATTAACATAGTTGTTACTTTTTTAAGAGACATTTATATTTGGATAAGCAACAGAAATTGATCATTCCTTGTATTTTGTAATATTTAATAAATTGACTGATAATATAAGAAAAAGAATCAGAGTTTCACTCTTTTTTCAATAAAAGAAATTCAATGATAATGCATTTTTTCGTAAATCTCACTAGTAAATGTTCAATTGTATTTTAATAATAATTTCAGTTTCATATATTTCTCTTAACCATTTTATTAATTTCACTACCTTGAAGTGTAAAAGTGTTCCAATTTATGAGAGTATTTTGTAAGTGTAATATTAATATTTTGTCTCCTGAAAAAAGGAAAGAATGCATGAAAAATTATTTACTGTTATGACTTATTAATTTAGAATTTCTCAAGTGATTTAGTGGTTTCTTTATAGTAATTATTTTAGAAATCTGTTTTTTAATATTAGTAGTTATGAGATTAGTATTTTGATTCTGTTATGTTTCCATTTATTTAGAATTGTATAATAATTTGCTGTAATTTTCTACTCTGACAATAATATGTGGCAATATTATTTGCTGTAGCTGGTAGAGGTTGCTAGCATTGTAAATAGTTTAGCATCTTCATTCCTATGTTAGGGAAAATGTAATATGTGCCACTGAGCAATACTCATTGCCAGCTAATAAACTGTTCAGTGGATTTGAATTTTGTTGATTTTTTTATTTACCTACACACACTTATGATCTGTTAAAGAATAATTTCAAAAATATAAATAATTTTTTTAATGCTGAACAGTAAGAATCTTTTGAATATTAAGTAAGAGAAAATTTTAAGAAGTTTTTCCTTTTTTCATTATTTTCTTTAAGTGTATTTTTATCGCATCATTATGTAATTCATGCCTCTCGTATTTCGATTTAATATGAATTAATAAAAAAATTGAATCCATATTAAAAATTAAATACTGAAACACGTGTAATTTTTTAAATATTCATATTCTATACTACTGATAATAAAATAATATTATAAAGAGTTTTTCATAATTTAAGGTACATCTTTTTAGCACTGAGAAGAAATTTAACAAAAATTACAGTATTAAAATGTTATCCTTTATTTTGTATAAAAGAAAGGGTAGTATCGAAAATAAAAATGAATCAGTGTTTTATTTAATATTTGTGCCATTCTAATAAGTAGAAGTCAATTAGCTTTTTATACTCATTAATAGGGCGTTCAACTATTCACAATGCTGAAGTTTCTGTCTGTTGTCAAAGTCAATATATCAAACAAAATTGTGCTCAATTAGAAATCTTTTATCTAATAAATATTTATTTCATTCCTTATTACTATTGAGTAAATACAAAAATTTCTCCACCAAGTATAGAAGTGAACTAAATTTCAAAAATGTTAATTATCATAAAAGTGAGGAAATGCATTGTGAGAAATGACAAATTGTTCTAAAGAGCATTGAATTGCATGACTGAAGGAAAGGATTTCGACTCGCCATTAATATTTACAAAAAAATCAAATTTTTGAACCTATTTATAATGTAGGCTGTGAGTGGCCTAGCTGTAATTTAATTAAATGACTATTCTGATCTAGACTAATACTTAATTAGCACGTAATATTTACAAATATATGATAGTGATATTTATATAATTAATCACATATTAACAGGAAAATTAGGTTTAAAGTTATGGAGGAAGAAGCAGCCTTCTTGCTTCGCTCAAATACAACGTTGACCCACATTTCCGATCAGTCTCGTCTAACCTCGTTATTTTCTTTACTTCAGTTCATTTTATAAGGGGTCCATCTCGATATGTTGATTCCACAAGCGGATAACAAAAATGAACTCAGCATCCATCTAAAGTTAGAACTTCTTGAAATAAAAAAATAAATGGGAATAGCAACACATGTTCAGAAAAACAATTAATATGTCGATTCTCGTCTAATGTTCTTTGAATCTCAAAATTCCGTAAGTTGAGGACATCGTTCGTCTGGTTAGTACTTGGCCGTCATCGATGTCTTGTTTTCTTCTTCAGCAAAATTTAAATTACATCGGCTTGTTATGATTTTAGTAGTGGCGTTCGGTGTGAAGAACAAAATGGAGTGGTTGCCAGTTGGCTGGTTTCTGAGGTCCCTGGATCGTTGATCCTCAACCCTCTTCTCTCTCTAGAGTATATGAATGATGAGTCTCTAGAGTATATGTATCTAAAGTGAGCAGAGAACTATGGCTGATACTGATTGGCTTAAAGTATGTTGTGCATTTAAGGGGCGGGGCTTAGAGAATTTTACACTTAGGATTTGGTTAAACTTTAAAATTTAAGTTTAAATTGCTATAACTTTTATTTAATTATTTATTAATTTATTATTATTATTAATACTTTTTTTATATATATATAAGTATATAATTTACTATTAAGTTTATTTAAACATGCATGAGCTGGTTAAAAAGAAGTGTTAACATAAATGCAATACTATATACAGTTACAGAAAATACTATGTACAATGATAAACACAAAGATTTGTTATCGGTTTCATTCTAATTGTCAGATGACGAGTGAGTAGCTTAGGTGGGGAAGGAAGAAGTTCTTATAAATTTACTAATATTTAAAGGTTTATTTACAGAATATTTACAGATTACTTTAAGGTAACTCCATCATAGTGAGCTCCTTCTTACAATCTCCCTTCTCAATTACTTCTACACACCTCTCAACATGACCTCTTAAACTCTGCCATCTAGTGGCCACTCATTTTTTAAGTTATAATACAGCTTGATGCTAACATTCGGCCAGACTGACCTTACAATTCTCCTCAATTGATGTAATAATACTAAATTACTAATTAATACAACAAATATTAACAATTAAATTAAACACATCAGATTAAATAAAATTATTAACTACATAACTATCATTATTTTTCATTCACACAAACAAATACTGTAATTATAATCATTAATAATACACATCTTCCATTAAAAGTAGAAAATTATTAAGTTACAAAAAAACTATAATAATATATAATACACTTTTTTCCACAAAAGTAATTCTTGATACAATTCTAATAAAATTACTTACAACAAAAGTTTAACAGAAAATAAATGAACTTAAGATTATTAAATCATTCACAGAATAAATTTAACAAATTTTCATAATACTTGATGAATACTTCAGTATACAGTAAATGATCTTTAAAGTTATTTATTTTTAGAGTCAATAGTTTATGATAAGTTCATTGTCTTTTAATTGCAACTTTTCTTTAAATAAAATTAGAAAGATCTCACCATTTACGATCCCTCATTCAGCTTTAGTCCTTGCGAGTGGATCTATGTGGATTGCGTCTAGGGCTGTAGTCCTCATCATCACTATTGGCACTATCGGTATCATCTTCATCCGAATCTGGTTCATTTAGCCATGGTTTTAGTTGACTAATGTGAGCTGTTGTTGCATAGAAGTGGCCTTTCTTTTTTCTTCTAGCTGAGTCACACGGTAGACATCGTTTGGCAATACCTCGGTAACAATAAGAGGGCCTCGGTACTTAAATTGTGTCTTCGTAGGTTGGCCTGAAGATTTCGGGGCTCTTTTCATTACGACGATTTCTCCTCGTTCAAACGTCATTGCTCTACATCTCTTTTTATCATAATACTGCTTCATTTTTTGTTGACTTTCTTCTATTTGTCTTCGAGATTCTTCCTGAACTATAGATGGATCTTGCCAACTCTGAGCTTCTTCATCAGCTAACTTTCTCAAAATTCCATCGTTGAATCGTGGAGAATAACCATGGAGCAATTCAAATGGTGTCTTGTTCGTTGACTTGTTTACAAAATTGTTCAAGTTTCTCTCAACTTCATGTATTTTAACATCCCAGTCTTTGTGATTCTGATCTTCCATACCAGTTGTTATGGTAGACAATATTGTTCTATTAACTCTTTCAACCATTCCATTTGCACATGGTCGCTTCGTACAATTGAGTGTATGATGTATACCATTTTCAGTACAATATTGTTGAAATTGATGCGAAGTGAAACAAGTTCCTCGATCTGTTATTATTTTCTCAGGTAGACCATAAGTATTTACAAACTTTTTCAGAGCCTTCAGCACATGGGATGTTGACGTACTCTTCACTGGAGTCAATTGGACAAATCGTGTGAAATTATCTATTATGACCAGAAGTTCTTGATTACCTTTAGAACTCTTAACAAAAGGTCCTAAATGATCCATATGTATAATTGAAAAAGGTTTACGACCTGCTTTAATTGGATTTAACAAGCCAGGCTGTTTTCCTGATGGCGTTTTGTTCATTAAACATTCAAAACATTTCGAAATGTGCCTTCGTACATAACGTTTCATATAAGGAAACCAATACAATTCTCTTATCTTATTTACAGTTCTGTCAATAGAAAAATGTCCCATAAGATCATGGAATTTAATTACTGTACTTTTTCTCATATTCTTTGGAATAACATAGAGAAATTTTTCTTTTCCATTTTCGTTTATGCATCTAAATAATCTATTTCTCTTAAAGATGTAATTTCTTATAAGCTGTTTTTCTTCTTTTGTTCTATCCTGATCTTTTTTTCTGTATATTTCTATTAATTTTCGTATTTCTGGATCAGCCTGCTGTATCATCAATATTTGCTCATCTTCACTCAAGGTCAAACAAACTTCAAATTTTCTCTCAATAATACTGTGCAAAGTATCTTCTGGCTCTTCAACAGCTGCTCTGCTTAGTGCATCCACGTGTTTCATTCGTTCACCTGATCTATGCCGGATCTCAAAATCGTATTCTTGCATGAGGTTAAACCATCTTGCCATCTGAGGATTTGATGACTTTTTAGCGTTTAGATACACGAGTACTTGACAGTCTGTAACGATTGTGAACTTTATTCCTATCAGAAACTGCCTTAACCTTTCTAATGTCCACACAATTGACATCAACTCTAATTTACTCGAATGGTACTTTTGTTCAGTTTCTGTAGTTTTCTTGCTAACGCAATAAACCATCCTCCAATTCCCTTTACTATCTCTTTGAAACAATATTCCGGCCAATCCAACTGAACTTGCATCACAATGTACCTCAGTTTCACTTTGAGGATCATAATGAGCTAGGATCGGTGCTTTAATTAGATTACTTTTAAGTTCCTCGAAAGCCTCACTTTGCTCTTTTTCCCAAACAAACTTTGCATCTTTTTTCGTAAGTTCAGACAATGGTGTTGCCTTGAGAGAATACTTTGGAACAAATCTTCTAAAGAAACTAGTAAGCCCTAAAAATCTTTGGATGTCGTGCGTATTTTTCGGAATAGGAAATTTTTCAATAGCTGCTACTTTACGTGGTCCAGGTTTCAAACCATCTTTACTAAGTATGAAACCGAGAAATTCAGTCTCTAATTTTCCAAATTCACATTTTGGTAATTTTAAAGTTAAATTGGCTTTTATTAAGCATTCAAATACTTCAGTAAGTTTTTGTATCATTTCGGTCCATGTTTTAGCTGGAATCAATATATCGTCTAAATAGCACAGTACTTTTTTATTGAATAATGGACCCAAAACAAGATTCATGAGTCTTTGGAATTCTGCTGGAGCATTCGCCAATCCAAAGATCATTCGCTCAAATTGACCTGTATCGTCTGGAGTTATGAAAGCAGTTTTCAATTTTGCTTCTTCAATCAATGGTAACTGTAAATAACCACTAGCTAAATCTAAAGTAGTATAAAATTGGCTTCCTCCTAGACACTCTAAAATGTCATCAATTTCAGGTAATGGAAATTTATCCTTTATTGTTTGAGAGTTTAATTTCCTATAATCTATAACCAATCGCTGTTCCCCTGTCTTTTTCTTAACTAATAATACAGGACTAGAATAAGGAGATCTTGTATCTGAAACTATTCCATACCTCTTCCATTCGGATACAATTTCTTTTATTTGCTTCCTCTCTTCAGAGTTAGTTTTATATGGTTTTTGAAAAATGGGCTTACTGCCCTCTATTTCTTTTATGTCCATTTTGCATAAATTCGTGCAGCCTAACTCATTTAAGTTTAAAGCAAAACAATCACGATATTTATTTAATAAATTCAAAAGTTCCAATTTTTTATCACTTTCTAAGGAATTGTCGAAATTAATATCTTTCATTAAAATAGGAGACTTCTCTTTGTTAACTATTATAACTTTAACTTTTTCATTATTACTTTTAACTTTATTAGATAGGGTTAAGCTTTCCTCACTTACTTCTATTCCTCTACCTAAGCACTGTCCTTTCCTAAATTTTAAGTTAAATTCTTCTTTATTTATTACTGGCACAACTGTTTCACCGTTAACTACTTCAAGAATAGAATCGAAATTCTGTCCTATACTTTTGACTAAAATTGTTCCTTTAACTATCGAATTTTCGGTTTCTTCAATTTTCGCTCTAATTAAATTAATTGAATTACTTTCAATTTCAGTTTCATTTAATGTTTTCAATTTAACTGTATTTTCCTTTAAATCTACTTGAATTTCTGAAAAAACATCGTCATTTGCGTATTTAAATTTTAGATTACCCCCAATACACGTAAAAGCAATGTATGATAAATCTAACCATGTTCTACCTAAAATTAAATCGCATGGTTGGGAATTATCTTCGACAATTAATAAAGGAATAAATTTTCCAACTACATCATCTACACGAATATTTACTACAGCTTTTCCAAGAGCTTTAGTTACTGGGTTATTTTGATTTCCAAAACCGAATAAATTACTATCTGGGGTCATATTCAAATTCATTTTTATTGCAATACTTTCTCTTAAGAGGCAACAGCTGCTTCCTGTATCAATTAATGCAACCATTTTATTTCCATAAATATAAGCATCTTTCAAGTAGTTAGTAGGCGCCAACGACGCACTTGAATCCGAATTGTTTTGACTGACAGATAAATTATTCCCCTCGCGCTTTTGATCGGTTTCAAACTTACACATTCTCTGAGAATGACCTACTTTTTTGAATTTCTTACAGTAAGCTGAAGTCTTCGGCGCCGGGCATTCACGAGCCATATGACCATAATCATTACAATTAAAACATTTAAATTCCCTTTTTTCATTTCGAATATCCGAACTGACTACCTTTTTTCGATTAACAACTTTATTTTCACTAAACGGAAATGATTTCTTTTCTACCTGAAATTTATCATTACGAGAATTATAATTCGATGAGTTTCTTAATTTAAAACTGTTAATAGATCGAACATTATCATAATTATCCAATTTATCGGCTAACTGGTCTGGAGAATTAATTTTAGGCCATTCATCTATAAAATGTTCCCGAGTTGTTGAATTTACTTGTTTCTTTAATTGTTCAGTTACAATTAAATTTTTCAAACTATTAAAATCTGAAATCTCGAGTCCCGCTATCCATTCCTCAAAATAGTTTTGTAATTCGAATGAATAATCCTTCCATGTACTTTCTGGATTTTTAACATGATTTAAAAATTTAAATCTAAACTTATCAGCACTTAACTTATATCTCTTAAGCAATAACGATTTTACATATTTATAATTATTTGCATTTTCTTCGTTTTCACGTGCTATTTGTTGCGTAATTTCATATGGGAGCAGTCCCAATAATTGTGACACCCAATACTCTTCATTCAACCCAATTCGTCTTGCCTGCCGTTCAAATAAAACTAAATAAAAATTTATATCCCCATCTTTAATTTTATATTCGTGCATTAACTTTCGAAAATCTACGTGTACATTTCTACTTTCATCGTTGCTACTTATATCTGAAATATTTACATTTTGAACTCTATTTTCGATACGCAAACGTTCAAGTTCATGCTCACGATCAGCCAACGTTTTGGCGGCTATTTCTGATGCAATTCGATCTTCAGTAATCCTACTTAATAAGCTCTTACTAAACTCTTCATCATATGTCTCTGATTCCGTTATAATACGTTTTAAATCAATTATTTTAGCATCTTCCGGTACGGAGAGACCTAATTCTGTTGCTAATTCTATTAAATCTACTTTTTTAGCCTTCCCCCAAAAAGCCATACTTTACAAATTATAATACTTAATTACTTTATACATAAAAAATACTTTATCAATAACGAAATTACTTTTACTTCACCCAAAACGAAATTAATTGCTTCTTTAAAAACGAAATTACTTTTTGCAAACGAAATTAAGAAAATACTTTATACTTATACTCAATATTCTTAAATATCGTTTACTACTTTATAAAACGTTACTTAATACGTTAATATACATTTCGAAACGAAACAATTAAAATTCGCCCACCTCAATTCCGAAAGCGTCGCGAGTTATATCCCTCTTCTGATTTGTTATCGGTTTCATTCTAATTGTCAGATGACGAGTGAGTAGCTTAGGTGGGGAAGGAAGAAGTTCTTATAAATTTACTAATATTTAAAGGTTTATTTACAGAATATTTACAAATTACTTTAAGGTAACTCCATCATAGTGAGCTCCTTCTTACAATCTCCCTTCTCAATTACTTCTACACACCTCTCAACATGACCTCTTAAACACTGCCATCTAGTGGCCACTCATTTTTTAAGTAATAATACAGCTTGATGCTAACAGATATATATAGACAATATTTTTTTTCACATTTTTTCCTTATTTTATATTTTTTATAAGCATAAATATATACAAAAATTGCTTAATTATTTGCATTTTTTTTCACACTTTTTTCTTGCTTTTATTTTATTTATCTTGGATAGATATATACAAAAAACACAGTTCTAATTTACATTTTTTTCCTGAGTATAATGGTTAGTTAAGTTGCTCATGCATGTTTGTTATGGCGGTTGGTGAGGAAACTTTTGTGAGTATTGTAATAATGCTCTGGGGCGTTGTCGGTTACTTGTATTGAGGTCGTTATAGGACGGAATAATATTAATTATTGAATGATTTTTCGTTTTTTCAAGATTTTTGTACATGTTACACATTATGTTTGCAAAGTAGGTTCGAATAAGGGGTAGCTTGATTTCTTTTCTGATTTTTTCAGTTCTGTAGTACCATGGTGCTTTAACAGCAAGCCGAATGGTTTTGTTTTGGAGGGTTTCTAGTTTTTTAATTTTTGAATCATGGGTGTAACCCCAGACAGGACAGGCATAGGACAACAGTGGTCTGAGATATGCTTTGTAAATGAGCACTTTATTTTCTGAAGATAGGTTTGAACTCCATTTTAGAAGTGGATATAATGAAGTTGTTCTTCGTTTGAACTTTTCAATTATGTAATTTAGATGGGGGTGCCATGTCAGCTTTTTATCGAGCGTGACTCCTAAGTATTTACATGTAGACGACCATGGGATGATTTTATCGTTAATTTTAATTCTTTCAACAGTTATTGCATTTTTTTGGTAAATATTATAGCTACACTTTTATTTTCATTCACTAAAATTTTCCATTTTTTGAACCAGAGCTCAAGACGCTGTAGGTGTGTGTTTAAATTTTTGGGGATGTTCGACATTTTTCTCTGTTGTGTTAAGATCATTGTGTCGTCTGCGAAAAGATGCAGTGATGTTTTTGGGTGTTTAGGTATATCGTTTACATAGATTAGGAATAGTCTTGGTCCTAGTTTTGACCCCTGTGGTAGTCCTGCTAAGATGGGTCTTGTTGTGGAATGAGTGGTGCCTATGCGAACGTGGAACTTACGTCCCAAAAGATAAGAAATCATAAGTCTAATGAGTGGGTCCGGAAGACCAATTTGTATGAGTTTAAGCACAAGTCCGCATATCCAAACTCTATCAAAGGCCTTGGCAATGTCAAGGGATACTGCACCAGTGCTTTTTCTGGTTTGAAAACCGCTTGTAATAGTTTCACCTACTCTCATTAACTGATGAGTAGTTGAGTGATGCAATCTGAAACCATGTTGTTCTGGAATCAGTATATTTTTTTCATTTAGAAATTTGTCTAATCTATTAAGAATTATACCTTCAGCAATTTTGCTAAGGGAAGGCAGCAGACTAATTGGTCTGTAATTAGATGACAGGTGAGTACCTGTCATGGTTTTTGGAATGGGGACTACCGATGCGGTTTTCCATATCTTGGGGAAATAAGTGAGTTTAAGAATTTGATTGATTAGCATGGTAATTTTGAATAGGGTTTTTATGGGGGCTTTTTTATCATTTTATTAGTGATGCCATCCATGCCTGGCGATTTTTGATCTTTCATTTTCTTGATTATTGCCATGACCTCTGAGGGAGTGGTGCTTTCAATAACTTGTGTGTGAGTTCTGGAGAGAAATCTGATTATGGTTTGAGCGACTTGTTTTTCAGTGCCTGTGTCGTGTAGATCATGAGTAATGAATTGTTTTTCAAAAACGTCGGCAATTGCCTCTGTTTTTTCCTTGTCTGTGTATGCAATGTTATTTGGGCCTTGAATGGGCGGATAATGTTGCGCTCTTTTTTTAAACATACCGACGGCCTTCCAGATGGAGCGGTCGTGTGTAGTTAAAGATTGTAATTTTTCTCTCCATTGAGTGTTGTTGTATTCGCTAATCTTGGCTCTGAATTCCTGATTTGCTCTATTATATTCTCTTTTTAAGTTTGGATCTCATGAATTTTGATGCTCTTTTCTGAGTTTATTTCTTTTAGTCTTTATATTGCGAAGATATCTGGGGAGTGGGAGAATGGGACTGGGGATAACTGGCTTCTCTGATTCGCGGTGTGCCTCAAGTAGCTCCGCCTCCAAGCGAATCGCTTCGGTTTCAAGTTCATCTCCCGTTTGTGAATTGTTATAGAAAAATGGTTTATTTTTTAATATTTGATTGTATTTAATCCAGTCCGTGTTGTGTAATTTAGGTGTAGTACTCAGAGGAATATTTAGGTTGAACTCGATCATGACTGGATTATGATCAGAACTGAGTTCTGGTAGTGCATAGATATTAGTTTTGTAATTCATTCCTCTGATTAGTGCTATGTCTATTGTTGTGGCGGTATTAACGCTAAAATGCGTGGGTGTATTTGGTGCATGGATGTTTAATTCTGCTTTTTGAGCAAAGGTTTTTATTATGTTTCCAGTTTTATTTGAGTTTCTGTTATTCCATGCAGCGTGTTTGGCGTTCAGATCTCCACAGATTACAATATCATAATTATTTGAGAGAAGTGTTTCTAAGTCCATATTTATGTATTGGTATTGTGGGTTTGGGCTAATATATGTGGAGCTGAATGTAATGTACGGTAAAGTTGGCAGGGTCACTGTGACCAAGGTAGCTTCAACTGTGTGTAGTCTATTGGTGTTGTTTCTGTAGTGTGGGAGACTACTTTTGATGAAAATTGCTGTCCCACCTCCATTAAGTGAGGCATTTCCAGGTCTATCATTTCTGTAACAAGTGAACCCTGCTAGGTTGAGATTAATAGCTGCGTGTAGAAATGACTCTTGTATGAGTAAAATGTCAGGTTGGTGCTCATTTACAAAATCCCTGAGCTCTGCAATTCTCTGCCTAATCCCGCGAGAGTTCCATGAGCAAATTAGAAGCCTCTGCTGTGTGGCAGTCATAATTTTTTATTTTGTTGAGTCCTGGAACATGTCCATAATTCTGAACATCTTATCTTCTCTGCTTTCGCAGTTTTTGATGCTCCTTATGCCCTCGGGGATATTAATACCAGCAAAAACTTGCTTGATTTCTCTTAACAGGGTGAATAATTCACCCATTTCCGATGATGTTTTGGTTCCATTATTTGGACACTCTTGCTCTTGGGTGGGGCTTATTGTAGGACGTGCCACACTAAGAACAAAATAAGACTTCAATGCAAGGAACGTTTATTATACCTCTCTACATCCTTCCGGTCGCGTACCAACTGGCTGGGGTCGTTCTTTTCCCTCTCTCACGCTGGACTGTCACGTGGTCCGGCGCTCCTTCTTTTCCCAAGAGAAAAGGGGGTCGGAGTGCATTTCCTGTCCGAATCGTGTGTCCACGCCGAAGCGTGGGAATTTATTCACCCTTTGCCAGATGGCCTGAGAAGGGAAATGCCATTTCCGTAACTCATTAAAGGCGTGAGAAAGGGATCACTACAGACTATGCCCCCAGCGACTTAAGTCGCTGGAGGGCGTCTTTGTAACGCGAACTAATTAGTTCGCGTTACAAAGAAAAATATATAAACATACAAACATGTTGCTATTTTCACTATTATAAATTATAAACACTGTCGACATATATTGATGATTTAATACAGATGAAACCATGAATTTATTTACTTCGTAATATTTTATGCATATTTTAGTTTATTAATTTGCAGTATATTTAGTTATACATATATACAAGACATTATTTATCTATATCACATATTCAGTTGTCAAATGTTTTGGAAAATGAATTTTCCTACCACATCTAGTAGTACGCAGTGGTTGTGAAGGAGTCTGCACGTCAGAACTATTAGCAGTTTTGTTTGACGTGGTTAACTCGACATTATCCATTTCATCTGAGAACTGATAAGCTGGTTTTAATCGATCGATGGAAACGGTGCAAGGTTTACCGTTGATGTCCAAAACAAAATTTTTGTCAGTTCTATTGGTAACTAAATGTGGTCCAGTGTAAGAAGGTGCTTATGGTGGATTGACTTTATCTGATCTTAAAATTATATGAGTGCAGGTTTTTAACGAAGAATTTACATATGTTTTGGATTTCCCGTGGATTGCGGTGGTTATTGGATTTAATTCTCTCATCATGTTAATTAAGTTTGATACATAAGTTGAGTCAACACACTGATTAGTTAAATTACTTGAAACGAGTTCACATGGTAATCTAAGAGTTGTGCCGTACACCAGTTGGGCGCTAGTTGCTTTTATGTCGTTTTTAAGGGCCGTGCGTAAACCTAACAATACGATTGGCAATATTTCTGTCCAATTTGTTTGATTGTGAGCTTTTAAGGAAGATTTAAGGTGTCAATGCATTCGTTTCTATAATGCCATTAGCTTGAGGATGATAAGGTGAGGTTCGAATTCTATTACACCCTAACATATTTGTGAGTTCGTGAAATAGGTGTGATTTGAAGTTTCGGCCTTGGTCGGTAGTAATAGTGACAGGGGATCCAAATCTTGAAATCCACCCGCGTACTAATGCACGAGCAGTTATTTCTGCAGTCATATCTTCTGTCGGAATGACTTCAGGCCATCTTGTAAATCTGTCGATAATGGTCAAACAATATTGTTTTCCCTCAGAAGGAGGTAAAGGTCCAATAAAATCAAGATGTATGTGTGCGAAACGAGCATCTGGTGTGGCAAAAGTGCCAATGGGAGATTTAGTGTGCTGAGTTATCTTAGCTTTTTGGCATTTAACACAGCTGCGAACCAAATCCTTAATATTTTTGCGCATACCAGGCCAAACGAAGCGTTTCGTGATTAATGCAACAGAAGCTGCAATACCCGGATGAGAAAGAAAGTGTATGTTTTCAAATATTTTCCTGCGCATACATTTTGGAACAAATGGACGAGGGGTAGCTTGTGAAAGATCGCAATAAAGGTTAATATTTTCCAGAGGAAAGTAATGTTTTACTAACTTTAAGGAAGTTTTATTATCAGTTAAAAGATTTTACAATTCCTCATCTTTTGATTGAGCGGAGGCAAATTCTGTAAAGTCTAGTACTGAAGTAGATATTTCGTCTATCTCAATGCGAGAGAGTGCATCTGCTACAGTGTTATCAGATCCTTTTGTGTAACGAATGTCAGTGGAAAATTGGGAAATGAAATCTAAGTGACGTAGTTGGCGAGGACTGCATTTATCAGGATTTTGTTTAAATGCATAGCTCAGAGGTTTCTGGTCACTAAATATGACAAAAGATCTACCTTCTAGCATGTGTCTAAATTTTTTTATAGAGGAATATATAGCATATAACTCGCGGTCGTAAGTGGACCAATTTCTTTGAGATTTGCTTAACTTAACTGAATAAAAGGCTATGGGTTCCCAATTGCTATTTGACATTTGCAATACGGAACCACCGATTGCTACATTTGAAGCGTCTACCCATAAACTTAGTTCTGCTCCTGGGATAGGGTGTCTTAATAGCGTTGCTTTGGCAATTGCTTGTTTTGAATTTTCAAAAGAAAGATTTGCTTGTTCGTCCCAATTTAATTGCTCCTTGTCATTTGCACTAGAACGAGGGTGCTTCTTTTTGTTTTTATGGCCTTCCAGAAATTTTACTAAGGGTGCTAGAATGTCAGCTACCTTTGGAATACACCTATGATAAAAATTAAAGAGTCCTAAATATCGGCGTAATTGGGTTAGAGTGTTCGATCGAGGAAATTCTGAAATACATTTTACTCGGTCTGGTAACGGTTCGATACCACTACTAGATACTTTAAATCCTAGAAATTCAATAGTTGATTTACCAAACTCGCATTTTTCTGTATTTATACATAATCCATGTTCATTTAATTTAGAAAATAATAGGTCTAAATGAATTAGATGTTCACTTTCCGAACTGGATGCTATAAGTAGATCATCTACAAATGCGTATACAAAGGGTAAGTCTCGCGTTACCTCATCAATAAAGCGTTGAAACGTTGAGGACGCATTACAAAGACCAAATTGCATGCGCAGACTTTCAAAAAGGCCAAAAGGAGTGCAAATCGCAGTTTTGTGTACGTCTGCAGGATTTATCGGAATTTGGTTATATGCTTTGACGAGGTCGATATGACTGAACATTAGTTTGCCATGCAAATCTGAGGTAAAATCGGTTATGCAGGGAATCGGATAATGCTCTTTAATAGTTTGCGCATTAAGAGCACGAAAATCCCCTACCGGTCTCCACTCGACAGTACCCTTTTTAGGCACCATATGCAAGGGAGAAGTATATTGACTTTTAGATGGCCGCATATGGCCGAGTTCCATCATACGCTGAAATTCAGCTTTTGCACTTTTTAGACGGTCAGGTGCTAAACGTCTAGGCTTAGCTACGACTGGTGGACCTTTTGTATTTATATAATGAACCGTATTATGTTTTATAGGCATATCAGGATCTGGTAATTTTGTAATATCGGGGTATTTTGACAATATTTTACCATATACGTTATTTACAAAAACAGACTTTACAGCTAAATATTTTACCATATATTTTTAAATCCGTTGTGTTATCTACAAGACGTTTATTTCTTAAGTCTGGGTATAAATTGAAACGATATAAAAAATCTGCACCTAATATTGCACTGGGTACATTACAAATATAAAATGAGTAAGTAAAATTCCTTCTTAATCCAAAATTGACAGTTATCGATTTCCGACCATACACATTGATAGAACTGCCGTTAGCAGCGCGAAATGTCTGAAGAATGGGAAGTGTGCGTTCATGTTTAGTGGCAACAATTATAGAAGCATCACTCTCAGAATCAACAAGAAAACACGTACCTGTATTTTTGTCCGTTATAAACATGCGACGAGACGTAAAACTTTCGGAGGAGGAGTCCGTCGAAGCTACTCCCCCGGAATTCCCTGGAATTTTTCCCTGGAATGCGCATGGAGGAGTACATTTTCGAGCCTTTTCCTTAAATCGAGCATGATAAAAGCAGAGTTTTTGCCGTGCAGAAGATCGTTGCCGATGATGAAAATTCTGCTGGCTCCGATTCCTACTTCTCGATCTTGATCGTAATTCCGCAATTTCTTTATGTAGCTCCTTTATTTCCTTGTAGAGAGAATCGAAGTTGGGCTTCTTTTCTACGGTGAATGATGATTGAGTAGGAACTTGACTGGAGACAGCAAAGGCATTGTGAGGAGGAATTTGTTGAATTCTGTCGGCAATCTCAGCAGCTTTGTCGGAGGTCAGAGGAGAAATTGATGCTAGGATCGTCTGCACTGGAACTGGCATTGCTTGATTGAAGAGCTCTAGGAGTAAAGAATCGTCGATGTTATGATTTTCGGCTCGACGTTTCATGCTCCGTAACAATTCCGAGGGCTTCCGGTCTCCCAGGCTTTCTCCGGCTAACAACCGCCGAATTTCTTGAGTCTTGCTTTCCGAACACCGTTCCACTAGTTTTTTCTTCAGATTCTGGTACGGGTCTGTTGCATCTGGTTGCAAAATGACATCCCTGACGATGGTCGCCGTTTCCGGAGGAAGATGAGCGACTACATAATTATACTTTGTTTTAGAGTCGGTTATAGGCTTAGGAGTTGCTAGTGCGAAAGTACTTTCTATCATATAGAACCACAGCAAAGGGTCTGCTTTGATGAATGCAGGTATGACAACAGCCGCTGACTCCATAATTATGCAGTTTTTATTCAGGAAAAATGAGCACAGATATTAGGTTCATAAAGTCTCGCGGGTCACCACTGTTATGATTTTAGTAGTGGCGTTCGGTGGGAAGAACAAAATAAGACTTCAATGCAAGGAACGTTTATTATACCTCTCTACATCCTACCGGCCGCGTACCAACTGGCTGGGGTCATGTGGTCCGGCGCTCCTTCTTGCCCCAAGAGAAAAGGGGGTCGGAATGCATTTCCTGTCCGAATCGTGTGTCCACGCCGAAGCGTGGGAATTTATTCACCCTTTGCCAGATGGGCTGAGAAGGGAAATTCCATTTCCGTAACTCATTAAAAGCATGAGAAAGGGATCACTACAGGCTCAAAGATTCGTGTGCTCAGCACAAGTACTTGCAATCAGGTAACCTTCATTGAAACTAATAATGTGAATAACACACATTTCATTATTTTTAATTTTTATTACTACACTGTTGGTCACCGTAGATGCAACATCCTGAAGGAAGCATGCAAATAACATGAAATTTACAACATACATTAGTAAATGATTAGAATTTCAGTGCATTCGCACATCACCCGCGTCTGTGTTGCCACTTCAAAGTGCTATTTGCGGTTTGGAGATTTCGACGATTTCAAGTTCAGCAATTGTGGGGTTTTTTTTCCAAAAAAACGATCAATTATGCCCAGCTGCCACACCAGATGAATTTTGGCAACGTGTGGAAGCTGCTTGGTCTGCTCTATCCCAAGAACACATCCAAATTCTCTTTGAATCAATGCCGAGGAGTGTGGCAGCGGTGATTTCCAACAATGGCGGCTACTCTGGCTACTGATTTTGTCAAGAATCACACTTCACAGAAGTCTATAAATTTAATCATTTTATACTTAGTCAACAAGTTATCTACAAAATAAATATGATATGTCTTGGTGTTGCAATTTGGTTGGCCAGCAATGTATATATGGCCTTAAATACTTGGGTTTCAACTTGAGATCTGGACGTTGTGTACGTTTAATAGCAACAATATCATTTAATTTCATTCCTCCACTTGCTTTCTTCTTAAATTATAATTTTTACTATTTTCGCTTTGAACTTTTAAAATTTGTTTCTTATCTTCTTTTCTAAGGTTATCGTGGTTATTAATGAAATTTGTGTTTGCCTTTCTGCGTCTAAGGCCACTTTCACCAAGTGTGAAAGTAGCCTAAGAGATCTTTAATGTTAACCTCATTCTTTTATTTCATCTTGGGACCAAATAGAAATTTAAATGGTGTACCAATACTTTTATGGAAAGTTGAGTCTATAACTAGTTTACGTGTAAATACCATTTAGCTGGATTGTCTACTGACAATTGGGATATAATGGATATTATGATAGATTTAAAGCAGTGTACCAAGATTCTGGGTAAACCAGTGGTTATGCAAACGTGTTTTATATCTTCACGGAAACAGTATTCCTCAAAACCCTTTGAAGTAAAGGCGAAACCTTTATCCGAAATGGTGCAAGAGGGATTTCTGAAAATGGCCTTTTGGAGTTCTAATTTCGAAATCATTTCAGAGGCATCAGTAGACTTCGTTGGGTACAACTATATAAATTTAGTAAAACCATCGATAACGGAGAAGATATGTTTATTTTTGGGGTACTTTCTAACGGACTTAATAATTAACATAAGTGTGTAAAGCATAGGTTCCCAACCTTTTTAAACTGTTACCCCCTTTTCTAGTGAATATTTCAGTACTGCCCCCCTCTCAGTCCAGAGAAATAAGATTGTACATAATACATGGGGAAAACAATTATTAATAGATAGAATATTGTTGGAATTGAAACGTTACTTAATTTCTTCTTCATTTAAAAAAGAGGAATAAAAGTTTTAGCTTATCTGTTATAAGGATAGGCAGGAATTTTGATAGTACGAAGTAATCCATAATAAACTATTGCTTTCTAAATAAACAAATCGACAGTTTTACAGAACAATTAAAACGCATATTCAAATATATTAAAAAGTATTTTTATTAAAATTTAAAGACATCGAATTTCTAACTTAACTAATGAGAATGTTGAATTTGATGCATTTAAAGAAACTTGTTAATATCAGGCTCGATTTTACAAAAACAATCATATGAAGCCGATTTCTCTTTTTCATTACCATTGTTGCTACAGTACAAAATCCATGTTTTGCTAAATAAATGGGATGGGAATGCAATCGAAATGGTTGAACAATCGACCATAATTCTTAAAACAGTTGTGAAATCTACTTCTGCAGCCAGAATTCTTGATAGCTATTCTTGAATTTAATTTTTAATTCCTCATTTGTCGTCAGTTGTATTAGTTCTTCTACCTGAGATGATCCTGCTGTGTTGACATTGAAAAAAGATCTAAAACCCAGTCTGGTATGTCCATGTTTAAAATGTCCTGTAATCGTTTCTTCAAGTCACTGTAGATACTTTCCAAGTGTTGACAGTAAACAAGCAAATCGTCACGCTCTAATGATACTGCTGATAAACATAGGACGTTTATTGAATTCATTCCTGCCTATATATCTCTTTTATATAGCAGTTTGGACACGAAAGCAGCAATGCTATTTTTAGTCTTAATCAAGGTTAAGTCGTCACCTTGAAGTTGGAGATTAACATCACTAAACAATTTATATATGTCTACTAAATACGCAATATCATTATTTGATGCGCTGAAGTTGTCGCGCGATTCCGTGGCCTTATTTCCTAAGAACTCTATCATAGATTCAAACAGATTGTAAAATTTAGTCAAACAAGTACATTTTGAAAGCCAGCGCACTTCTGTGTGAAGCAGGTTGAAATCTTCATTATTTGCAATGCAAACCTGACTAAATAATCTATCATTTAACGAGTTTCTGCTGATTTTATTTGCCCTCATAACATCTTTCAGTGATGTATGAAAGCGTTCCTCAAATTTTTCGCTACCAAATGCTGTCGGTGAATTATGCAATGCACAGCAAGCATGTCATTAAAATTATTTTTTAAGCATGATATTAAGCCTTTGTAATGCTCTGTTATAGCCGGTGTGCCATCCGTAGCAATTGACAAAATATTATTAAAAGGAATTTCCTTTTCATCAAAAAACTTTTCCAGTGTATCAAATATGGTTTCTTCTTTTATATCTGTTTCCAAATTGGTACCAAACAACATTTCTTGTTGCATTTTTCATCTTTGATATACCTCACGTAGAACAATAACAATGTTTCATTAGATGATAAAGTGGATTCATTCAGCTGAATTGGAAATTGACAAGTCTGCAGATAATTGCACAACGATTTTTCAGTGTTTTCAATAAATTCAAATTCTCTCAATTCGTCTTTGCACAGAATTATTGCTCTAAGGAATTTTTCGGATAATATCTGTAACTGGTTTGTGGAGCATGGTGGTTATCAACTGCTGGTAAAATTAAATCTTCCTCACTTGCGGCTTGCCTGTTTTAGCAATCAACAATGATACATTTTCAAAGCTAGAAGTCAATCATCGTCTTGTTTAGAAGCTGATGAAAATAATTTTGATATAGCTTGAACTTCATTTTTATGTTTAGAAAACTGTTCATATCTTTGTCTTTCTTATTCGAATGCAATTTGTTAAGATGATCTTGAAGCCTAGAAGGTTTCATTGTTTCATTCAATTTTGTTTCTACTAATAAGGCATATTGGTGATGATGGATATGTGGGCTTTTGAGTAAATCCGTATTTTATATAATCCACACATTACTGCCGCCTCTTCTTTTTTGCTTCCAAGATGGGAATTTTCTTTACTTCTACTTGATCGAAATGCAAGCATGCTAAGTGCTGCAAGGGACATTGCCGATTTAAATAATATAAGTTGAAACAGCAAAATAATAAGGCACACAAATGCCGTTTTCATCCTAGTAGGATGATCCTACGCAGTCTTCTTCTTCTTAGAGTTGGGTTTGTATTATATTGGGCACCGCTGCTTTTATCAGCATTTTGTACTATTAACTCCAAACCCAATGTTTCCTAGTTCCAGTTGCTCGGGTCACCCACTTTATTAATAAAGTCCGATAACCCTTTGATGGAGTCTAGGTGTAACTCTCTAGATTGGATGATGCCTAAAGAAGTTAAACTTGGGAGGGCAAGAGCCTCGCATTCGTAAATGATATGCTTTGCCGTTTCCTCTTGCGTATGAAATTTCCTGCAGATAGGGTCTTGCTGAAACAGTCCCATTTTATGGAGGTGTTTTCTGAAATAGTAGTGCCCAGTTATGAAGCCTATGATTAAACGTATCTTCTACCTTGGCATCATAGAATTTCAGAGGTAATCCTCGCTGATGATCCACAAATCATACTTTTAGCGTGGGTTTGACCAATAGTGTTGAGCCAAGCTTCATATATCTTCCGTTTTTCCCATCTAAGAACAGTGGTTTTTGCGGTCTTCAAATTGATCCCACAAAAAGATTCTGCACCACTGGGAGCAAAAGACGATCTCTGTTTAGCAAGTTCATCAGCCCTTTCATTACCTTCGATACCTTTGTGCCCTGGAACCAATACAAGGATCACCATCTTTCTAGTTGCCAGTTCTGTAAGAAGGTTTCTACATTCCAAAATTATTTTAGATTTGATTTCGAAAGAACTGAGCGCTTGTAAAGCGGCTTGACTGTCACTAAAAATGAGAATCCGCTTACCGTGGTAGCCCTTCCTTATATTTAGTCACAGACAGTGGATAATGGCTAAACCTTCTGCCAGGAAGACCGTAGCGTATCGCCCATGGCTTACAGATAGGCTTGTTCTTAATGACACGCCACATACTCCCAGTCCTGAGAAGCTGTTTTTCAGTGATCCATGTGTGTACCAGATTAGATCTCCTGTTTTAGTTTTGAACATGTTGTTATCCCATTCGTCTTTAGTTGGAAAAACTATTTCAAATGTTCTTTCAAACATGTATGACTTTTCCTTGATGTCCGAGGGCATCAGGAAAGTAGGAGCTTGAATTTTCCTGGTAATAACCCTGTGCCCTTTGGAAAAAGGTTGGTCGTACCATTGGTTTTGTAGCTTCATTCTGTATGCAGTCATTCTGGAAGTGCTGCAGATGAAGATGTCTAAGGGAGTCAAATCACACATAACTTCCAATGCTCTGGTTGGTGCGGTGGACATTGCTCCTGCGATGCAGAGACATGCCAGTCTTTGTAGACCTCCTAGTCTTTCAGCCACAGTCTTCTGTTCCACCTTACGCCACCAGATCACACAAGCATATGTGAGAATGGGACTGACAATAGCTGTGTACATCCACAACATCAGTTTTGGATGTAGACCCTAGTTTTTGCCAAGCATTCGCCTGCAAATATTAATGCTTTTCTTTGTTCGGTTAATTTTATCATCAATGTGCTTATTCCAGGTGAGTTTTTGGTCTAAATAAATGCCCAGATACTTCACCTCTGAAGCTACATTGATTTCAACATAAAAAACTCTTGGTATGAAAAAACTCTTCCATTTCCCTTTGCGTGTAAATGGTACAAGGTATGTTTTCTGAGGATTAACCATCAGGTCCCTATCCATGCACCATTGACCTATATAACTTAGAGCACCCTGCATGAGATGACAAGTTATGTCGAAATCTTTGCCAAAGGATAAGGATGACAACGTCATCAGCATATCCTTACGCATAATAGCCCTTATCATTTAGATATTTTATAAGGCTATTTACAACTAGGTTCCAAAGTAATGGTGAGAGATCACCTTCTTGAAGACAACCTCTAGTAATCTTTTTTTCAAATGATTCACCGAAGATGTTCATTTGTATACATCTATCCGAAATCATGGCCTCAATCAAAGTACACTGGGTCTGATTAATCCCTGCCCCTCTAAGTGCATTGAGGATGGATGGATGGGAAGTACTATCAAAGGCACCTTGGATGTCGATGAAAGTTGCCAAGGCAATTTCCTTTTGATCCAGATTGGTTTCAATCTTAGAAACTAGCTGATGTAAAGCAGTTTCAGTATATTTGCCGGGTTTATAGGCAAATTGAACAGCATGCAAGGGACTGTTACTACCCAAGTAATCTCTTTTATGCCAATCAATGATTTTCTCCATAATTTTATGAAAGAATGAAGAAAGACTGATAGGTCTGTAAGACTTGACCTGGTCATAGGTGTCCTTGCCAGGTTTAGATATGAAAACAATCCTGGTCTTCTGCCATATCTTTGGTATGTAACCCAGTGCTAAGCTAGCTCTGTAAATTCTAGTTAGCACTGGTATGATAACCTCCTCTGCCTTCTGGATCGTGATGAGCATAATTCCATCAGGCCCTGGGCTTTTTAGAGGTTTAAAGGCAGAAATTGCCCATTTAACAATATTGTAGTTAACGATATTTTTAGCGCGATGGTCCATTGATCGCTATTGACTCTTTGCAAAGAGCCATGCAGTGCTCCCCTTTGTTGCTATAAATATCTCTAGCTCCTGGAAAGTGGACTTTGGTCATAATTTCCATAACCTCTTTCCCAGAAGCAGCAAAATTACCCTCCTCGTCCTTTAAGGTGCCAACCAAAATAGGTTCATCCCTTTTGAGGAGATTTTGGAGTCTAGCTTTTTCATAGATAGAATTTAGCCACAAGATAACAATTAATAAACTCAGGTAATATAACAGTCCACCCAGCATTCCCTGAGTTACTGAGCAGGGCAAAAAAGCTCTAGAAGTTCGCCAGGCAACTAGAGGCTCCGTTAAGACACTATTACCGCGGTGCTAAATAGCCCTAGGCACGGGTCGCATAACACCAGGGTTTACGGGAGCTTCTGGTTCGCGGCTTCTGATTCTATATTCAAGGCTATCCTGCCATTCCTACAGGACGTTCGGCGATCCACCATCTGCCGACGCGCCTGGTAGCTGCACAGGCCCCAGGATCCTACGCAGTACTACTGCGATGAACGATAGAGATAGTTGAAATGAGTCTACAAGTCACCAAATTGGCGTATTTACTAGAGAGTTATCTCTTTCTCTTAACAGTGAAGTCTCATACCAAAATATTTGAATTTTCACACACTTGATAGAAATAAATTATCAGAGTGATTTTTTAGACTATATTTGCATAATCTTCCCACCCTAAAAGCATCAAATGCCCACAAAGGAAAGCGCTATCGTCCACGATGGGAACCTATTGTGTAAAAGATTATCGTCCTTTTCGATCGAATGCAGCTCACCTTATTGTTTATCACGTTTACAATTACTTAATATACATGGGATACAACTTGATAAATATTTATAAATTTTTTGTTAAACTTGGGGAATATAAAATTTAGAATTTAAGTTTTCTTCTGTTCTTTTAACTGCAAAATGATCTTTTTCATGTACAAATTTAATTATACACATTTGCATTTCTTCCGGGACTACTATTTATTCATTACTGCATATTTACAAAGAGCGTCATTTTGAAGTAAAGCCCCTATTACATTAGAGTTGCCCAGATTTCAATTTGAGCAACTCCCGTAGACTTAACATTACGTGACGTCACAGCTTAAAATTTGAGCAACTCGTTCTTTTCGTCCAATGAATGCTTAAGATTTCATTCAGGTTTGCTGTAAGAAAATAACAGCTCTACTAGATTTAATAATAGATCCCTTTTTTGGCTAACATTTTTAAGGTTGCCATATTTTACTCAGAAGGTGTCCACATTTCATAATGAATTCTTATTTGGGAATTTAATTTGTAGCCAAATTTTATTTACTTTACGCCATCTTGCTTCATGTGAACCTTACTTTTAAGATGAGGAAAGATAATCTTTACCGACGTGAAAATCAATGCTAATACATAAGTAACACATTTTTGTGTGTATAATTTATTCTTAAATAAAAAGACTAAGAATTTGAAAGAAAAAAATAATTTCAGATTGAAGCTTCAATTTAAACATGAAATTCTACAAACACCACACAAATTTGTATATATTATATTGTAAGATTTTCCCATACAAAAATAATTTCTTAACAACGTTTATAAAAAATTAATAATTAACTATTGATATATTTAAAAAAGGAACTGAAATTACTACTTTACAAGTTGAGGAAATACACAAAAATTATATTTTAAAAAAAATATATTTATTAGATTTAAATTTTAATTTATAATTTATTTTTAAAACGAAAAAAACAATTATTTCTCTTTTTTATTAAAGTAAATACTGTGGCATATTAAAATAAGATGCATTTTTAAACTAATTATTTATTACATTTAAACAAATACACCACATAAAAGCTGAGATTCTTTACACTATCTTTATTTACATGCAGTTTCTTAAACTATAGTCTGCAATAAAATGACAAGTATATTTTGAATGAATATATATATTTTTAAGTTTTGTGGAAAAAATGAAGAAAAGAAATAATTGATAGCATTTTGTGATGACATTATATGAATAGTTTGTTTCATATTACATTTTCAAATTGAAAAAAATGTTATGAAATTTGTATGAAACTAAAAGAATGAAGTGCTATTTAACCTCATAGCTGATAATCTTGCAATTGAAGGTCATGGTGAGGCATTTGAATATCTACAGTGAATTTTCTTTTAGGAAGATTTCACATAAGTTGTGGGTCATATTCACTTATTGCACTTGTTATTGCTCATTGTATGCAAAAATGCTTCATCATAAAAACAATTGAAAAAGGCTTGAAATTATTAAAATTTTATATTGATTTATATCAATTTAATACACAGTGTATACAGGAATAATATTTTAATGTTTATTTAAATAGAAATTTTTGCTTACATTAAAATCATTTCACTATTTTATTAGTACACTTCAGTATTTTCATCATTATAGGAATTTATTTTTAAGTCTAATTTACATACTGTCAAAAGTAAATGGAGTTAGTTGTAAGATTGCAATGTATTTTGGATGAGTAAATGAACATTATGTAAGTATGTTTCAGGAAAAAATGTATAAAATAATTTAATTATATGAAGAATAATAATGAAATCTTATAAATATGTATTTGTAAATAATAAACTAAGATGCTTCTGCTTTCAACATTTAATTATAATGCATTAACTTGCCAAAAAGAAAAACAGGAAATTAATGTAATGAAAAAATAAAAGTAAAATTAATACTAAATATTTTTATATGGCATACTTATTTCGACTGAAGTTTCAGTTTAAATATGCAAATGTAAGTTCAACACAAACTGTAAACATTGTAAAATGATAAAATAGTCTCTCATATATTGAATAACTAACAAAACTTTAAGTGAAATTAATGTTTGAAAACTCAGTAAATATAATAAGTATTGAAATTGGAACACTTCTCATCTACTTTGCTGAAGAAATTAAAAACAATTTTAACTATCTGAGTTTTTAACTATCTATTAAATTTATTAAGTGTTTCATCTATAATATTGAAAAAGTATACAATAAAGACAAAAATATTTTTAATCTTCATCAAATGAGTTAATTAAGTTGATTATTTCTAACTGAAGAGCATTTCCTTTTTGTTTGTTTTTAATATCGGCAATTCTGCTAGATTGAAATGGAATACAATAATTAAAACCAATCACTTATTTCCATGTTATTACTACCACTTGGCGAAAAAAAGACAAAACATGATCCGTGTTTAAAATCATTGGCGATATGAATTGCTCGAGTTGCTGCTGCATGCACAAAAAAGTTGCTCATTCTCGGCAACTTATAACGCCAATAACTTTCATTTGGCATGAAACTTGGCGAAAACAAAATGATTTACAAATTTCAACTGCGCAGCTGTAAAAAAATCTGTAATATTATTGGACGGATAGAACGAGTTGCTCAAATTTTTAGTTGTGACGTCACGTAATGTTAAGTCTACGGGAGTTGCTCAAACTGAAATCTGGGCAACTCTAATGTAATAGGGGCTTAAATAATCATTGTTCGCGCATGCGCGCACGTCACATGATATTGTTTTGAACAAAGCAGTTGGAGTTTGGAAATTGAGGAGAACGGTTATGTTTCTCGAGCGGGAATTAATCCCCATATCCTTTATTATGTTTATCTGTGTCTGTAATAAATAATTTAAAAAGACACTGGTCCGTCGTATGAGTGATTAATTATTATATCTCTTATTATACACATCTCTTAACCATAAACAAACCCAACATAGTGGACCGCCGAGTCCGCAGTCGAACCAACGAATTATGGATAAACTAAATCGATTAAAAGGAGCTATCAAAACCTCCATTACAAAACTCGAAAGTTTTGTGAAAGAATTTTCTGAAACGGATTTATCTGGTACATCAGTGAGTGAATTGGAAGTTAAATCTAAAAAAGTTGGAACACTCCAAAATCGCATTGATCATATTCGTGAGCAGTACTACGATTTACCAAACATCAGTGAAATTCCAGATGTAGAAAATGACTTGGAAGACATTGAAACAAGACTGGAAAATTTGGAGGTAAAGTTTAAATTATTTATTGATTCATTTAAGAACGTAAATTATTCTAATTGTTCGAATACTTCATCATCAGAATGTTCTGAATCGAAAGTGAAGGTTAAACTACCTGAAATACCACTCCCTATTTTTACTGGAAAGTATGAAGAGTGGTCTAATTTTAAAAATCAATTCGAACATCTTATTTCAAATAATGAATGTTTAAATGAAACTCAAAAATTATTTTATTTACGTGCATCATTAAAAGGTGATGCAAAACAAATAGAAACTTCAGATGATTCGTTTGAATCTTTATTCGCAGCTCTGACTGAGCGTTTTGCGAATCGCCGACTTTTGGTCGACACTCATATTCTTGCCATTATTAATTATGACAAAATGCAATTTGAATCATCTAAAGAATTAAGAAACTTAGTTGACTGTTTGAATAAAAATGTAAGAGCTTTAAAAGTTTTGAATTATGAACAAAATTCTTTATCGGATGTTTTACTAGTAAACATCGTGCTTCAAAAGCTCGATAAAGAAACAAGAAAGCAATTTGAGTATACGTTAAAATCAACTCAAGTTCCTGAATTCGAAACATTAATTTCATTCTTAGAAAAAAGAAGCTCAATTCTTGAGAGCGTAAATCGCAATCCTCTCCCGAAAAACATAAACAAGTTTTCACCCCCATCTAATAAAACAAAATCTTTGATGATTAACGCTAACGATAAATCCAAGTCGAAATATTGTTGTGTATTGTGTAATCGTGATCATTCTTTGAATAAATGCCCTAATTTTCAAAAATTAGATGTTAACAAAAGATTTGAAATAGTGAAAGAGAAAAAACTTTGCACTAACTGTCTTAATAAAAATCCTACACTTAGTTCTTGCTATTCTAAAATGTCTTGTTTAGTGTGTTCTAAACGCCATCATTCAATGCTTCATCGCGAAAAAAGTGTGGCCAAAGATGGCGGCGCTGATGGTTTGACATTCGAAAAAAATGCAGATGTTACTTCTTTTGCTCAAGTGGAAGCGAATTCATCGGCGCCTAAGAATAATATAATAAATAAAAATGAGGCTGTTTCTTCTTTTCAGTCTTTGAGTAATACATCTGAGAAAAAGAATTCTGTTTTGCTGAGTACGGTTTATATTTTACTTGAAGATAAATTTAAAAAGAAAATTAAAATACGATACAGATTGGACTCAGCCTCGAATATTAATTGTTTAACAAATGAATGCGCTGATATGCTGGGAATTAAAAGAAAAATAATTAATGCTCCTGTTTCTGGATTAAATGGGTTATCTTACAATATAAAATCAAAGATAAATACAGTTATTTCAAATTCCGAAGAAAGTTTTGTAGAAAATGCAGATTTTTTTATTGTTCCAAAAATTACAGATTTAACACCAGCTTCTCGTTTGGATATTTCTTCAATCACTTTGCCTAACTTTATTAAGCTTGCTGACCCAACCTTTTACAAACCAGGAAAAATACATGGACTGATTGGTGCTGAATTATTTTTTAAAATTCTAAAGCACAATACATTTAATGTTAATGATAAGCTTCTGATGTTTGATTCTGTGTTTGGTTGGATAGCCACTGCCCACACAACCAAGAACGTCTAATGGACGTCCACGAGAGGTCCACCATATCCAGTGGACGTTATGGATGATAAATAGACATCTACTGGACGTCCATGAAAGGCTATTCAGTGGATATTTGCTGATCGACCACTATGGATGTCTAATAGACGTCTATTAGACGTCAATTTATGGACATTAATCATGGATATGTGTGGATTAAAAATAGATGTCTAATGGACATTCGTTGTGGATGTAATCTGGACTTCGATGAAGTATCAACTGTAACCAAGCGGCCATCTTGGTTAGACAAGAAAAGCGCTTATTTCGTATTCCTTTACCATAACTGTGACAAATTTATTTCTTAATTTTTGATAATTGAGCTATATTATTTTCTTAATCTGAATTTAAAAGAAGAAATGGGATTTTGTGTAGCATTCGGATGCACTAATAGAAAGAGCAAGAAATTGGAAGGAATAACATTTCACAGGTAAGAAAAATTTTGTGCTCTGCTTAAGTATTGCTTATTCGCAGTTTGCTTAGCTATCGTTTTATTATTAATGTATTTAAAATTGCAAAAAATTACATTACATTAAAGATAGTTTAATAGTTATTAAATTATATTATTTTTAAAGTAATTTCTAGTGTAAAACAATATTGAAATTCATGTTCTATGTATGGAACCATAAAGCTATGATTAACTCTATGCATGCTTTCTAAGGCTTATGTATGGTACATCGATATTTTAGTACATGGAAATAAAAAATATATAATTTATGTATAAATTTCCTTTCGGAACAAGTTCAGTATCCCCATACACTGATTTCTCGCCAAATCTGGTAACCGTTGTTTACTTTGTAGTGTTGCCGATTTCAGCTTTTGTTTTTATTATAGTGTTGCCAAATTTAGTTTTTGTTACTATTTTTATTTTTTCCTTGCCAGATTCCGTTTTTCTCGTGTTTTAAATAATTTTTACGTTATATATGTGCTTTTTTTTTAGTGGCAATAGCTTTTTAGTTCCACTTCGAGAACTTTCTTTGCTATTTGTTCTATGTTTTAATTGCTAGTCATTTTAATTTCGTTCACTTTTGCTGCTGGAATCGGTGGATTTCCCGCTGTTGTGTTTCGTTGTCGCCAGTGTCCAAACATCGTAAATTTTTCTTTTTTACTATTTCTTTTTCATTATTATTTTTATTTGGTTTAATTTTAATATATATTTTTATATTAAATGATATATTTTATTTTATGTATTTAAATCCGTTAAATGTTCTTTTTTCCTTATTTCGTTTTCTTAATTTATTATCATCTTTTTATTTTTTTAATTACTTTATTTTTTGTTTTAATTTAAAATGTCTCATATTCATAATGTTGTTGAAAAATATTAACAAGTTATTTTAGCAAAAATAAAAGATAATAATGATGGATTATTGCTCAGGATTCCAAATTATTAATTAACTCAGGATTCGCAAATATTAATTAATTTTTAACGGAAATTGGATTTGGAGGTGTAATTATTTTATTTAAATTCTATTGCTTACATGTATTTTTTTTATTGTATTCGTGTTTCATTTTTATTTACTTAAAATGTGTTTATATTTAAAAAATATTTTATTCATGTTTTTTTTTAAATTTAAAAAATGTATATATTTGAAAATAAGTTTTTGCATGCTTTTTTTAAAAAATTTATAAAGTGTATACATTTAGAAAAATATTTTTGCATGCTTTTTTTGTAAAATTAGATAATTATTTTTACTGAAATGTGACACTGGTGACAAACGAATAAGTCGAAATAAATCGGCATGTCAGCTTAACTTTATATCAAGTAAGTCCATTATTTATATTTATTTCCCTTTTTAAATTTTCTGAAATGCATATTTTTCGATCGAAATTAGGGAAATTTTACGTTTTAATAAACGCGCGCCTAGCTTGGCGACAAAAAAATTCGCCGCGTCGCCAAGTGTATGGGGATACTGAACTTGTTCCAAATATTCTTTCTAATTATTATTAAGCTTCTTATATCAGTTAATGTTAACGAATATAATGTGTTTTGATTAAGGACAGTAATTCTACTAATCCTTTTATAACCCAGTTAATTTTTCTTGGTTACCTTAAAAATATTCAAAAAATTTTAAAATTCATTTACAATGCGGAATATTTTTTTTATCATGAACTAATATACAGTACTTTTGCATGTTCATCTACTCTTCCTCAAACCTGAATTTGCAAAGGGTTATAAAAATAGTTTAAAATATATATTTTAATTGTTTTGGTTTTTATAGAATGTTTCTTTTTTAGAAAAAGTTAAGAATAATTTGTTTTTTATGACAATTAAGCATATATTTGTATATATAAGCTTCTTTTATATTGTATAATTATGTCTTCCATAAGTGATTTTAATCCAAGTGAAGAATAAGCAAAATGTTTTGTTTTTACATTCTATATGTTATAGTTATTCCATGTATGTAATTTCATTATATGTTAAAGTTAGTTCATATTAAAGTAACATTTTTGTTCAAAAACCATAATTATGTTTATCACTAAAATATTTAGTAATAAATGTGTTGATCAAATTTAATATTCTAGCATTAGTTTTGATAAATTTAGATAAAAGTAAAAGCCTTTATATCCATCTGTATACATTGTTAAAGAAGTTTAGAACATTAAGTAATATTTAATGGTTGTGTCAAATTGTTCTTTAATTTTCTGTGATAAATCAAATGTTTAAATATCTATTTGTCAAATCAGATTTTTTATGTTTAGTATATAAAATATTCATTTCTCTCTTGCCATCAAAAGTAATGATGTGTCACCTAATTTGCTGTTTTATAATTTAGAACTGATGAAAAATAGTTAAATGTGAGATTTTGATTGATGTATATATTGTATGAAAAGCTTAGTAAATTGTTCATATTTTGATTCTACCTCATTGTTATGAAATATATTAAATAATTTTTAACGTGTTGAAAAGTTGTCTTCAAAAGCTCATTGAATAATACATCAATGGATACATTGTAATTGAATAAATTAATGTACCAGGATTTTGCAAAAGAAATAAGAGTTTTATTTAGTATTGTATGTTGTACTTAAAAAAATTATAGTTATGCTTAAAATTTTACAATTATTTTAAATACTTTAACTATAATAAAAGAAAATTTGAGAATATTAATAATAATAATTTTGATAACAAGTCTTTATCAAGAAAATATATATAGACAAGACAAGAAAATATAATAAATTTATAATTATACTTTCTTTAGCAAACAAATTTAATCATTCTTGGTGATGAAAACAGTTTTTAGTTTATTATAACCTATATATTTTTAATATCAATATATATAAATATATATCAGAATTATAGGTATAAAAGATTAAAAAAAATTATTTCAGAATTTTTTTTGTAAGTATAGTTTTTTTTTTTTTTTTTTTTTTATCAATGTTGAGTAGACGTGTAGTGCTTGATATTACAAATATCCAAAATGTAGATATCTAGATTTCTGTCAGATGTCTAGCCCTTATAAAATATGGATATTCAATTTGCAATAGTTTTAAATATCTATGAGATCTCTCTCCAATATCCAAAAATTAATGTCTAGATGATATTTTATGATATCTAGTGGGCATCCAAGTTTTGAATATCAATGGACATTTGAATATCTCAAGGATGTAATGCAGATCTAATAGATATCTGGATATGAATTGAAATTGACCTGGTTATCACATAGATATTTGTGGTTGTGTGGATAATGTTAATTCTAGTGAAGAATAAGCAAATTGTTATGATTTTATATTCTATATGTTATATTTATTTCATGTATGTTTTCTTATTATCCGTGAAAGTTAGTTTATATTAAAATAATATTTTGTCCCAAAAACACAATTATGTTTGTCATTAAAATATTTAGTAATAAATGTATTGCTTAAATTTAATAATATTTCTTTATTCTGGAATTAAGCATTAGAAATATTTCATACAAAATGGCAATTTATCATTTGCATGCTTATATGAATATGGTTTTGGTATATAGGATACAAAGCTTAACTTGGGCAGATGTCAAGTTAAATCAATTTTGTCTTTCTGTCATTAAGTATTTAGCTGAAATAGTAATACACAAGGAACTTAGTTCCATTCTTACTATATTCTGTAACTTTGAATGAAAGATGTAATTTTTTAGTATTCTTATTTCTTTTAATAGTTTTCCAAAAGATGAGCAGCGGAGAGAAATTTGGATCAAAGTTGTACTTCGGCAAAATTGGCTTCCCTCCAAACATAGTAAACTGTGTTTAGCACATTTCCCCGAAGAAATGATAGATCGGATATCTCTTTCTTGTGTCGGATTAAGAGATGATGCTTATCCTATTTGCAGAAGGTAAGATTGTATAAAAATATTTTCAAAATTCATAACTTTTACTAATGAGAAAGAAAAAATATCTTTTAATCATTTTAAAAGGTAGAATATATCTTTACATTTAATTCTAAAGAATTTTCTTGTAAAATCAGAATTTTCATAATTTATTGATATTTAAAAAAATTTTTTTTGAAACTTTTTGTTTTAAACAATGCATAACATTCAATAATTTTTATTATATTTTAAGAATTTTTAACACTTTGTTTGATATTTTAAATTCTAGATCTAATACAACAACATGGTTTTAAAAAAGCTCTAAGTCAATCTGATATGCAAAATATTAAATTATTTCTAAAGCAAGCAGATGATTATATTTCCAATTTGAGGGTAAGTGTTAGAGGTCCAAAAATTTTAAATTCCAACAGGAAAATTGGATTTTTAGGATTTAAATTATGCATTCAGAGTGTATTGCACTTAGCAGAATCATTAATTTGTCCTGAAAATCCTCCATTATCTTACTTTCCATTTTACAAGGTCAGCCAAGATCATTTAGAACTTTTCTTTTCATCAATAAGATTTCATGGTGGCAGCAACAACAATCCAACAGCTCGCTAATTCAAAGCAGCTTATAAAAAATTGCTTGTGAATTCAGAATTGAAACCTGCATCTTCTGGTAATTATATTCCTGTAACTGAAATTGGTATTTTAAGTGTACCTAATCACAATTCACCTATTAATGTTATTAATATGTCAACCTCTCAAAATAATATTGTACATTTGTCATTAACAATCTTAAATAGAAGTCCTGATTTGATGATAGAAGAGCAAGATATATTTTTTAAACTAGATTTGCTTAATGAATTTTCTTGTAATATAATTTATTATATTGCTGGATTTGTAGTAAAAAATTAAACCAACTTATTAAATTTGAAATATGTTTAAATGCATTACAAGCAGTTACTCCCTATAATTTGTACTTGATTTCCTTCAAATCACAGGGTAAATTGATATACCCATGAGATGATGTTTACAAGATTTGTAAAGTGTGTGAATCTGTATTTAGAAGAAATGTAATGTTGCACTCATTTTCAAAATTTAAAAATGTCAGAAAAATAAACATTCAATGTGAATTGGATGCTTTATCTGTGTTAAATATTGAAAATATATTTTCTCAATTGAAACTACATCAATTTGATAATGATCCTCTGGATAATCATGTCTTCCAACTAATTAAAGCTGTAATTAAGCATTATTTTGTTATCTGTATTAAGCATTATTGTAAAAACATTTTAAACATTTTGAACTCTATAGGACAATTATATATAAAAGCAATTATTTTTAAAGGTCAGTAATATATTAGCTTCCTTGTATAAATAATCAAGAGATTTTTTTGTATTTAATAAAATAATATTTAAACATACTATGATTATTTTTAATTTCACTCCATAAAAGAAATTTAATTAAAAATTATTAACATTTAGTGAAAAGAGTGTGCAATAAAATAACATTTGGAGGTTTATTACATTCAAAACCTTCCTCTACTAACAATCACATTTTTTTAAAGGTACTAAATTATATAGATGAGTGACATGTATATGACAACAATAAAATTTCTAACCTTGAAAAATAACAAAAATTATTAAAACTTAAATTATTTTTATGTTATTAAATTATTTTTATAACTTATTTCCTAGCTTGTGAAAAATGTCAGAAAAATAAACATTCAATGTGAATTGGATGTTTTATCTGCTTTAAATATTAAAAAAATATTTTTTTCCTCAATTGAAACTTCATAAATTTCATCATGATCCTCTGGATAATCATGACATCTAACTAATTAAAGCTGTAATTAAGTATTATTTTGTTGTCAGTGTTAAGCATTATTTTAAAAATACTTTAAATAATGTGAACTCTATAATTATATACAAAAGCAATTCTTTTTAAAGGTCAATAATATGTTACCCTCCTTTTATAAATAATCTAGAAATGTTTTGTATTCAATAAAATAATATTGAAGCATATTGTGTTTATTTTTAATTTCACTCTATAAAAGAAATTTATTTAAATTATTACCATTTTGTGAAAAGGTGTGTAAAAGAATTACATTTAGTGATTTATTACATTTAAAACCTTCCTCTACTAATAGTCATTTTTTTCGTTAAATGCACTAAATTATATAGGTGAGTGACATGTATGACAAAAATAAAATTTCTAATCTTGAAAGAAATTTATGTAATTAAATAATTTTTATAACTTTCTTCTCAGCTTATAAAATATTACATTTTATTTCACACAAAAAATATATTCTGGACAAATTGTTTTCTTTATGAAAAAATATGTATTTTAATTGATTTGAAGTTATTCTTTGCTATACTTATCAAAATATTGGTGCATGTGCAAATTGTACTATTACTGAGCATGCGTAGTTTATGAATCACTCAAGGCGTTCATCCCTACTAGCATTTCATGCTCCAACCAAGATGGCTTCAATTAGACCTAATGCATTTGATAGGATATGCCACTACTCCTAGCTCTATGAATGTTATCGTAACTTGTAAAATTAAGCAAGGAAAAATATTCTAAAAATATTATTTGTAAAAATTGTTTAAAATTGGATTTAATTTGCAACAAATATTTATCTGATGTAAATTAATTTTTATGTAATCATTTGAGGTGAAGTAATTTACTATACTAATTTTCAATTATAGTAATTATAAGGTACACGTTCATTTCATATTATAATTCGTGTTTATGCAAGTATCGGAAAATGTTTCTATTTTTTTAAAATTCTGCTTCTTTACATTTTGGGTAAGTTACTAGCTATTAAATCATTTGATAGCCTAAAAATTTGTCAACTAGCTTTTGGTAAGATTTCATGTTTGTTTTAGTGTAAACTAAATTTTCTGCTTTACTAATTTATATTAGTAGACAAATGCACAAATTAATGGATTCAGGAACTGATATAAATTCATGAGAAAGTGTTTAGTTTAATTAAATCAGGATTCGGTATTTGAAGACTACAATCAACAAGTGGACCCACAAGAAATTTTCAATTAATCCCTTATTGTATTGTATTTATGATATGGAAAAAAAAAACAGATTTTGGAATAGTCATAGATTGCTAACAAATCCATTCTGGTACGATAATCTACATGTTTGGGGCATTTGGTACCGGTAGTAGTAACTCCTGTGATTGAGCCACCTTTTAAAAGTAACATAGTGATTTTCATTTACTTTGTGTCCACAATTTATTGAAAAAAAATATAATAATTCCATACAAGAAGAAAATAGCTCATAATTATAATTTTAATTTGTACAAATTAGAAATTGTAAAAGAACTTTTAAAAATAAAAATAGATTCTTCAAAATTATAAAAAAATAATTGTGAATTTTTTTAACAAAATACTTAAATATAGAACTGAAAAAATATGAATATTAAATAAGTTCATTATAATTAAGTTTAATTGAAATACATGTTCTACACAAAATGATACAACACTTTAAACTCCTGAATTTTTATTTTTTCATTATGTGATTTTGAACTCTATTAATAAAGAATACATTCGCTTATCAGCACAACTTTTACAATGTCATAATAATTATTTTCAAATCTCTAAATGTTTTTTTTCTTCTAGATGCTGTAAGAAAAAATGCAGCTTTGTGCAATGTTACTGATGCAATACTTATATCCTGTGTGAAAAATTGGTTACGGCATGCAAAAACTAGATATTTGAATGAATTGAAAAAAATTGTAGAATAATAAAATGTTTTATTTATATGATGTTTTGAATTCATTTTAAAATACATGTTCTATTAGTATAATGCTGCATTTACTTATTACTGTAAAAGTTTTTCAAACATTAATTTCTCACTGTAAATGGTCTATTTTTTATTTTGCTTGTTTCGCAAAAGTCCTTACTGCGTTTTCGCATTTTCTCTTCATATTATATCAAAATATTCTGTTGAGCATTTTTTGTGATGTTAAACATCACAAAACAGAAATATATCATTTATTTTTAAAAATTCAAATGGGATATCCCATCTGCCAAACTTTTTTAATCATAATGTGTAATTAGAACGTAATATTTTTTAAATAATAAATTAAAAGTGACTGAATAGATTTGGTAAATATAAGGTTACCTTTAATCTCTTAAAACTCTGTTTTGAAACTTAATACTCAAAGAAAAATCCAAATTTATTCAATATACATGTGCAGTTTCTTGCTTTAAGTTCATTTTTTATCTTTCTGGTTTGATAACGCTCAATTGAATCGATGTCAAATTTCTAAAGCAAATTGTTTTAAATAAAGTGATACTAAGAATTAAAATTGATATTTTACATTAGATATATATTTATTCTATAGCTGTGTAATTGAACCAAATTTATTGCATTTGATGTTTTCTACAATATAGATTTTTTTATTGTAAATCAATATTTTCATGCTCAAATACCTTTAATTAAAAGCAAATAATTAATATTTGTGATTTGCATGTAATACTTAAAGCATTTTATGTTGGAATTACAACTTTTTTAAGGTAAGTCGAAATTTAAAATTAATCTGAAAAATTTCCTGTGTTGTAAGAAATGAAATATCTTTTATATGAATACTTAGTAAAATTTATTATTCTGAAATTAAGTTAATTTTAATATTTTATAAAGTAAAAGTAAGCAAATTAAAAATTATTTATTTAATATTTACGCAATTCAGTTGAATATAAAAATTTAAAAGTGACAACAAAATATTTCACAACATAAGAAACGGCCATTCATAAAAAATAATAGTATATGATTGGAGGATCATGCGCATTCTGCCGTGTCAGATTAATGACGTCACTACCAATGCTATGTGACGTCATATCCAAAACACGTCCACCAGTGGTTATCTGTGGACATCCATTAGACGTCTACTGGATGTCTTCTGGACGGTCAGTGGATGGTGCACTGGAT